>LR738712.1:846510669-846599913 GCA_902687465.1 Secale cereale | reverse complement strand
GAACGGCGCACGCCTCCTCCCCCCTTTATGGTGGTGGAAGATCGACACGAACACGAGGGAGGAGGGGATCAGGGCAGCCCGTAGGGAAGTAAGATGTGAAGGAGAGACGGCTCCAATGCGAAGGTGAGGTGGCCGTCATCTGGATTTAAAGTAGAGAGTTCCAGCGAGAAATGTCCCGCTATGGCCGAAAAACGAGTAGGAATGGGCAGAGATCTGGATTTCGTCCGGAAAAATCGAATTTCGTCCGAAATTCGCCCAGTTCGTTTGGCCCCGGTATTAGTACAAACCGTCCAAAAAACTCGGCCTTATTTGAATTTTCTGTCCGGCCCATGGTCCACAATAGCCCACATAGACACCCCCCAGTCGTATAAAAACTGTAACCGAGCCTTTTCAACCCTAACTTTCATCCCTCCCCCCCATCTCCAATCCTCCGTGTGGCGGCTGCAAGCTCCTCCTCGTCCTCTGGCGCTCCACCTCTGCCCATATTCCTCCTCCTGCGCTCCACCTATCCCCAGCCTCCTTCTCCTCCAGCCCACCACCTCCTCAAGAACTCCTCTCTTCTTCTCTTCGTCGTACATGGTGAAGGTCGCGGCTGTGACAGCGGCGGTGACGACGGGACCCTGTTGACGGCGGCAGTACCCTAGAGCGCAGCCACATGAGGTCGAGGATGTACTTGTGCATCGACTCGGTTGAAAGCGGCAACAACACTGAGCGCATCCACAAGCAGTTGATCTTGGCTTGTGCAGCACGACGATGGCAGATTGGTCAACTATTTTGTTCTAGTTTGGTCTATAATGTTTTGAAGCATGGATTGTATGATTTTACTTGTGAAGATCTGCTATATGTTTTACTCTGGTTTATTTTCAAATTTTGGACAAAATTTGTTCAAATTTTAAATTTTGTTTTGTCATTTTCGTCCGAATTTTTCAGAAAAATATCCGAAAAAACCGATTTTCGCCCATTTCGCCCAGGCCCGGTAAAATTTGCAAAACGAAATCCAAAATCTTGGGAATGGGAGGGTCTAGCAGGAAAATGTGGGTGGGAGTTTTGTGTTGGGCCAACGTGTTGGCGATAACATGGCGGATAGTCTCGAAAACCACACTTCTCCCCACATATGAAGCCCCGGGCTATCCTGGCAGTTGAATTTTGAGGAGCTGAGAGAAATGAGTTTTGACTTTCAAGACGATCTTAATTTCTTATTTCATTAATTTATATCAAATGGTAGCCCGTAGCAATGCACAGACATTCTACTAGTGTTATTCTAATATGTGTCATGCATGGCAATAAATGAGTTCAATATAATAGTATATTAGGAAAATTTGTTTTTGATGTCGAAGCAAAGTGGCACGATACTCATGGAAGGAAACTTAAATAATAACGGAATGAAAATATCTGCTTCCTAATGAAGCAAATAGCATGACGTGAAAAGCAGCTAGATCAGGTTTCTAGGGAACCAAATAGCCTATCAGGAGGCTCCATGGCGCCGCCGCCGGAGCTGCATCCCGACATCGTGGACGAGGTGCTCGTCCGCCTGTCGCGGGACGACCCTGCGGGCTTCATCCGTGCCTCCGCCGTCTGCAAGTCCTGGCTCGGCACCCTCACCAACCCGGCCTTCCTCCGCCGCTACCGTGACATGCACGGAACGGCGCCCCTCGTGCTGGGCTTCCTGCACAACCCGGTCGACCGCCGCCTCGCTCGCTTCGTCCCCACCACGGCGTTCCGTCCGCCCGCCGCCACCGACCACGGCACCACCGTCGTGCTCGACTGCCGCCACGGCCGCGCCCTCTTCTACGATTACGGATCTACGGAATTCGTCGTATGGGACCCCATCACTGGCCGCGAGCGCCGGATGCCCGACGATGTGCTCGATACCTGCACCAACCACGCGGTGCTTTGCGCCGCGGGCACCGGCTGTGACCACAGCGCCTGCAACGAGGGGCCGTTCATCATCGCCTCCGCGGGCGTGGAGTGTCATGAGTACGAGTGGGTGCAGGCGGACGCTTGGTTCGTCAACTCCGAGACAGGCGAGCGGGGCGGCCCGGACGGCCTCTACCTCGATAGCAAGCGATACCGCCTCGAGGAAGGTCGGGCCGCCGTGCTTGTCGCCGGCGCGCTCTACTTCGTCTGCGAGAACGCCGCCCTGCTGCGGTACGACGTTCTGGGTCTGGGTACGCAGGACCTGTCGGTGATCGAGCCGCCTCCCGGCAAGTTTCGCGGCAGCAAAATCATTGTCAGGAGGGCGGAGAACGGCGGGCTGGGATTGGCCACCTTGCGTCATGACGTGCTCCAGCTCTGGTCGGCTGAGACGCATCCTGGAGGAGATGTCAAATGGGCGAAGATGAACCGCATCCAGCTCCGGAAGCTGACGCCTTTCAAGAGGCCAGCACGTTTGATTGGATATGCCGAAGACATCAATGTGGTTTTTGTGAGATCTGATGACCATTGCATCTTCACTATTGAGCTCAAGTCATTGCTGATGAAGAAGCTGTGCGAGATGGACGAGGTCGACGATGTCTTTCCTTACGTCTGCTTCTATAATACTCCAACTGGTACAACTTCCTCTACTTCTTCATCTCTGTTCGGTTAGTAATTATGAATAGCGTCTAGCAATACTTCAGTTAGTGCATGAAGTTAAGAGAAATATTATGAAGGGTTTATTGTCGAACAATATTAAAAGTTTAGGATGCACAGTAACTGGTTTTGAAATTGAGGATTGATTCCTAAAAGTTGTTGGTTGAAAAGTAGACTTTTCTCTGGGAAAATGGATGCACATATGGAACATGGTTGGTCTAGTGTCCTGTTTCACTTTCATCCTAAATGAAATGTAAACTTTAGGAACTTGTTTGTGGATCTTCCAGCACATGTAAGCTTGGTTGCTGATCTACAACATGGATATGATTTATACTCCCTCCGTAAACTAATATAAGAACTTTTAGATCACTATTTTAATGATCTAAATGATTTTATACTAGTTTACAGAGGGAGCACATGTTTTCCGTTGTACCTCATAGAACTAGCCACTCCCGCACTACTTCCATTAGGGCAGGAGGAAATACAAAATGTTAGATAATTAACTTTGACATGTACAGCTATATGTGGTCGAGACTCTGGGTGCACACCTAAGAGAGGTCGCTCTGACAATGAAGGTGTGCGAGATGGACAAGTCCGAGGTTCTCCACGTCCGCTTAAATTACGTGTGCTTCGATACACCATCGGCTGGTATGGCTTCCTGTACTTCCTCATCTTTGTTTGGTTAATTGTAAATGCGACTAGCAATATTACTTTTGTTAGTGCATAAGTTAAATAAAATAATACTACCTTCGTCTTATAATATACAATCTTGTTAAATTGGAGGGAGTAAAAAAGCAAATCTTGATTTTTATCTAGAGACACGAGAATGACACCGACATGTAAAATGTGATCGACTCACAAGGAATACATGTCTCGGGAAAGAAGAGAAATCCACTTTTGAATTATCAACTTAAAGCAACTCTAGCAGGCAAAGAGTCACCATATCGTAAGCCATCATATCGCATATGGAGCGTGTTTCATATGTATTTGGAGGCTGACTGGCTTATGCGCAAACACAGTCTCTCCAAATGCATGCATCCATAAATTGTCTTTCTATTTGTTCTTCTTTTTTTATCATTTCTTTCAAATATGTAGGGGCAATTTACCTCAACTTAATATACGATAAAGAAATGTACCAACACAATAATTATCAACTATATTAGTTATGAACCAGTAGAATACACATATATTTATTGGCCAAAGTGCGCTGCATTACATATAATTTGCAATTTACGATTTCGTTAGGCAACATTTTCAAAATATGCAATGTTGTTTGGCATTGTTACTACTACCTAGACTAGTCCATTGTTGGTGTCGTCTTGTTGTCGTTGTCCTCCACCTGCTCCTCCTCTGAACAGAGGTCGTCGGAGCAAGCGTAGGGGGAGGATCGATGACCGTGAACTGCGTTGCCTCCTCCTAGTCACTCTTAGTGGGGCCAAAGCGCTTGAGGATACGTCCCTTCTTGAGGATACACGCATCTGCTTGGAGCTCAGAGACCCACATCACCACCGTGATTGGGTCCTCGGGTTTCGGCTCCAGCTCCTCGAATGGGACGGCGTAGATGGAGACAACAATAACCAAACCCTAATTACCAAAAAAATGGGACGGGTAATCCGGGTACCCATAAAACCAAAATATATATGGGGAGGGAGATACCTAGGATCCACATGGAGGAGGCTCTCGGTTGCCATCTTCACCAAATCGGGGCTTGAGGCCCTCGTCCTCGTCGTCAGGCTGATGAGGTGACGAGCAACAGAGGGCGTGAGCCACGCGGCTGAGCTCCTCAAAAATGCCGGCGTTGGTGTCAGATCGTTGCCATGGGTGGAGAAGGTGCTCCTCAGCCCAGCTGGCAACGGATCTAGCGCGGCAATGGTGAGGGGTCGGGGAGGAGGTGGCCTCTGTTGCCACTTGTCTATGGTGCGGGGCGGCGTGGGGAATGGAGGAGCTCTGCCCGATCCAGAAGATGGAGAGATGAGAGAAAGAGGCCGTGGGGACATTAGGAGTAGGGTGAGGAGGGACTCTGCAGAAGTGCTAGTCCGTTGACTCAATTCGGTTGTCTTTCCTAAATGGACTGGGCCTATTATGCGAGGTCGGACGCCAGATGTAGACATAGTCCTTGCGGCGGTTGACAGACATCGGGGGTGTCCTCGACTTGTGATTTCTTGTCAAAACTAACGAATGGCAACGATGCTCGTGGTGTTCGTTGGATCTAGCACTTTAGAGGCTTTTGCATGTGAAGGATATGACTGGGATGTACGATGTGATGAGAGGAAGTCAAGTGGTGGTTGGCGATGCTAGGCAGTAGCGGAGTTCACCACTGTGGAGGAATATCGTGGCCGCGACCTCGGGACATGGCGGGGAAGGGGTTCCCATAGTCACCTTCCTCCATTGGCTGGCACAGGGGCTCCACGAAGGCGGTCGAGGAGAAGGTTATGTTAGTGTTGGTTTAACTTGGGAAGGCCTACAGATGGCATTTTTGCGCCAAAGTGGTGGCGCCACCATACCTGCCGCGGGAACGAGGTCACCCCCTCCGCCCTTGCCTGCTACCGTTCGTCCACTTGTTGCTATTGCGGTGCATGTTGCCCGGCCCTACTGCAGTTTGCTTGCTGCTGCTGCCTGGCAGGAGAGGGATAGAGATTTCATATTTTCTTTTATTTCCTGGGTGGGTCCCACATGTAAGGAAGGGTCAAACGCTGGTGTGACAATGCTGGCACCGAGCAAGTAAGCGGAAACTAGCTTCAGCCGAGGCGAGGTTGATTCCTGAATGGTATTGAATCTTTAGAGTGCGCAATAACCGTTTTTGAAGTTAAGGGGTTGATTCCTAAATCAAATGGTAAGTTGAGGGTTGAAAAGTGGACTATTCTCTTGGGAAAATGAATGCACGTGTAGGAAATTGCGGGTCTAGTGTCCTGTTTCACCCTAAATGCAATGTAAACCTTCACAACTTGTTAGTGGATCTTCCAGCACGTGCAAGCTTGATTGCTGATCTACAACATGGTTATGCTTTATACATGTTTTCTGTTGTACCCCAGAGAATTAGTCACTCTAGTACGTAGTACTTCAGTTAGGGCAGAAGGAAATACAAAATGTTGATAAGTTACGTTGACACCTACTGCTATATGTGGTCTGAGACATTGGATATACACCTAGGACGCAGGGAGGTTATTGATCTATTGTCATGCTTTCACCTTTGTTTCGCCAATCTGAATATATATCACAACAAACACAGTGTTGTACTTCAGATTCCGTATGTGACTCCATGTAAGTTTGATCGCTGGCATATAGTACTACAATTACAAGATTTACTGGTTTATTTTCAGCTTGTGCTAGAGGCAGACTGCCGGCACCTGACCTACAGTGATCTTCTACAAGCCATTTGACGATATGATGACATGCTAAATCAGCAAATGGAATGAACGGATCTGTCATTTTGCAGTCCTGATGCTTCTCCAGGGTTTCCGTTTTGTTGATCAGTTCAACGAGTCCATTATCTTGCAGCGGACAGCGCCGATGCTTCCTTATTTCCGTTATTTTGTTTTCTCCTGAAAAGATTTAGTGAGATTATTAATCTCGATATCTAAGTCAATTAGACGTTCTGCTCTTCGGATTTTCTTGAACTAGATTCGAAAAAACCAAGTTTCAGTTTATCATGAACAACATCAATATGTGTCAGCTTACTATCTTTGCACATGAGCTATTTTTCAGTCAACGTGTGGCGAGTCCACTTGGAACTGAATATCCACTGTTTTATTTGAAACTGAATCACTGCGATTGAATTAGTTTCATTTGGACAAATTATCCCAAGTATGATTTATTTATTTTTTGAAATGGAACACTTGTATTCCATTACGACACGGCCAAATCGCCGGTCACCGCACTGATTACATCTTCAGGGTAGCTTGTGAACCATTCACAGTGTTCATCATGAGCTAAACATGCACCCATAGAAGCCAACACATGTGCTGGCTTGTTACAAGATCTAGGAACATAGACTACAGAGGCCTCTATAAAAAGAGTGCTAAGCTTGAACTTAATATCGCTGAACATGATTCCTAAGGGCGCCAGGTCATAGGCTGTAGATGTCACAGCTTGTTTGAGCACGAGGCAGTCTGTTTCAAAAACAACACGTCCAACACCCAAGCGATCAGCCAGAGAGATGGCCTGTAGAAGAGCATAAGCTTCAGCGTGAAGAGCATCCGAGCAGTCATGTTTCCCGCCCGCTGCTGCAAACCGGACATCCGACGTTTCATCTCTGCAGATAATACCCCAGCCACCTGCTACTGTTTGTTCACAAAAGGATGCATCCATGTTGATCTTGATCATATCATTCGTTGGTTTCTCCCATCTACATTGCTGCACTATTTCTGGTTTGGGTTTTGGCACCAGGAATTCAAACCATTCATCAACATGGTGCTTGACAGTATACCTGAAGGCCTCAACCTCGAGTCTCTTCTCACCATGGTTACCCTTGTTTCGCTCCGTCCACCAGCACCACAGCAGCGCCACTGCTAGAAGCATACGTTCCTCCGGGAGGCTAAAGATGACTGACAAGCACTCTTTGGGAGAAGCACAATTCAGCAGCTTGACTCGGACGTCCTCTAGCCCCAGAGCCCGCCATCGTTGCTTGACACTCTTGCATTTGATAAACAAATGGCCCCCATCCTCAAAGTACTTGCCGCAGACTGCACATCGGGTGTCAAGCTCCACGCCGCGCCTGCTGATATTCGTATACATTGGGTGACTATTATGAGCAAATCGCCAGAGAAAATGATGAACTCTTGGTGGGCAGTGGGTCTTCCAAATAGTCTGAAAAATTTGAGACTTGTGTTCCGTATTTCCTGAACTCTGTCCCCGCTGCCGGTTAGCTTCATTTTTCAGCATCTGTACATGTACTTTATAAGCAGATTTAACTGAAAAACAACCTTTACTATTGAAATGCCACGCCACAAAATCCTCAGCTTGGTCACAGATTGGTATGCTTAAAATTGCCTGGACATCATCAGCATGAAAACATCCCTCAACTAGGCCGCGATCCCAGGTTCCAGTGTCTGGGTCCATCAATTATGAAACCCTTGACAGAAGATTTGCACCTTGGTTCGATGCAGGCATACGAGTTGTACCTCTGGGGATCCACGGATCCTCCCAGATCCTCTCCCTCGTCCCGTCACCGATACGCCAGATTATCCCTTCCTTCAGCACCTCTAAACCTTTGAGAATACTGCGCCACACGTAACTCATTCCAATGATGGGTTCAGCCGCTAGAACATTGCCAGAAGGGTAATACTTGGCTCGTAGCACTTGTGCACAAAGTGAGTCCGGGGCTTGTATGAATCTCCACCCCTGCCGTGCTAACATGGCCATATTGAAAGAGTGCAGATCACGGAAACCCAGTCCACCTTCCTCTCTTGATAACTTCATTTTCTCCCATCCAATCCAATGCATCTTCCTTTCATCGGCTTGCTGACTCCACCAATATCGGCATATAAATCGGCTGATCTCATCACAGAGAGACTTAGATAGATCAAAACAAGCCATTGCGTATGTCGGGATAGCTTGAGCGATAGCTTTAACATAGACTTCTTTATCTGCCATGGACAAGCATCTTTCCATCCCTCCCTGTAATCTGCTCAAAATACTATCCTTCAAATAAGCAAAGCACTTCTTCACCGACTTGCCAATGTAAGTGGGCAACCCCAAATATTTTCCACCATTGGTCTCAGCCCCCAATTGTAATTCCTGCAGCAACTGATTTTTAATCCCTTGTTTTGCATTAGCACTAAACATCACCGAGGACTTTTCTCTGTTAATAACTTGTCCTGAACTTTCCTCATATGCTTGCAAAATAGATTTAATTGCCTGCACTCCTTGAACAGTAGCCTGCATAACCAGAAGAGAGTCAACCGCGAAAAGAAGATGATTGACCCGGGGTGCCATTGGGGCCAACTGGACGCCTCGGATGTGTCCCTCCCTTTCAGCTTGGTGCAACAATGCTGAGAATCCCTCAGCACATAGAAGAAATAAGTACGGCAAAATAGGATCACCCTGTGTCAGCCCACGCCCCGGAACTATGACATCCGTGAGATCGCCATTTACCCTGAACCGGTATGTGACGGTTGTGACACACTTCATATTAGCTGAATGAACTCTTCCGCAAACCCCAACCGCTTCATCATGCCCTCCAAAAAAGGCCACTCTACTCTATCATATGCCTTACTCATGTCAAGTTTTAGAGCCATATAAACATCCTTTCCAGTACGCTTCCTCTTCATAAAGTGACTCATCTCATATGCCAAAATTGTATTATCTGATATTAAGCACCCTGGGACAAAAGCACTTTGGTTTGCAGAAATGAGTTCATCCAGAATCATCTTGAGACGGTTAGCGAGGACTTTGGAGACAAGCTTGCACACTACATTGCATAGGCTAATAGGGCGAAGATCTTTGATACGATCTGGGTTCCGAACCTTTGGGATGAGTACAACAATAGTTTCATTCCATCCCTCCGGTATACTGCCGCCTTGCAATACATGCAACACCTCTTGCACCACAACCTCACCAACCGTGCCCCCAAAATCTCTTATAGAACACAGCCGGCATACCATCCGCACCTGGAGCCTTCAGGTCACCCATATCATCTAGTGCTTTTTTTATTTCTTGAGCTGTGTATTCCTTGCAAAGAAAGGTGTTCATTTCGGCTGTTACACGAGGCATAACATTTTGTAGCACCCGCTCAATGTTGGTACCTGTCATAGGGGTAAACAAGCCAAAGAAATGATTAGATATAAGAGCCTTCAAGGCCTCTTCCCCCTCCACCTCCACCTCCACCCCATCGTCTCCCCTTAGCTTGGTGATTCGGTTGGCTCTCTTCCTCTTCGAAGCAAAACCGTGAAAGTAATCTGTGTTGCGGTCCCCTTTTGTTAGCCAGCCAACATGGGCACGCTGTTTCCAGAACACATCCAGCTGCTCCTCTAGGCGACCTAGTTTGAAACGAACAACTTGCTCTCTCCTTACTCCAGCCTCCGACAAATCACCTCTACGACAATCTTCCAGCTCAAGCCAAAGCTGTTTGATTCTCTTCTTAGGTCGCCCAACACCTCTTTACTCCATACATCAAGATCTTTTGAAACCGCCCTAATCCTGTCCATCACCCTTCCTTCTCCTCGACGAGCCGCACCCTCCCATGCATCCACAACCACCTGTTCACAGTCCTCTTCAAGTAGCCAGCGAGCCTCAAACCTCTTATTTAGGTTGTTTTCTTTTGGCCTATTCCTCCGGACTGCACCATGTACATCTAGAATGATGGGACGGTGATCCGAGTGTTCTGGACAGCCATTCTTTACTTTAAAACCAGGAAAACGCATACACCACTGAGGATTAGCAACTGCTCTGTCAAGACGCTCACGAATATACCCATCCAAACGATAGTTATTATTACGCCAAGTAAAAACATCACCCTCAAAACCGAGGTCATTCAAATTACAAAAGTTTAAAGCATCACGAAATCTGTCCATCAGAATTTGTGCACGAGGCACTCCCCCCTGCTTCTCAAAATTGTAGAGGATTTCATTGAAGTCTCCCATGCACACCCATGGGAGCCTTTGTTGTTGGTGAAGAGTCCGGAGCAAACTCCATGTCTCCTCTCTGTGTTCAGTTCGTGGCTCGCCATAGATGCCCGTGAGTCTCCACTTGTAACCATCCTCTTCCTCAATTATCACATCAATGTGCATCCTTCCTAGCCATCTCAAGCTAAGATTCACTTCTCTCTTCCACAACATCGCCAACCCTCCGCTCTTGCCCTCACATGCCTTGTAGACAAGGTGCGGCATGCCCAGTGTATACCTCAGCTTCTCCACTTTATTTTTATTCATCCTAGTCTCTGAAAGAAATAAAGCATCGGGATCCTCCTTCTTCTGGAGCTCCAGAAGTCCTCGAACTGCCGGCCTGTTCCCGAGCCCCCGGCAGTTCCATGCCACTATTCTCATTTGAGCTCGCGGAGCTGTTCACGCAGCCCCGCATCCCCGGTAGTTGGTTCCTCAACGGCCTCCTTTCCGTCCTTGTCCATTTTCTGCTTCTTTACCTCACTTTCTTCCACCAAATTAGCCTCTATCATACCACGCTTTCTATCCTTCACCTCACCTTCCCCATCAGTACCAGTTGGCAAACGCCTATTTCCGTCACCATTCTTCCTCGGCTTCCGCCTACGCTTATCTCCCTCATCCTGTTTGGTTTTGTGCTGGCCCACCTGCACATTTGGTAACGATTCATGATCGACGTGCATGCAGGTGTTCCCCTGTATGGTTGTGGCCCCCACACAGTCTCCATCACCAGAATCCCCCTCCAACCCAGTAGTAGCATCAGGTGCATTAAGTTTTGACAGCATCTCTCCTAACACTGAAGCACTCCCACCAATATTATGTTCTGATCCGGCTGCACTCCCTTTATCTCTATTATCTCTTGCGTTTGATCCTTTGTAAACGACAAGGCCGGAGGGATTGACAACCTCTATGTACTCGTTGGGAGCAAAGTTATTTGTATCTGTGTGCAGGTCCTGTCAACCGCTAAGTATCTGGCGCCGTTAGCAGTTGACACCTTCTTGTCGACCCTCAGAGTCTCACGGGATTCGATCCTTGGTATCTTGCCAAGGGAAACTTGCCGTTACGCTACATCTCAAACCTTCCACTTGGGGTAACCAACGAGGGGCGAGAAGCCATCACCCCGCTGTCACGAGAGGGCGGGACAAAAGATGTGATGCAAGTTCTTTTCCATAAGCACGTATGACTATATTCGGAATACATGCCTACATTGCATTGATGAACTGGAGCTAGTTCTGTGTCACCATAGGTTATAACTTCTACATGATGAATCACATCCGACATAATTTCCCATCACCAATCCAATGCCTACGAGATTTTCATATATTTCTTGCTGCTTATTTACTTTTCCGTTGCTACTATTACAAAAACACTATCATTACTTTTATTGCCTCTACCGCAACTATCATATTACTTTGGTACTAAACTAACTTGATGCAGATACTAAGTTTCTAGGTGTGGTTGAATTGACAACCCAGCTGCTAATACTTAAGAGTATTCTTTGGCTCCCCTTGTTCGAATCAATAAATTTGGGTTGTATACTCTACCCTCGAAAACTGTTGCGATCCCCTACACTTGTGGGTTATCAGTTTTTTTTGGCTCCCCTTGTGTTGAATCAATAAATTTGGGTTGAATACTTTACCCTCGAAAACTGTTGCGATCCCCTACACTTGTGGGTTATCAAGACTATTTTCTGGCGTCGTTGCCGGGGATCATAGTTATATTCTTTAAGTCACTTGGGATTTATATTTGTTGATCACTATGAAGAATTTGAAGGACTCAAAAACCAAGATATTTCCCTCTACTACGAGGGGAGGTAAGGAACTGTCATCTAGCTTTGCACTTGATTCACCCTCTGTTATGAGTAAATTTGCGACACCTACTCCCGCTATTGAATCTGATATGTCGCATGTTCTTGATGATGCCACTTCTGCTATGTATGATGAAACTATTTCTATGCTTGATAACATTGTGCCACTAGGTGAATTTCTAGATGAACAAATTGCTAAGGTTATGGAGAATGCAAATATTGAAACTGATAATATTTATGAAAGTGATGATGAAGATTCTCCCCCTAAATATGAATTGTCTGTTATTCCTGAGGGTTATGTTATGGATGAAGAAACTGCTAGAGACTTTCTTGCTTGCAATGATAGATATGATCTTAAGAAATTATTAGCTAAGCTGAAAGAAAAGTCTTTGAATGCTAGAATGAAATATGACCCTGCTTTTGCTACTTCACCAATCTTTGTTACTGATAAGGATTGTGATTTCTTTGTTGATCCTGAGTTAATTAATTTGGTTGAATCTGATCCTTTCCACGGCTATGAATCTGAAACTATTGTGGCACATCTTACTAAGTTGAATGATATAGCCACCATGTTTACCAACGATGAAAAGATTTGTTATTACTATATTCTTAAGTTATTTCCATTCTCGTTAAAGGGTGATGATAATACATGGTATAATTCCCTTGATCCTGGTTGTGTGCGTAGTCCCCAGGATATGATTTATTACTTCTCTGCTAGATATTTTGCCGCTCATAAGAAACAAGCTGCCTTACGGGAAATATATAATTTTGTGCAAATTGAAGAAGAGATTCTCCCACAAGCTTGGGGAGGCTTCTCCAATTACTTAATGCTTTGCCTGATCATCCTCTTCAGAGGAATGAAATACTTGATGTCTTTTATAATGGACTAACCGATGCTTCCAGAGACCACCTGGATAATTGTGTTGGTTGTGTTTTCAGGGAAAGAACAGTTGATCAAGCCGAATTACTATTGAATAATATGTTGGCCCACGAAAATAATTGGACACTTTCTGAACCAGCCCCTAAGCCAACTCCGAAAAAAAAAGTGTTCTATTTCTCAGTCATGAAGATATGCAAGAGGCAAAGAAATCTATGAAATAAAAAGGTATTAAAGCTGAAGATGTTAAGAATTTACCGCATATTGAAGAAATACATGGTCTTGATAACCCGACACTGGTAGTAAAGGTAAATTTTCTTTATAGATTTGATGTAGGTGATATTCCTTGTTATAAGTCTGCTAGCCAATGCTTAGATGAGTTTGATAATTTTATTGTGAAACAAGAAAAAATCAATGCTTATGTTAGTAGACAATTGCAACGTAATGCTTATATGATTGAACGCGTGAGTGATTATATGTCTAGAGTTAAAGGTGAATTGAAACTCATTAGTAAACATGCTTCTATGGTTACCACTCAAGTAGAACAAGTACTTAAGGCTCAGAATGATTTGCTCAATGAATTAAATAGTAAGAATAATGACTTTGCTGTTAGATTTGCAACGAGAGGGGGTAAAGTGACTCGGGAACCTTTGTATCCTGAGGGCCACTCTAAGAGAATTGAGTAAGTTTCTAGAGAGTTAATTTAGATGCACCTAGTTCTTGTAAGAAGAAAAAAAAAAGAATGATAGGACTTTGCATGCTTCTAGTGAATCTGTAGCTGACATGGATATCGCCTTGCCTTTGAGGCCACCGCCATGGATGACAGCGGCGAGTGTCATCGTCCGTTTTCGTGAGCCCGCCCCCACCGTGGCCGTGATGGCCGCGCCCCAGTTGTGCTCAAGGCCCTGGTCGCCATCTCCGTTCCCCCAGTGGCTCTATCGTCGTGCATTCACTTGGTCGATGAGTTCGTCACTGCCATAGAGGAACATGTGAGTGAACTCGAGTCCCAGCCGTTAAGCTTTTTACTAATAAGTTTGCGTTTAGTAGAATATGTAATTTTGTTCCTTCTGAAGTAGCTTCTTGCAGCTATGGACAGGATGCTGTTGGCTAATGCGGCTAACTTGTGCCACTCAAACTGCTGACTTTTGTGCTGCAGCCGCTTTGTCACACTGCTGACTTGTGCCACTTCCGCTCATGGAATTGATCCAACTGAAAGTGCTCCTCTCATGTCTATTTCTATCTACGAAGTCAGACCTGAATTTAACCAGATGACCTACAATATCTAGCAACTCAAACCACCGTGTCCTATTAGAGTACTTTTTTAATACAGTCATAAAGCTATCCATCATGACGTGCAATTTTATTATTCTCATTAGAGGTTAACTAAGTATTTTTTTTTCAGGCACCTGGACACATTCTGGAAGGAGCGGGATGACTCGGAACGGAATAAGTTCAGGGAGGTGTCCGAGATTCAGTATGGTTCAGGATTGATGCATCAAAGAGTTTAAAAGTGTGCTATATTATATACCAAATATACTGTTACGCATATAAAATCATGACAATAATTAGATGAGTTATTTTCACTCTTTTCTGAACAAATTTCCATTGTTCAGGTTCTGACTTCATTTGTTGAGATTTTGAAGTTTTGTACATGTGAGCAATGAAAACACCTTATTATTTGAGGTTCCTCTGCTTTTGAATTTGGTAAATGACAATTTTCTTCTTCTTAATAGGCATAGTTAGCCATCTGAAATGATCTAACATGCCACTCAGAATATGGATGGCATAGCAACTTCTATCAGCAGTGCAGAAGAAGAAAGGCACCTGCACAAGCTTTATTTTCAACGGATGAGGACACTTCAAGGTAATTAATTATGTCCGATGCTACAATAAATAGTGCACAATAAATAAAAATTACTATTGGGCATCTATCAGTTAGATAATTCTTACTTTTCTTAGCTCGCGGTACAGTCTGCCATTTATATATGTTGATATAGGTGTTATCATCTTAAGTTATCCTGCACATATTACCCTTGTGTGTATATCTTGGTTGCTGCCTGTTGCAGAGCTGTAGGACCTGCTTCCCCTGTTGGTGATTAACACCACAAATTTTATGTTAATACTAGCTTTGTTGACAAGGAAACAATTACATGCTTTAGTGCTGAACATAGGTTATATGATATCAACGTGAAGGATATATAGATAAGGAACATGTGGTATTGGAAGCGAGTGCTCCTTCCCTCCCGTGTCGCTCTCGCCAGTGAACGGGGGGAACCCTAAGCGGCGCGGCTCCGTCCCTCCCTCCTCTGCCCTCCTGTCGGGGGGATGAACCCCAGGGAGGCAACGGAAGCCGGATCCTTTTCGAAAACAACGGGGCCAGCATCGCCCCGCAATTCGGCTCTCGCTTGGCCGGGTCGCTCGACCCGGCCAAGACCCACGACCCGGCTAAAACTCTTCGATTCGGCCCCAACGGCCTGCTCAAGGGATCCGGACCCGTCACGCCAAGACTTCCCCAATAAGCCAGCCCAGCCCGTGGCGTGCTCCCCAATCCGGCCATGGGTCAGCTCCCGTCCCATCCCGGCCATACGATGGGATGAGTCAACACCTACCGATGACCAAGGCAACGGTGCCCCGCCCATGACTCTGGCCAGCCGAGGCGTGGCAACAGTGCAATCATCACCACCCATGACGCCGGCAGACGGTGACATGACGGAACACCACTGTACCCGACTCAACCCGGCCACTCCCTGACGATCGACAAGACGGCACACAGTGCCCCCGTACCCGGCGGGCCCCGCACCCGGGGAACCCGGCGAGCCCTGTACCCGGCGGGTCCCAGCGCCGGCTTCCCGGACGATGACAATCCGGCCCCACGGCCTTGTAACATTACCATTGTATCCCTGGGGGTTGGCCTATAAAACCCCCCAGGAGCCCTCATGCATACGGAGATGCGCACTAGAGAGAACATGATAGACACACATCTCAAGGAGAAGCAGCCTAAGCCCTGGCATGTCTTCCTCCTTCCTCCACATAGCTCAAGGAGCGACTCTGTACTGATAAACTTCAACCACACTCGGCAGGATTAGGAGTGTTATCTCTCCGGAGAGCCCCGAACCTGGGTATGTCTTGCGTCCCGCGCTCGCTCATGCCAACCTCGCCTCTGAAGCCCACCAGTGCCCTCGAGCCTCCTCCTATCGTTAGCCATCCCTTGGCATCTGCCATGCGCCCACCACGACACCTCCCCCTCGTGGCCGCCCAGCGACGCCACCGGGCGACGCCCGGCCAGCGGTGGCGGCGACGGGGCCTCTTCTTCCCCTCCGCTCGTGCTCCACGGTTGGCGCGAGACGGCTGGTCGAGCGGTGGCACGGGGCTTTGGCGGGGCCCCGTGGCGCGGCGACGCGCACTCTGTTCGGTGGCGGGGGAACCAGCTGGTGGCGCGCCGACGAGCGGGCGGGGGTCTGTGGTGCGGCGGCCGTGCGTGGATCCGTCCAGATCCGCCCGGATCTGGCTTCTGGTTGGCGACGGACGGAGCGAGGTGGTGGCATGGGTTCATTGGGGCCTCTGCGTTGGGTGGTCTACAGCAGCGCTGCTGCGGCCACGGTGGTTATCCGGTCTGCGTGCGGCAACGGTGGGTCTCTCCCGCGGCGGTTCGTCTGCGTCGGGCTCGGGTGAGCTCCCTCCCTCTTCTTGGATTCTGCGGCAGGCTCGTCAGGCCAGGGTGGCTCCATGGTGTGGTGGTGCGCGTGAGGCCTGCTGGTGGTGGCAGGGGACTTCAGAAAGACGCAGGGTGCCCCCTCCGTTGCATCTGGCGGCTACTGCGGGTGGCCGCTGGAGTTCCCCTGGCTCAGTTCCTTCCGCCGAGGTCATCGACCATGCCAAGGTGTCGGCTTTGGGGTGGAAGGCGAGCTTCCACTTCGTTTCGGAAGGTCGCGTCGATTTGGTGTGTCCTGGTTGAGGTTGGGACACGGATGCCGTGGCGGCGGCCCGGTTGGTGGTAGCTGCGGTGCTTATGGGCGGAGCATGCGGCTCGGGCGCTGTCCGGTAAGCATGGCCATGTGGGCGGCGTGTTGACCGGGGCGGGTCGTTCAATGCCGGCGTTGCGGCTGTCTGTAACCCAACCCGGTGACGATGAGTGTTGGCTGGGGTGAAAACCCGTTCTGCTTTGCCAGGCCGACGACGGCGGCGTTCTAGCGTCGTCCCCTTCTTAAAGGCGCCGTCGCGGCATCTCATTTGTTATCGGAGTGCTCCGGGGGAAACCCTAATCCTTGGATTGGGCGGTGGCGACGCGATGGTGTCGTTCCCTTGCTGAAGGCGCTGCCTTGGAGCTCATTGTTTTTCTTACATGGCTTCTCCTCTTCGTGGTGGCCCGCCCATGGTTGAGGGCCCCGACATGTTCGTAGTAGTGCTTATTGTGTTCATCTGATGTTGGCTAGGATTTTGTTGGGGTAGTGTTGCTGTTATCAGCGTCCTTGTATCCAGCCTTGGGTGGGTGTGGTGTGGTGTGTGTGTTTGTATCTATCGGCAGGTTTGGGTTGTTCGGTGATGCTTTATCTATAAAGCGGGGGAAACCCTTTTTCGTAAAAATATATAGATAAATCACCTTTGGACTATCTACATATATCAGGGACACCTGCTTCTCAAATTGGAAAATTTTGAATTTTTATTTATCTTTCAGACCATACATACATGCTTTTGCAGATTAGTTTTTTCTTGATCATGTCACCCTTCCAATTATATAACTACAGTACACGTATGATCTGCACATCTATGGGCTTCTTGTCTGCTAGGATAAAAAATCATCATGTTTCAATTATCTGAGAAATAACTTTCATCTAAACCGACACACATTTTTATGCAGAAATTTATATCATATGGAAAGTTTATTTGCACTAAATACAAATTAGAACATACATAGACATTTATTTTCTTTCCGCGGAATGGTTAGTGTAAACTGTAAACTTACTTTGAGTTGTATATGATTCTGTATCTAACCATATAATCTCATGTGTTGATTTGGTTGCAGAGTTAATTGTAAAGAACCACCAAATTTGAAGTTCTCATCCGGAATTGCTACCACATTTCCTGCACACCTAAAAAATCTACCTATTTTCTTGCTAATTTTCTCAATAAACACCGATGATGACCTGTTTGAAGCGATTAATCTGATTTTCGACAGCCCGGGCCCGCTGTAAGCGCTGACGCGGCACCAAATTGTCCACATGGTTTGTTGACCTGTTAAGTTGGACGAAGGGCCTACCCGTCAGCGACCTTATCTCTCCCAAACCTTTTTCTTTCATTTGGAGGCATTCCATCAAACAGCTTGGGTGCATCCAACGCCGTCGCCGCCCTCAAGCTCACACCGCTGCACGGCATGCCAATTACCGCCGCACCAAGGAGGGCGCCGTCCCTGAGCCGCATGGCTGCTGCATCCGTGCAGGTCGTCTCAAGCTGTACGGCGGCCACCTCCGTGCAGGTCATCCCAAGCAGCCATGTGCGAGGCCGACTTCTAATGGTAGACAGGATCGCCGTTGACGGCAAGCAGGACGTGAGGCACCCAGTGCCGTGGTCGTCCCAGGTTGGAGAAGGCTGGCACATCGGCTTCACAACGTAGTGGCACAATTTGTATTTTTTTAATGGGGATCTCAATTTGTATTTTGTATTTTTTTGGTTTATTTTCTAACTTGCTAATTGCCTTCTTACAACTCATAGTGGATCCGTGTATAAAGTGTGATCGGGTATAAACATGAAAGAACTAGGAATCAAATAGTGGATTGTACTTCATGTGTGCATTGAGATAAACTGGTTTTAGAAGCAACAAGTTGTAAAACAGTTTAAAGTTATATCCAACTACCCAGTAAGAACTACGATAGGTCAGTAGTAGGTTACTTGAAGTGTCTGGCAATAGTATTTTGTTTCGGGCTTAGCTAGATTATCACTGACGTGAGATTATGTGTGATCCACCCCCCCCCCCCAGTTATATCATGCGGCAAATGTGGATGTTGATTGGGGTTAGTCTACTGAGTTACGGTTTTCCACCAAGTCAGTACAATTTTTGGGTTATGATAGAAGAGTAAATGCATTGGTTGGTTGCTTCAAGAGTTGATAACGGACACGATGGCGTATGAGTTGCATGCCCAACAATGGTTAGCATATTTTTATTTCATGGTAATGCATGGCATTTCAACTCTATGTTGCAATGTAGTAATGGATCAGGATACATCAGATCTGCCGTCTTGCCGGGGGGGGGGGATGTTGGGGAACGTAGTATTTTAAAATTTTCCTACGATCACGCAAGATCTATCTACCAGATGCATAGCAATGAGAGGGAAGAGTGTGTCTACGTACCCTCGTAGACCGGAAGCAGAAGCGTCAAGTGACGCGGTTGATGTAGTCGAACTTCTTCGCGATTCAACCGATCAAGCACCGAATGTACGGTACCTCCGCGTTCAGCACACGTTCAGCTTGATGACGTCCCACGAGCTCTTGATCCAGTTGAGCTTCACGGGAGAGTTTCGTCAGCACGACGGCGTGGTGACGGATATGATGTATTTACCGGCGCAGGGATTCGCCTAAGCACTGCAACGGTATGACCGAGGTGTGTTTCTGTGGAGGGGGGCACCGCACACGGCTGGAACAATTCAACTTGTGTATCTTTGGGTGCCCCCTTGCCCCCGTATATAAAGGAGCAAGGGAGGAGGGCCGGCCGGCCTCCTATGGTGCGGCTAGGGCAATCCTACTAGGAATAGAATTGCAATCCTATTCCTAGTAGGAGTCCACCAAGAAGGAAGAGAGGGAAAGGAAAAGAGGGAGAGGTGGCGCCCCCCAATCCTAGTCCAACTAGTATCCCTAGGTGGGGCGCCGGCCAGCCTCTATGGGCTGCCTCTCTCCTTTCCTCAAAGCCCACTATGGACCATCCCCCCTCGTAGGGGGTTCCGGTAACCCTCTCCGGCAATCCAGTTAAATCCGAAACTTTTCCGGAACACTTCCGGTGTCTGAATATAGTCGTCCAATATATCAATCTTTATGTCTCGGACATTCCGAGACTCCTCGTCATGTCCGTGATCTCATCCGGGACTCTGAACTACCTTCGGTACATCAAAACTCATAAACTCATAATACCGATCGTCATCAAACGTTAAGCGTGCGGACCCTACGGGTTCGAGAACTATGTAGACATGACCGAGACTCATCTCCGGTCAATAACCAATAGCGGAACCTGGATGTTCATATTGGCTCCTACATATTCTACGAAGATCTTTTATCGATCAAAACCGCATAACAACATACGTTGTTCCTTTTGTCATCGGTATGTTAGTTGCCCGAGATTCGATCGTCGGTATCTCCATACCTAGTTCAATCTCGTTACCGGTAAGTCTCTTTACTCGTTCCGTAACACATCATCTCGTGACCAACTCATTAGTCTTTTGCTTGCAAGGCTTATTGTGATGTGTGTTACCGAGAGGGCCCAGAGATACCTCTCCGACACTTGGAGTGACAAATCCTAATCTTGATCTATGCCAACACCACGAATACTTTCGGAGACACCTGTAGAGCATCTTTATGATCACCCAGTTACGTTGTGACGTTTGATAGCACACAAGGTGTTCCTACGGTATTCGGGAGTTGCATAATCTCATAGTCATAGGAACATGTATAAGTCATGAAGAAAGCAATAGCAGTAAAACTAAACGATCATAGTGCTATGCTAACGGATGGGTCTTGTCCATCACATCATTCTCCTAATGATGTGATCCCGTTGATCAAATGACAACTCATGTCTATGGCTAGGAAACATAACCATCTTTGATCAATGAGCTAGTCTAGTAGAGGCATACTAGGGACATACTGTTTTGTCTATGTATCCAAACATGTACTAAGTTTCCGGTTAATACAATTCTAGCATGAATAAAAGACATTTATCATGATATAAGGAAATACAAATAACATCTTTATTATTGCCTCTAGGGCATATTTCCTTCAGTCTCCCACTTGAACTAGAGTCAATAATCTAGATTACACAGTGATGATCCTCACACCCATGGAGTCCTGGTGCTGATCATGTTTTGCCCGTGGAAGAGGCTTAGTCAACGGGTCTGCAACATTCAGATCCGTATGTATTTTGCAAATCTATATGTCTCCCTCCTTGACTAGATCGCGGATGGAATTGAAGCGTCTTTTGATGTGCTTTGTTCTCTTGTGAAACCTGGATTCCTTTGCCAAGGCAATTGCTCCAGTGTTGTCACAAAAGATTTTCATTGGAACCGATGCACTAGGTATTACACCTAGATCGGATATGAACTCCTTCATCCAGACTCCTTCATCTGCTGCTTCCGAAGCAGCTATGTATTCCGCTTCACACGTAGATCCCGCCACGACGCTCTGCTTGGAACTGCACCAACTGACAGCTCCACCGTTCAATAAAAATACATATCCGGTTTGTGACTTAGAGTCATCCGGATCAGTGTCAAAGCTAGAATCGACGTAACCGTTTACGACAAGCTCTTTGTCACCTCCATACACGAGAAACATATCCTTAGTCCTTTTTAGGTATTTAAGGATGTTCTTGACCGCTGTCCAGTGATCCACTCCTGGATTACTTTGGTACCTCCCTGCTAGACTTATAGCAAGGCACACATCAGGTCTGGTACATAGCATTGCATACATGATAGATCCTATGGCTGAGGCATAGGGAATGACTTTCATTTTCTCTCTATCTTCTGCAGTGGTCAGGCATTGAGTCTTACTCAACTTCATACCTTGTAATACAGGCAAGAACCCTTTATTTGACTGATCCATTTTGAACTTCTTCAAAATCTTATCAAGGTATGTGCTTTGTGAAAGTCCAATTAAGCGTCTTGATCTATCTCTATAGATCTTGATGCCTAATATATAAGTAGCTTCACCGAGGTCTTTCATTGAAAAACTCTTATTCAAGTATCCTTTTATGCTATCCAGAAATTCTATATCATTTCCAATCAACAATATGTCATCCACATATAATATTAGAAATGCTACAGAGCTCCCACTCACTTTCTTGTAAATACAGGCTTCTCCAAAAGTCTGTATAAAACCATAAGCTTTGATCACCTCATCAAAGCGTATATTCCAACTCCGAGATGCTTGCACCAGTCCATAGATGGATCGCTGGAGCTTGCATACTTTGTTAGCACCTTTTGGATCGACAAAACCTTCTGGTTGCATCATATACAACTCTTCTTTGAGATATCCTTTCAGGAATGCAGTTTTGACATCCATTTGCCAGATTTCATAATCATAAAATGCGGCAATAGCTAACATGATTCGGACAGACTTAAGCATCGCTACAGGTGAGAAAGTCTCATCGTAATCAACTCCTTGAACTTGTCGAAACCCTTTCGCAACAAGTCGAGCTTTGTAAACAGTAACATTACCGTCTGCGTCGGTCTTCCTCTTGAAGATCCATTTATTTTCGATGGCCTGCTGATCATCGGGCAAGTCAACCAAAGTCCACACTTTGTTCTCATACATGGATCCCATCTCAGATTTCATGGCTTCAAGCCATTTTGTGGAATCTGGGCTCATCATCGCTTCCTCATAGTTCGCAGGTTCATCATGGTCTAGTAACATGATTTCCAGAACTGGGTTGCCGTACCACTCTGGTGCGGAACGTATTCTGGTTGATCTACGACGTTCAGCAGAAACTTGATCCGAAGTTTCATGATCATCATCATTAACTTCCTCACTGATTGGTGTAGGAATCACTGGAACAATTTTTTGTGATGTACTACTTTCCAATCCGGGAGAAGGTACAATTACCTCATCAAGTTCTACTTTCCTCCCACTCACTTCTTTCGAGAGAAACTCCTTCTCTAGAAAGGATCCATTCTTAGCAACGAATATCTTGCCTTCGGATCTGTGATAGAAGGTGTACCCAACAGTCTCTTTTCGGTATCCTATGAAGACACATTTCTCCGACTTGGGTTCGAGCTTATCAGGTTGAAGCTTTTTCACATAAGCATCGCAGCCCCAAACTTTAAGAAACGACAACTTTGGTTTCTTGCCAAACCATAGTTCATAAGGTGTCGTATCAACGGATTTAGATGGTGCCCTATTTAACGTGAATGCAGCTGTCTCTAAAGCATAACCCCAAAACGATAGTGGTAAATCGGTAAGAGACATCATAGATCGCACCATATCCAATAAAGTACGGTTACGACGTTCGGACACACCATTACGCTGTGGTGTTCCGGGTGGCGTGAGTTGTGAAACTATTCCACATTGTTTCAAATGAAGACCAAACTCGTAACTCAAATATTCTCCTCCACGATCAGATCGTAGAAACTTTATTTTCTTGTTACGATGATTCTCTACTTCACTCTGAAATTCTTTGAACTTTTCAAATGTTTCAGACTTGTGCTTCATTAAGTAGATATACCCATATCTGCTCAAATCATCAGTGAAGGTCAGAAAATAACGATACCCGCCGCGAGCTTCAACACTCATTGGCCCACATACATCGGTATGTATGATTTCCAACAAATCTGTTGCTCGCTCCATAGTTCCGGAGAACGGAGTTTTAGTCATCTTGCCCATGAGGCATGGTTTGCAAGCACCAAGTGATTCATAATCAAGTGATTCCAAAAGTCCATCACTATGGAGTTTCTTCATGCGCTTTACACCAATATGACCTAAACGGCAATGCCACAAATAAGTTGCACTATCATTATTAACCATGCATCTTTTGGTTTCAATATTATGAATATGTGTATCACTACAATCGAGATCCAATAAGAATAGACCACTCCTTAAGGGTGCATGACCATAAAAGATATTATTCATAAAAATAGAACACCCATTATTCTCTGATTTAAATGAATAACCGTCTCGCAATAAACAAGATCCAGATATAATGTTCATGCTCAACGCTAGCACCAAATAACAATTATTTAGGTCTAAAACTAATCCCGAAGGTAGATGTAGAGGTAGCGTGCCGACGGCGATCACATCGACTTTGGAACCATTTCCCACGCGCATCGTCACCTCGTCCTTAGCCAATCTTCGTTTAATCCGTAGTCCCTGTTTCGAGTTACAAATATTAGCAACCGAACCGGTATCAAATACCCAGGTACTACTACGAGCATTAGTAAGGTACACATCAATAACATGTATATCACATATACCTTTGTTCACCTTGCCATCCTTCTTATCCGCCAAATACTTGGGGCAGTTCCGCTTCCAGTGTCCAGTCCCCTTGCAGTAGAAGCACTCAGTTTCAGGCTTGGCTCCAGACTTGGGTTTCTTCGTGGCAGTAGCAACTGTCTTGCTATTCTTCTTGAAGTTCCCCTTCTTTCCCTTGCCCTTTTTCTTGAAACTAGTGGTCTTTTTAACCATCAACACTTGATTCTCTTTTTTGATTTCTACCTCCGCAGCCTTGAGCATAGCGAAGAGCTCGGGAATTGTCTTTTGCATCCCTTGCATATTATAGTTCATCACAAAGCCTTTATAGCTTGGTGGCAGTGATTGAAGAACTCTATCAATAACACTATCCTCGTCAACTTTGCAACCAAGTTGAGTCATATGATTGTAGTACCCAGACATTCTGAGCAAGTGTTCACTGATAGAACTATTCTCCTCCATCTTGCAGCTGTAGAACTTATTGGAAATCTCATATTTCTCAATCCGGGCATTTGCTTGAAATATTAACTTCAACTCCTGGAACATCTCATATGGTCCATGACGTTCAAAACGTCGTTGAAGTCCCGGTTCTAAGCCGTAAAGCATGGCACACTGAACTATCGTGTAGTCATCAGACCGCGACTGCCAGACGTTCAAAGCGTCTACATTAGCGGGAGGGGGCTTGTCACCGAGCGGTGCTTCAAGGACATAATTCTTCTGTGCAGCAATGAGGATAATCCTCAAGTTACGGACCCAGTCCGTGTAATTGCTACCATCATCTTTCAACTTAGCTTTCTCTAGGAATGCATTAAAATTCAAAGGAACGGTAGCACGGGCCATTGATCTACAACAACATAGATATGCAAAAACTATCAGGACTAAGTTCCTGATAAATTAAAGTTCAATTTAATCATATTAATTAAAGAACTCCCACTTAGATAGACATCCCTTCGGTCATCTAAATGATCACGTGATCCAAATCAACTAAACCATGTCCGATCATCACGTGAGATGGAGTAGTTTCAATGGTGAACATCCTATGTTGATCATATCTACTATATGATTCACGCTCGACCTTTCGGTCTCCAGTGTTCCGAGGCCATATCTGTATATGCTAGGCTCGTCAAGTTTAACCCGAGTATTCTGCGTGTGCAAAACTGGCTTACACCCGTTGTATTTGAACGTAGAGCTTATCACACCCGATCATCACGTGGTGTCTCGGCACGACGAACTTTCGCAACGGTGCATACTCAGGGAGAACACTTATACCTTGAAATTTAGTAAGGGATCATCTTATAATGCTACCGTCGTTCTAAGCAAAATAAGAAGCATAATAAGATAAACATCACATGCAATCAAAATATGTGACATGATATGGCCATCATCATCTTGTTCTTTTGATCTCCATCTCCAAAGCACCGTCATGATCACCTTCGTCACCGGCGCGACACCTTGATCTCCATCGTAGTATCGTTGTCGTCTCGCCAACTATTGCTTCTACGACTATCGCTACCGCTTAGTGATAAAGTAAAGCAATTACATGGCGATTGCATTTCATACAATAAAGCGACAACCATATATGGCTCCTGCCAGTTGCCGATAACATTACAAAACATGATCACCTCATACAAAGCCGTATGACTCATCATGTCTTGACCATATCACATCACAACATGCCCTGCAAAAACAAGTTAGACGTCCTCTACTTTGTTGTTGCAAGTTTTACGTGGCTGCTACGGGCTTAGCAAGAACCGTTCTTACCTACGCATACAAAACCACAACGATGTTTCGTCAAGTATGTGCTGTTTTAACCTTCACAAGGACCGGGCGTAGCCACACTTGATTCAGCTAAAGTGAGAGAGACAGACACCCGCCAGTCACCTTTAAGCAACGAGTGCTCGTAACGGTGAAACCAGTCTCGCGTAAGTGTACGCGTAATGTCGGTCCGGGCCGCTTCATCTCACAATACCGCCGAAGCAAAGTATGACATGCTGGTAAGCAGTATGACTAATATCGCCCACAACTCATTGTGTTCTACTCGTGCATATCATCTACGCATAGACCTGGCTCATGATGCCACTGTTGGGGAACGTAGTATTTTAAAATTTTCCTACGATCACGCAAGATCTATCTACCAGATGCATAGCAACGAGAGGGAAGAGTGTGTCTACGTACCCTCGTAGACCGGAAGCGGAAGCGTCAAGTGACGCGGTTGATGTAGTCGAACTTCTTCGCGATTCAACCGATCAAGCACCGAACGTACGACACCTCCGCGTTTAGCACAGTTCAGCTTGATGACGTCCCACGAGCTCTTGATCCAGTTGAGCTTCACGGGAGAGTTTCGTCAGCACGACGGCGTGGTGACGGATATGATGTATTTACCGGCGCAGGGCTTCGCCTAAGCACTGCAACGGTATGACCGAGGTGTGTTTCTGTGGAGGGGGGCACCGCACACGGCTGGAACAATTCAACTTGTGTATCTTTGGGTGCCCCCTTGCCCCCGTATATAAAGGAGCAAGGGAGGAGGGCCGGCCGGCCTCCTATGGTGCGGCTAGGGCAATCCTACTAGGAATAGGATTGCAATCCTATTCCTAGTAGGAGTCCACCAAGAAGGAAGAGAGGGAAAGGAAAAGAGGGAGAGGTGGCGCCCCCCCAATCCTAATCCAACTAGGATCCCTAGGTGGGGCGCCGGTCAGCCTCTATGGGCTGCCTCTCTCCTTTCCTCAAAGCCCACTATGGACCATCCCCCCTCGTAGGGGGTTCCGGTAACCCCCTCCGGCAATCGAGTTAAATCCGAAACTTTTCCGGAACACTTCCGGTGTCCGAATATAGTCGTCCAATATATCAACCTTTATGTCTCGGACATTCCGAGACTCCTCGTCATGTCCGTGATCTCATCCGGGACTCCGAACTACCTTCGGTACATCAAAACTCATAAACTCATAATACCGGTCATCATCAAACGTTAAGCATGCGGACCCTACGGGTTCGAGAACTATGTAGACATGACCGAGACTCATCTCCGGTCAATAACCAATAGCGGAACCTGGATGTTCATATTGGCTCCTACATATTCTACGAAGATCTTTTATCGGTCAAAACCGCATAACAACATACGTTGTTCCTTTTGTCATCGGTATGTTACTTGCCCGAGATTCGATCGTCGGTATCTCCATACCTAGTTCAATCTCGTTACCGGTAAGTCTCTTTACACGTTCCGTAACACATCATCTCGTGACCAACTCATTAGTCTTTTGCTTGCAAGGCTTATTGTGATGTGTGTTACCGAGAGGGCCCAGAGATACCTCTCCGACACTTGGAGTGACAAATCCTAATCTTGATCTATGCCAACACCACGAATACTTTCGGAGACACCTGTAGAGCATCTTTATGATGACCCAGTTACGTTGTGATGTTTGATAGCACACAAGGTGCTCGTACGGTATTCGGGAGTTGCATAATCTCATAGTCATAGGAACATGTATAAGTCATGAAGAAAGCAATAGCAGTAAAACTAAACGATCATAGTGCTATGCTAACGGATGGGTCTTGTCCATCACATCATTCTCCTAATGATGTGATCCCGTTGATCAAATGACAACTCATGTCTATGGCTAGGAAACATAACCATCTTTGATCAATGAGCTAGTCTAGTAGAGGCATACTAGGGACATACTGTTTTGTCTATGTATCCACACATGTACTAAGTTTCCGATTAATACAATTCTAGCATGAATAAAAGACATTTATCATGATATAAGGAAATACAAATAACATCTTTCTTATTGCCTCTAGGGCATATTTCCTTCAGGGGAGGGGGGTCATGAACGGCGCACATCTCCTCCTCCCTTTATGGTGGTGGAAGATCAACACGAACACGAGGGAGGAGGGGATCAGGGCAGCCCGTAGGGAAGTAAGATGTGAAGGAGAGACGGCTCCATTGCGAAGGTGAGGTGGCCGTCATCTGGATTTAAAGTAGAGAGTTCCAGCGAGAAATGTCCCGCTATGGCCGAAAAACGAGTAGGAATGGGCAGAGATTTGGATTTCGTCCGGAAAAATCGAATTTCGTCCGAAATTCGCCCAGTTCGTTTGGCCCCGGTATTAGTACAAACCGTCCAAAAAACTCAGCCTTATTTGAATTTTCAGTCCGGCCCATGGTCCACAATAGCCCACATAGACACTGTCGGTGTACTAAAGTAGGGGTACCTTTAGTATGCCAAACTTGTGCACGGGCAGTCGCAGCGTCCCGCGGCAAGACTAGCCGGGTGATAGCCAAGGTCCTCCGTGGTTCCTTTGGAGCCATTCAAGAACAAAGTATCCAAGCCAAGGAGACAAGGCTCCGGCAAGAGGAGCTTGCCGGGAAGGCCACTTAAGGCACAAGACTACTCAAGGCACAAGACCTTGCAAGAGGAGCTTGCCGGGAAGGCCAACCAAGGCATCTCAAGAAACTTGCCGCAACGCACCACGCGTCCCGGCAAGGCCCGGTGAGCGACAAGCTCCCGGAAGCGACAAGATAGCGACCGCGGCAAGGCGCTTGCCGCGGCAAGCTTCCACTCAGTACCCGCGCTCCAGCGCATCCAACCACGTGTCGCTCTGGGACCTTTCCAGGCGTACGTGGCGGGAGGCTGTGCAGCCAGGGGTTCGCGGTGGCAAGCGGTGCTGACAAGGAGGCCATCGTGGCGAACGGTGGCGCCCCTGACGGCCCTTTCTGCACTGTTTGGGCGACGGCGACGGGCATTTAATGCCCTTGTCCCCTGCCGTCAGGGTTAGGTATGGAACACTGTACCCACTACCACACTTTTTCCATTTTTACCCTCCACTGCGTTGCCACCTGTCGGTGACCCCTTGAGCCTATAAAAGGAGGCCCATGCGCAACGTAGAGGGGGGTTAGACATTCGAACACTCTCACGCTCGGTCTGGTTAGCCGCTGAAGTGTACTGTAGCTTCCAGCGCTCCCGAGCCAAGAACTCAATATAAACCAAAGCAGGAGTAGGGTTTTACGCATCCGTGCGGCCCGAACCTGGGTAAACGGCTCGTGTGCTTCGCCTCGATCTACTCTTCATGCGACCTCCGCCCCCTGCCGTACCGAAAAGGGGCTCCGTCCCCATAGGTGTTTGTGGGTGGATCAGTTTCCCCGGCATCTTTGGCGCGCCAGGTAGGGGGTGCGTCGAGGTTGTGTGAACCTGATCCGGCGTCCACACGAGCTAGATCTTCACCATCTTCATCAACATGCCGCCGAAGAAGAAGGCTTCGGAGGCAGCTGGTCCGTCCGCGTCGATCCCACCACCGCCGGAGCCAACGCCTGGTGGGGTAGACGCCGGCGGAAGAACGAGCGTCGATGAGGGAGACCACGGTGCCGCCAAGTCAAAGGACAAGGCTGCGCTGCCCATCGGCGGCGTAGCCGGCTCCCACGACGACCGGGCGCACTCCAAGACCTCGGCGTCCGTACATGCACCGCGCCCATCTCAGGAGGCGCGGGCCCGGCAGCGTCATGGTACTCACAGTACCATACGTTTGCTGGGCCGAGATCAAGCTGGCGGATCTCGGAACGCTCAAGACCAGCATGCACGTCAACATGCCGGCACGAGCAAGGCACGGTCGCCGGGACGGGATACTGCCCCTTCTAACGTAGTTAGAAGTCCGAGCATATCCCGCTCCTCACACCGTTCGCCACCACTACCCGCCACTCCAGCAGAAGCTCTGGCGCGAGCTCAACTGCTCCTAGACTTCCCTCCAGCAGCAGACAAGGCCGACAACTGGAGGGCCACCATTCAAAGTCTCATCGCCTTCGCCAACGGCGACACTCCGCGGCAACCGAGCACATCGCAGCCGCGGCAAGTCAGCCAGGCGCGGGCCGATGGCGACAAGACCGATGGGGGTGCAACCACTGTGCACTCTCCGCCCCGAAGGCCAAGGTCGCCGACTCGCCGGATTAACATTGACGACGACTCCACTGCGTCATCAGATCCACGAGCTCGTCGCGATCAGCGCCAAGTTCTTCATGAACGACAACAAGAAGACGCTCGTACTCGCATCGAGCGCCGAAGAGAAGCGCGGCGTCAATCAGACCAGCGCGCTGGGCCCGCTGTCGACATGCATGCGCCAGGGGGACCAGGCGACTTGCTGTACGCGGTAGGTTGTCCTGCGTTTACTCGTGAGCTGCGGCAAGTCCAATGGCCCAGTATGAAGAATTTTAAGCCAGACTTACCAGAGAAGTACGACGGCAAGACGCATCCGTCGGAGTTCCTCAGCATCTACACCATCGCGGTGCAAGCTGCCGGGGGGCGGGATGACAAGATCCTTGACAACTACTTCTCTCTGGTACTCAAACCCAACGTCAGATCCTGGCTCATGCACTTGCCGGACAACTCCATATCTTCTTGGGCAGACTTCTGCCATCAGTTTGTTGGCGCCTTTACAGGCGGCCGCAAACCTCATGGCCAGGAAAGTGAACTACACCTGCTCGCCCTGAAGGAAGGAGAGCCCCTGCGCAAATATATCCAGAGATTCAGCCGTGTGCAACACAACATCCCAGACGTCCACCCTGCCGCTGTTATCAGCGCGTTCCATCAGAACGTGCGTAACCGCAGGATGAGGGAGGAGATGGCGATGAGCAAGATCAGAGACGTCAGCGAGCTGTACGCCCTGGCCGACAAGTGCGCACGTGCTGAAGAGGGGAGGAAACTCCTCGGAGAGGATACATGGGCAGGAGGATCTGACAGTGAGGATGCCGCCCCGGCAAGGAAAAACAGGCGGCGGAACAACAGGAAGAAGAAAAACAAAGAGGTGCTAGTCGTTGAGCAGTCCGGCAACGAAGGTGGCGCCAAGAAAGCCCAGGCTGGTAGCTCCGGCAAGGAGACTGCCGCATGCACCAACGGCCTGGCTGTGGCGGCCGCCGACAAGCAGGACGGCACCAACAAGCAGTACTGCAAGATCCACCGCACCAAGGGTCATGATCTCCAAAACTGCAAGAGGGTCGAACAGCTCGTCGAGCAGCAGAAGGCTGAGTACGAGCGACGCGACAAGGAGAAGGCCCAAGGAGGTGATGGAGGATCCGGCAAGAAGCGGCCATTCAACGGCCGGGGAGGACGCCGCGGCAAGGCCAAGCAGCGGCAAGGAGACAGACCTCCCCGCGGCCGCGACAAGGATGAAGACGACGACGACGACGAAGACATGGATGATGTTGAGACCAGTGAGCAGGAGTTCCAGAAAGCCACAGAAGTCTTGTGCGTTGACGGCGGTGCTTCTCTGCATACTTCACACCGACAACTCAAACAGTGGGTGCGGGAAGTAAATGCAGCAGAACCACCTGTCGAATCACGCAAGCTTCTGAAGTGGTCCAGCACGCCTATCATCTTTGATATTGAGGACCACCCTGACCGCACCACTGCGGTCGGGTGCTTGCCGATGTTGGTTTCACCAACTATCCGCAACCTCAAGGTCACTAAGATGTTAGTTGACGGCGGGGCCGGCTTGAACCTTATCTCCTCCGCTGTGCTCCACAAACTCCAGATCCCTGACAGCGAGCTCGAAGAGACCGTCACATTCCAAGGAATCAACCCGGGAAGGAGCAAGCCGAAGGGGAAGATCACGCTGCCAGTGACATTTGGCGGCGAGCTGAACTTTAGGACTGAGAGGGTTAATTTTGACGTTGCCGATTTTCCATTGCCTTACAATGGGATACTTGGCCGTCCAGCACTCGCCAAGTTCATGGTAGCCTCTCACTATGCATACAATATGCTGAAGATGCCAGGCCCGATAAGCGTCATCTCTGTCCCTGTCGACAAGAAAGATGCTCTTATCTGCGCAGACAAGATCTACCGGGAAGCAGCAGCCGCAACAGATCGCAAGACACTTGCCGCTGAAGCTCCCGGGGGGGAGAAGAAGACCAAGTCCGGCAAGAGCTCTGATGCCCACTCCGGCAAACGCACCTCTTCGGAGTGCTGCGCTACCATCAAGGACGCACCATCGAGCTCCACCGGCAAGTGTAAGAAGACGATGGCAGCTCCGCCAGAGACCAAGAAGGTGTCCGCCAAGGAGGACGGCACTGGTGGTACTTTCACCATCAGTGCCACGCTTGACCCTAAATAGGAAAGCGCGCTCGTTGCTTTCCTGCGGGCGAACGTCGACGTGTTTGCATGGCAACCGTCTGACATCCCCGGTGTTCCCAGGAAAGTAATTGAGCACAAGCTTGCCGTCTGTCCTCACGCGCGGCCCGTCAAGCAGAAAGTCAGGAAGCAAGCAGTGGAGCGCCAAGAGTTCATCGCAGAAGAAATCAAGAAGTTGGAAGCAGCAGGCCTTGTCAGAGGTGTGCTCCATCCTACGTGGTTGGCCAATTGATAACCCTCAACCGTAAGGGATCGAGATAGTCTTCGCGGGTAAGAATAACCCAATTTATTGATTCGACACATGGGGAGCCAAAGAGTGTTTATAAGCTTTGACAGTTGAGTTGTCAATTCAACCGCACCTAAAATATACTTACTTGCAACAAAAGATAAGTGGTAACAGTGATATGATAGTGATGGTAGTGATAGTAAAAGTAACAGCAAAAAGTAAATGGCAGTAGTAAATGGCAAAAGTAGCAACTAGTGACAAGCAAGGTTTAAAACACTGTAGGCTAGGGAGATGGATGGTTGGGCGCTGCATGGATGAGATAGATTCTAACTTGGGGCACGGCACACAGAAAAGTAATGATCATCTAGGCAAATATCAAACATTAGGCATGTATCCCATAGGTAGTTGTACGTGCTTGCAATAAGAACTTGCACAACATCTTTTGTCCTACCATCCCGCTACGAATGGGGCCCAAAGGAACTTATGGATATTAAGGTGCTCCTGTCAAAGAGCACCGGAACAAAGCAATGAACTCAATGGATACATGTAATCCTCAAACTACGGACCATCCCCTTTGGTGTCCCAAGCTGTCACTTTTGGGATCGCCGGTTCCGAACCGTAACAGGTGCAAACAACTCATAGATAGGATCACGAACACAAATATATTCATACAAACACATATGGTTCAGATCTGAAATCATGGCACTCGGGCCCTAAGTGTCAAGCATTAAGAATAACAAGTTGAAGCAAAGATGATAAACACCATAGTAGATGATAGGCAACATGCCCCCAACAATCTGATATAAACTATTACATGATCTAACTCATCAAATCCCTACCATCCCCTTCGCCTACAGTAGGGGAATTACTCACACATGGAGGGAGAAGTCATGGAGGGATGATGGAGTGGTGATGGTGATGACGATGGCGACGATCTCCCCTCTCCGGAGGCCAATTCAGCCTCCAGATTAGCCCTCCCGAGGAAGAACAGAGGGTGGCGGCGGCTCCGCGACGGAAAACTGCGAAAGGAACTTCTGATCTGGGGTTTCTGCGTCGGGAGTAAAAATACGAGGCAAAGTAGGGCACCAGGGGGTGTGGGCCCCACCCAGACGACCCCCCGGCGTGGCCCAGGGGGGGCGCGCCCACAGGGCGCCTGGGCACCCCTGGCCCCCCTCTGGCCCCACTTCTGGCTCCTGGTTCCTTCGGGTGCGTGGATTTTTTGTGATTTTTCGTGGATTTTTCTGAGATACTTAAAAATCCGTTTTCCTGCACACAAATAAACCATACAGGCAGCTCTGCTGAAAACAGCGTCAGTCCGGGTTAGTTTTAGTCCAAATCATGCAAGAATGAGGCCAAAACAATATCAAAAGTGTTTGGAAAAGTAGATACGTTTGAGACGTATCAACTCCCCCAAGCTTAGCATATTGCTTGTCCTCAAGCAATTCAGTTCAACGAACTGGACGCGACAAAGAAAACTTTGACAAACTCTTTTGCTTCATTAGATGTATATAAGCATGTACTACGAAAAGAGTTTAGCAAGTATTGAAACACAGTACTTATGAGGACAATGCAAGGAGCAATCCTTCTTTCAAGTGACCAGTCACAAATACTTAAAAGTAAATAATATATTACTGAAAATCAAGACAAGATTACATTGCACATAGCTTGAGCATACTAGGGTGGTATCTCGCTAGCCTCCATGAGTGAAGCAAAACATAAATGCAGAAACTCCTCCAGAGTTTTAAATGAGACTAGAACTAAGAATTTCAGAATAAATCATATCACAAGTATGCAGAAGACAATGTAATACTTTGGGACAATGCACATTACACTCAGAATGACAATTATGCTCTCCTAGTTGGTGCTTTGAAGAAAGAAGGTGAAGACTCTCGAACCGTGGCTTTTGTTGGCAAAGTTGAAAACCCGTGATCGGAAACAAAAACTAAACATGTACCAGAGCTCTTGGTTTTAAAAACAGAAGTAAACATGTTTTGAGAAGTGCATATTTCGTCAACGAATGCTAGCAGATAATGAAGGAAATATGCCCTAGAGGCAATAATAAAGATGTTATTTGTATTTCCTTATATCATGATAAATGTCTTTTATTCATGCTAGAATTGTATTAACCGGAAACTTAGTACATGTATGGATACATAGACAAAACAGTATGTCCCTAGTATGCCTCTACTTGACTAGCTCATTGATCAAAGATGGTTATGTTTCCTAGCCATAGACATGAGTTGTTATTTGATCAATGGGATCACATCATTAGGAGAATGATGTGATGGACTAGACCCATCCGTTAGCATAGCACTATGATCGTTTAGTTTTACTGCTATTGCTTTCTTCATGACTTCTACATGTTCCTATGACTATGAGATTATGCAACTCCCGAATACCGTAGGAACACCTTGTGTGCTATCAAACGTCACAACGTAACTGGGTGATCATAAAGATGCTCTACAGGTGTCTCCGAAAGTATTCGTGGTGTTGGCATAGATCAAGATTAGGATTTGTCACTCCGAGTGTCGGAGAGGTATCTCTTGGCCCTCTCGGTAACACACATCATAATAAGCCTTGCAAGCAAAAGACTAATGAGTTAGTCACGAGATGATATGTTATGGAACAAGTAAAGAGACTTACCGGTAACGAGATTGAACTAGGTATAGTGATACCGACGATCGAATCTCGGGCAAGTAACATACCGATGACAAAAAGGAACAACGTATGTTGTTATGCGGTTTGACTGATAAAGATCTTCGTAGAATATGTAGGAGCCAATATGAACATCCAGGTTCCGCTATTGGTTATTGACCGGAGATGAGTCTCGGTCATGTCTACATAGTTCTCGAACCCGTAGGGTCCGCACGCTTAACGTTTGATGACGATCGGTATTATGAGTTTATGAGTTTTGATGTACCGAAGGTAGTTCGGAGTCCCGGATGAGATCGCGGACATGACGAGGAGTCTCGGAATGTCCGAGACATAAAGATTGATATATTGGACGACTATATTCGGACACCGGAAGTGTTCCGGAAAAGTTTCGGATTTAACCGGATTGCCGGAGGGGGTTACCGGAACCCCCCACGAGGGGGGATGGTCCATAGTGGGCCTTGAGGAAAGGAGAGAGGCAGCCCATAGAGGCTGGCCGGCGCCCCACCAGGGGATCCTAGTTGGACTAGGATTGGGGGGCGCCACCTCTCCCTCTTTTCCTTTCCCTCTCTTCCTTCTTGGTGGACTCCTACTAGGAATAGGATTGCAATCCTATTCCTAGTAGGATTGCCCTAGCCGCACCATAGGAGGCCGGCCGGCCCTCCTCCCTTGCTCCTTTATATACGGGGGCAGGGGGGCACCCAAAGACACACAAGTTGAATTGTTCCAGCCGTGTGCGGTGCCCCCCTCCACAGAAACACACCTCGGTCATACCGTCGCAGTGCTTAGGCGAAACCCTGCGCCGGTGAATACATCATATCCGTCACCACGCCGTCGTGCTGATGAAACTCTCCCGTGAAGCTCAACTAGATCAAGAGCTCGTGGGACGTCATCAAGCTGAACGTGTGCTGAACGCGGAGGTGCCGTACGTTCGGTGCTTGATCGGTTGAATCGTGAAGAAGTTCGACTACATCAACCGCGTCACTTGACGCTTCCGCTCCTGGTCTACGAGGGTACGTAGACACACTCTTCCCTCTCGTTGCTATGCATCTGGTAGATAGATCTTGCGTGATCGTAGGAAAATTTTAAAATACTACGCTCCCCAACAGATAACTCAATCACTTTGTGAGTGGACAAGTCTCTAGGAACGGCTCCCGCATGAGGACGATCACATCCTCTTAATCTCCTTTGTTTATCACTGCCAAAGTTTTCTGATTTCTCATGAACAAAGCGTGAAGGAGGGTTTGTTTGTTGTATTATCTTTTCTGAGCCGGGCGCACTCTATGCCAGTTCCTTTTCGTATTAGGGGTTTGCACATTATACATGCAATCCAGGGGTGAAACTTGTCCAACTTAAAAAGATCATGAATTAACTACTACTTCCTCATGAGCTAAAACATAGGCACAAAAGAGAATTGCTTTTGAATAATTTCGAGATGGTACAGGAAAGTCTTCGTTAGGGATGGCAGGTAAATACCATGTATAGGAAGGTATAGTGGACTCATATGGCATAACAGGTTTAAAGGGTTTGGATGCACAAGCAGTCAGTCCACTTAGTACAGGTGGAGGTTTAGCAAAAGACTGGGAATCGACCAACTAGAGAGCAATAACGGCCATAATCATGCAGAGCGACAAAGCAACATTGAATCGGACATGAAAGTGATATAACTATTCTAAAACTCAAAGATCATCAAGGCAGAGTAGACTTTTTAGTCTTAAACATGTGTAAGCATGTACCAAGTCAATCCAAAAATTCTCTAAAGGGAAATACCACCTTAGTATACCAGACTATGAACAGTGCAATGCATGTGGATCATTTCAATAACACATTATATACTCTAGTTTTTCGAGACTAGCCACAAGGAAAGTATGAATCACTGGAAGAGCATTGTAAAAATAGCACTATGTCGCTACAAGCTGGTCTCTAGATCATAAGTACAGGCATATGTACAAAAGTAGAAACAAAAAGAGTTCATACCGGTCTTCCTTGTTGCTCCCCTTCAGTCGATCTTCGTCATTACTGCTTGTCACTTGCACGATCGAACGTGGGAAATGTAATTAAATGCCATCACGGACTCGAGCTGATCTCTGAAAACAAAGCAAACTAAAGAGAGAAAGGAAATCTTTTTGGTTTTTTCAAAGGTTGAATAAAAGCAAAAGAAAGAGAAAATCTTTTTGTTGTTTTTGCAAAGAGAGAAACAAAGAAGAACGGGCAAAAACTTCGAAAAGATCAAAGCGAATAAAACGGATAATACAATGGAAAAGTGAGAAGGGCACGTACTCCCCCAATCTTAGGCTTTTGGCCTAAGTTGGTAGTAGCTACTGCCCCCAGGAGCCTCCTGCTCCAGGGGTATGGTGGTGAATCCAAGGGTCGTAGAAGGATGCTGGCGCATACACCGAACTCCTCGGAGTCTCCCACGAGGAAGGTTCCGAACGCCAAACAGAGGAAGACCCTTCAGCAAACTCGGTGGCGGTCTCTTCCTGAAAATGTGGTATCTCACCGTGCCTCTCCTCGTCGGGCACAACCCCCTCCATGGGGTTATGAAACTGATGCTGGACCATGAACTCATCGAACTGAACAACATCAAAGGACCATCCGTTCCTGCGAGAAAAATCAAACAAGAGAGGTGCAGGTAGACGGATCTCGCGTTCCGCGGCAGTTCCGAAACGCAAGATATAAATAAGATTATCAAGCTCAGAACCCATGGTAACAAACTTATGCCTTTTCATAGCAGCAAGATCAAAGCTTAAATAAGTAAAAGGAGTATCATCAGGGTGTGGGGTGCCTCCAAGATGCTCTAAGATAAGTGTGGCATAAACGCCACCATATAAGTCCCCCTTGTTACCGTTCATAGCAAGGCGTCGCGCAATTAAGGCACCCAGATTATAATCAGACCTCCCTGAGAGGGCTGCTGCCAGGATAGCAATATCCGGAGCAGAAATGTTGCTCGTGTTGTCACGAGCTAACACCCCTCTAGCAATATAATATGCAAAATACCTGAGGTGAGGAAATAAGATGCTGGGGATCTTTGACCGATGAATATCCCTCGTACCCATGCTGCAGAGAAAGTTGATGACGGTTTTCAGCTCGGAGGGCTAAGTGGCCATCCTAGCCGTCCTCCCAACATTCGGCACACCTATTATTTCACAAAAATTCCCCAAAGTCATGGTGATAAGATCATTATAAATTTTAAACTCAATAGCACCAGAATCAGGGTTATATCTAAAACTGTTAATGAAACTGGAGGTGAGTTTTTGATACTGAGTAACACGGCTTGTGACGAGCCGTGTCAAACCTGCATTAGCACAAAGATTATAAAACTCATCCTTGATTCCCGCAGCTTCCATGAATTCATCACATGGAAATGTCATCGCACGTGCTGGACTTGTATCTTCCAACAACTCCATGGGCACATGATCTTCATTATAGCTCACCCTAGCAGTCGATGGTGAAGCTGCGGCTCTAGTAACTCGATCGGAGTGTGCGGGCCTCCTCTTCTCAAGCCATCCTTTTGCCCTTCCTAACAAACTCATTTCTGAATTTTTTTTACAATTTACAAAAACGAGGATTAAAACAAAGTGAGCTAAGGCAAACTACTCAACTCACTTGCCCAAGGCATAAACTTGCATCAAAACTTGAAAAATAACTTTCTACATATGCATGCAAGCTCATCTATACAGCACCAACAACTACTAAATACTCACAAATGAAGCCACCAATCAAAAATCTAATTGGAGGGGTGGAGGAGTCACATACCAGGGAGTATTTGCTCAAAATTTCAGCTCAAATGATGGGCTGTAGAGAGAGATCGAAGAATCGCCCCCAAGAACAGCAAGAACACAAGAACAAGAGCAGAACTCGCGTTTTTGGAGAAAGAGAGAGAGGGAGGAAGAAGACATACCTGGAGGGGGGGCCTGTGGGCCCCAGGCGCCCTATGGGCGCGGCCAGGGGCTAGGCCGCGCCAGCTGGCCGCCTGGGCCACTGGTGGCCCCCCTGGCTGGCCCCAGGACTTTCTGGGTCTCTCCCGTCGTGGAAATTTTTATTATAATTTTTCTGGAATTTTTCTGAAAACTTCACTGTTGAAAATTTTTCGAAGTTCAAAAAGCTGCGAAACTCTCTGAAAACTTGAAGCAGTTAGTAGTATTTTGAAGCTTCAAAAACATAAATACTTGGTACAGCAAGTAGGACAAAACTAAAAACAAGTGAAAACATAACAAGCTCAACTTTTTATCCATATAAAACATGTTTACTAGTAAGGTTGATCAAGTCTTACCAACAAACAAGCGATATATAGAGCAAAAAGTCTCACCTCTTACGAAGTAATCACTGAACCTTTACTTTGATGGACATTGTCCCCACCATGATAGTTTTATATTTGTGAGGCACATGTAGTGGACAGTCCCATTCTCCAATCTTCACGATCTCGATATTCTCTATAGAGTTGAGGGCATGCCTCCTGTCGGTCTTCTTCGGAAAATATACCGTGTGTTCTTTATCATTCACATGGAAGGTAACCTTCCCTTTATTGCAATCAATAATAGCACCTGCGGTGTTAAGGAAAGGTCTACCAAGAATAATGGACATGCTCCCATCCTCGGGCATGTCAAGCACAACAAAATCAGTAAGAATCAAACAATTAGCAACTTCTACGGGAACATCCTCACAAATACCTATCGGAACAACGGTTGACTTGTCAGCCATCTGAAGGGAGATATCTGTAGGAATTAGTTTCTCTAAACAAAGCCTCTCGTAAAGAGAGAGAGGCATAACACTCACTCCTGCTCCAAGATCACATAAAGCAGTTTTGACATAATTATTCTTTATGGAGCAAGGAATGATGGGTATACCTGGATCACCGAGCTTCTCAGGAATCTTGCCACTGAAAGAGTAGTTAGCAAGCATAGTAGATATTGCATCATTAGGAACTTTTCTTTTATTAGTGACAATATCTTTCATATATTTTGAATAAGGAAGTAACTTAATAGCATCAGTCAAAGGGATTTGAAGAAAAAGAGGTTTAATCCACTCACAAAACTTATTATAATGCTCTTCTTCTTTGGATTTGATTGACTTACTTGGAAAGGGCATGGGTTTCTGTACCCATGGTTCTTTCTTCTTCCCATGTTTTCTTGCGATGAAGTCTTCTTTAGTGTACCTCTTACGTTTGTCAGGTGCTTCTTCTTCTCGAACTTCAGGCAGATCATTCTTCTCATTATCATTACCTTCAGGTTCAGCACCGTCTTCAGTCTCAGCATCGGAGATAGATACACTGTTGGGTCAATAGTTGGTTCTTCACCTGCAATTGGATCGTTAGAATTGTCAGTCTCTTTATGTTTCTTCTTCTTCTTTGGAGAGACAACAATTTCTTCTTCCTGCATTTGAGAATCTTGCTCGATTCTCCTCGGATGACCCTCTGGGTAGAGAGGATCTTGAGTGCTAGTTCCTCCTCGGGTTTTAATCCCGAAAGCCTGCAAATTATCTTGTTTGGCATTGTTAGCAAGCAAATCTCTTTGCACATTAGAAATTTGATCAAGCTGAGTTTGAACCATATGAAAATGCTTCACAAGACATTGAACATCATTAACTGTTCTATCTAAAACATCAAGCAGTCTTTTGATAGCAAGGGAATTATCATGCAACTGACTTTCTATCCTCTCATTAAAATGATTCTGTTTCATAATAAAATATCAAACTCATCTAAACATTGATCAGGAGGCTTACCATGAGGGATGTCACTTGCGTTGAAATCTAAAAGAGAGTGTACCTCTACCATAGGAGGGTGAGTGGTAGGCTCACACAGCTTCTCAATAGGGGGTAGATTCTTTACGTCTTCAGCTTTAATACCTTTCTCTTTAATAGACTTCTTTGCTTCTCGCATATCCTCGGGGCTTAGAACAAACATGCCCCTCTTCTTTGTTGGTGGAGGTGGTTCAGGGACGGACCAATCTTCATGGTTTTTGGCAATCCTGCCCATCAGATCTTCTGCATCGTCCGGTGTTCTTTTCCTGAAAACACAACCAGCACAACTGTCCAAATAGGACCTGGATTCATCAGTTAGACCAGCATAGAATATATCGATTAATTCATTCTTAGGGATTTCATGTCCTGGTCTAGCCCGAATCAGACCGCAGTACCTCCCCCAAGCTTTAGGGAGGGACTCATTCTGCAACTGTTTAAAGTTATAAATTCTTTGTAAAGCAGCATGTTGCATGTGAGCAGGAAAGTACTTATCAACAAAAGAGTGAGCTAAGTCCTGAGGACTCTTAATGGAACCGCATGGGAGTGAATCATACCATGCTTTAGCACCTTCCTTCAACGAGAAAGGAAGAAGCTTGGTCACATAAAAGTATCGTATCTTTTCATCTGTGGTAAACAGGCTACCCAACTCACCGAGTTTAGTCAGGTGTGCAATAGCATCATCATTTTCTCTGCCATAAAAGGAGTCAGCTTCAACCATAGGTATAAGTGAAAGATCAACAGAGAAATTATAATCAGGATCATCAATGCATATAGGAGATGTAGCAAATTCAGGATTAGGAACGGTTTTGTTCTTCAAAAAGTGTTTTTCAAACAGTTTCTTAATAGCTTCAGGGTCAGAGCCGGAAAACTCTGTCAGTTCCCTGCATAAATCTTCATCTAATATATAGTAATCATCATCAAGGAGACTCTCCTTGAGTTTACTCAAATCAGGATAATCATAAGTTTCACCAATAGGGTAGCGAGTAACAGGGAGTTCAATTCCAGATTTTTTTTTTGCTGCAGCAGCAATTTGTTTCTCAAGAGCATAACCAAGCGAACTAATATCATCAAAAGTAGTAGAAGCATCATCAAGAGTATCAGACATAGTAACAGATTCAGTAGGAGCATCATGTGGTGGTGGTGAGGCAAACTTACTCATAACGGAAGGTGAATCAAGCGCAGCACTAGTGCTCAGAGCAGTACCTCTTCTTGTAGTGGATAGTAAGATCGGAACCTTGGGGTCTCCTTTCTTACCCATAGTGGATAAAGTGCAGCAGGTAGGATACCTCAAGTAGACTTCTAAATATTGCTATGCTCCCCGGCAACGGCGCCAGAAAACGGTACTTGATAACCCTCAACCGTAAGGGATCGAGATAGTCTTCGCGGGTAAGAATAACCCAATTTATTGATTCGACACACGGGGAGCCAAAGAGTATTTATAAGCTTTGACAGTTGAGTTGTCAATTCAACCGCACCTGAAATATACTTACTTGCAACAAAAGATAAGTGGTAACAGTGATATGATAGTGATGGTAGTGATAGTAAAAGTAACAGCAAAAAGTAAATCGCAGTAGTAAATGGCAAAAGTAGCAACTAGTGACAAGCAAGGTTTAAAACACTGTAGGCTAGGGAGATGGATGGTTGGGCGCTGCATGGATGAGATAGATTCTAACTTGGGGCACGGCACACAGAAAAGTAATGATCATCTAGGCAAATATCAAACATTAGGCATGTATCCCATAGGTAGTTGTACGTGCTTGCAATAAGAACTTGCACAACATCTTTTGTCCTACCATCCCGCTACGAACGGGGCCAAAAGGAACTTATGGATATTAAGGTGCTCCTGTCAAAGAGAACCGGAACAAAGCAATGAACTCAATTGATACATGTAATCCTCAAACTACGGACCATCCCCTTTGGTGTCCCAAGCTGTCACTTTCGGGAACGCCGGTTCCGAACCGTAACAGGTGCAAACAACTCATAGATAGGATCACGAACACAAATATATTCATACAAACACATATGGTTCAGATCTGAAATCATGGCACTCGGGCCCTAAGTGTCAAGCATTAAGAATAACAAGTTGAAGCAAAGATGATAAACACCATAGTAGATGATAGGCAACATGCCCCCAACAATCTGATAAACTATTACATGATCTAACTCATCCAATCCCTACCATCCCCTTCGCCTACAGCAGGGGAATTACTCACACATGGAGGGAGAAGTCATGGAGGGATGATGGAGTGGTGATGGTGATGACGATGGCGACGATCTCCCCTCTCCGGAGGCCAATTCAGCCTCCAGATTAGCCCTCCCGAGGAAGAACAGAGGGTGGCGGCGGCTCCGCGACGGAAAACTACGAAAGGAACTTCTGATCTGGGGTTTCTGCGTCGGGAGTAAAAATACGAGGCAAAGTAGGGCACCAGGGGGTGTGGGCCCCACCCAGGCGACCCCCCGACGCGGCCCAGTGGGGGGGCGCGCCCACAGGGCGCCTGGGCACCCCCTGGCCCCCCTCTGGCCCCACTTCTGGCTCCTGGTTCCTTCGGGTGCGTGGATTTTCTGTGATTTTTCGTGGATTTTTCTGAGATACTTAAAAATCCGTTTTCCTGCACACAAATAAACCATACAGGCAGCTGTGCTGAAAACAGCGTCAGTCCGGGTTAGTTTTAGTCCAAATCATGCAAGAATGAGGCCAAAACAATATCAAAAGTGTTTGGAAAAGGAGATACGTTTGAGACGTATCACCAATCCTGTAGTCGTGCGTAAGGCAAACAGGAAATGGAGGCTTTGTATCGACTTCACCGATGTGAATAAAGCTTGTCCCAAAGACCCATTTCCCTTGCCGCGCATTGACCAGATTGTTGACTCCACGGCCGGATGTGACCTGCTTTCATTTCTTGACGCATATTCAGGATACCATCAAATCTTCATGGCAGAAGAGGATGAAGAGAAAACCACATTCATCACTCCGTGTGGCACGTACTATTTCATACGGATGCCTTTCGGTTTGAAGAATGCTGGTTCAACATTTGCAAGGGTGGTCCATACAGCTTTTGAGCCACAGATTCACAGAAATGTGGAAGCCTACATGGATGATATAGTGGTCAAGAGCAAGGACAGGGCAACCCTGATTCAAGATTTAGAAGAGACCTTTGCAAATCTGCGCAAGATCCAGCTCAAGCTCAACCCTGAGAAGTGCGTGTTTGGAGTCCCTTCCGGCAAGCTTCTCGGGTTCTTCGTGTCTCAGAGGGGAATTGAAGCCAATCCCGACAAGATCAAGGCCATTGAGCAGATCGAAGCACCCAAGCGCGTCAAGGATGTACGAAGACTTGCCGGTTGCATGGCTGCTCTCAGCAGGTTTATCACTAAGTCTGCTGAGCGCGCCTTGCCGTTTTTCAAAATTTTGAAAAAGGCAGGTCCAATGAAATGGACTCCGGAAGCGGAGGCTGCACTGCAAGACTTGAAGAGGTACCTGTCCTCCACTCCAATACTTGTCGCACCTAAGCCACAAGAGAAGTTGCTGCTGTATCTAGCGGCAACCAATCAAGTGGTTAGTGCTGCGTTAGTAGCGGAGAGGGAGGCAGATGATGAGCCAGCAACCACGGCAAGCACATCCAGCGACAAGCAGGGGGCTCCCCCGACAAGCTCTGGTCCCGACAAAGATGGATCTGCGCAGACGTGCGAGGAGATGCGGAAGAAGATGGTGCAACGCCCAGTTTACTTTGCCAGCTCCCTTCTGCAGGGAGCTAGGTCAAGGTACTCTGGTGTGCAGAAGTTGCTTTTCGGCCTTCTCATGGCCTCGAGAAAGCTGCGCCATTACTTCCAAGCGCACGAGATCACAGTTGTCACTCGCTTTCTGCTGAAAAGGATACTACATAATCCAGAAGCAACAGGCAGGATTGTTGAGTGGGCACTGGAACTGTCAAGCTTTGGCCTCAAGTTTGAAAGCACTTCAACTATCCAAAGCAGAGCATTGGCAGAATTCATAGCAGAGTGGACGCCGACACCAGATGAAGAGATTCCAGAAACGAGCATCCCCGTCAAGGAAGCAAGCAAAGAGTGGATAATGTACTTTGATGGTGCCTTCTCGCTGCAAGGCGCCGGTGCTGGCGTGCTGCTTGTCGCACCCACCGGAGAGCACCTCAAGTACGTGGTCCAGATGCACTTTCTCAAGGAGCAAGCAACAAACAATACTGCAGAGTATGAGGGTTTGCTTGCCGGTCTCAAGATCGCGGCAGACCTTGGGATCAAGAAGCTTATTGTCGGGGGTGACTCGCAGCTTGTCGTCCGCCAAGTGAAAAAGAATTATCAGAGTCCGTTGATGGAAGCTTACGTCGATGAAGTGAGGAAGCTAGAAGAGCACTTTGACGGCCTACAGATGGAGCATGTTCCAAGAGCTCAGAACGACATCGCAGATGGCCTGTCGAAGTGCGCCGCACTTAAGTTACCTGTGGAACCAAGGATCTTTGTGCTCAAGCTGACTCAACCGTCCGTAACACCATCAACTGGACAGAGCAAGAAGAGGAAGTTGATTTCCGGTGACTATCTTCCGGCAGAGCTTCCCGAAGCCGCCGCTAAGAAGATCCCCAAGATCAACAACAAAAGTGCTGAGGAGCAGTCTGCTCCGGCGAGCCCTAGGGTTTGTTCCGTTGAAGCAAACGCTCCCGACAAGTTTGGCTCCGGCAAACTTGCCGGGGAACATCAAGCTCCGGCTGAACCACAAGTTCTCGCCGTAGAAGCGGATGTTCCCGCAGCAGCAGATGTGCCTTTAGTCCTTGTTGTCGAGCCACAGGCTCCAGCATGGGCACAGCAGATCGTCCGTTTCTTTCAGACAGGAGAACTTCCCGAAGAGCAAGAAGAAGCGGAGAGAGTAGCCCGGCAGTCGAGTATGTACCAGTTTGTCGACAACACACTGTACAGAAGAAGACTCAACGGTGTGAAATTGAGCACTTCGGGAAGATGGACAAAAGTTGTTGGCAGAGATACATGGAGGCATATGTGGTCACCACATTGGCGCAAGAGCACTTGCCGGCAAATCATTTCGGCAAGGTTTCTTTTGGCCAGAAGCCCTCCAGGATGCAACTGCACAAGTAACCAAGTGTGAAGCGTGCCAGTTCCATTCCAAGCAGATACACCAGCCAGCTCAAGCTCTCCAGACGATCCCTTTATCCTGCCCATTTTCGGTCTGGGGGCTCGACATCCTCGGCCCCTTTCCCCGCGCAGCCGGGGGCTTTGAGTACTTGTACGTTGCAATCGACAAGTTCACAAAGTGGCCGGAAGTGGAACTAGTGAGGAAGGTGACCGCACAGTCAGCAGTCAAGTTCTTCAGGTCGATTGTTTGCCGTTTCGGGATTCCTAACAGGATCATCACCGACAACGGTACACAATTCACGAGCCGCACCTTCATGCAATACGTCCAAGATCTTGGCGCCAAGGTCTGCTTCACTTCTGTTGCTTACCCGAGAAGCAAGGGTCAAGCGGAGAGGGCAAATGCTGAAGTGCTGCGTGGACTCAAGACCAGAACTTTCGACAAGCTGCACAAGTGCGGAAGAAACTGGACCGAGGAGCTGCCGGTGGTTCTTTGGTCGATCAGGACGACGCCAAATCGAGCCACTGGACAGACACCTTTCGCTCTAGTCTATGGAGCAGAGGCAGTTCTCCCCACAGAACTCGTATACGGGTCGCCTCGAGTGCTCGCTTATGATGAGCTTGAGCAAGAGCAGCTGCGACAAGATGACGCGCTGCTCCTCGAGGAAGACCGTCTTTAGGCTGCTGTACGAGCTGCTCGCTACCAGCAAGCTTTGCGCCGCTACCATAGCCGCAAAATTAATGCCAGAAATCTCGAGGAAGGCGACCTTGTTCTTCGGCGCGTTCAGTCCGCCAAGAATTCCAACAAGTTGACGCCGAAGTGGGAAGGCCCTTATCGGGTGAAACGAGTCACTAGACCTGGCGCTGTCCGCCTTGAGACCGAAGATGGATTTCCGGTGAGCAACTCCTGGAACATTGAGCATCTTCGTAAGTTTTACCCATAAGGCGCGGTTGCCGTGATCCGCTCCGGCAACCACCTTTTGTACAAGTCTTGCCGATGTTACATGTAATCCTTTGTACAAAGCCGGGCGCAGACCCCGTGCATCAGTAAAGCTCATGTGCCTCGCACATCTTGTCATTTCATGCTTTTCATTTGTGCATGCGTTATCTGACACTTTGTGCAGCACCTACCCCCGGTAAGCAATAACGAGCCCAAAGGCTCCATATCTGTATTTTCTCTTCCTTCTTTTTTTCTTAAGGAAAGGAAGGTTCCCTCGCGCACAAGTTTGCCGGGGGGGAGGAGAAGATAGTGGTATGGACCAGGCGTCGTCCAGGAGAGTTTCGCCTTGCCGGGAAGCAAACAACGCAAAAGCTAAGTGCCAAAGTTTAGCAATCAGATTTTTAAATTTTTAAGTTATCTTCCTTGAACGACCGTGCCTTGTATGGAAAACCTGTGCGCGGAGGAACCAACTCGTGGCTAGCCGCGCCCTTACTTTGTTTCGAGTACGCTCAACGACTTAAGTGTGCTGCGACTAGTGTCGCGCCCTTACTTTGTTTCGGGTCCGCTCAACAACTTAAGTGTGCTGCGACTAGTTGCGACAAGGTTGCTTGTCGGTAACGGCACCGCCGGCAGGCTGCTGACGTTCCGCACTCAGCGCTCGCGGCAAAAGTGCCCGCACCGGCAAGTTCCCTAAAAGCGTAGGGCAAAAACATACAAAGCAAATGGATGAAGTAGAGGGAGTAACATTGCAATAACTACCCAAAATAGAGTTATAATACAAGATAGCTTGTCGCAGCTCTAATAGACTGTTTTTCATAACATGGCTAGCAGCGACAAGGAAAGAAGAAAATGGGCAGCCTAATCTGCGCGACCGCCCTCGACCCTCTTGATGCCGCTCACCTTGTCCACGATAGGTGCGACAAGGGCCTTGAGCGCCTCCAGATCAGCGTCCGATGGCAAGCTCTTGAGGACGTTGGTGAAGTTGAGGCCCGGATTGCGGAAGGCCACCTTCATCAACACTTTTTGAAGGGCTCCCGCGCAGAGCTTGCGCGACTCGTCCGCCAGCTGCTTTGGGATCCTCTCCCGGAGACGCTGGAGGGCCGTCGCCACGCCTCTGAAGAATAGGGTGAGCTTGGCGCTGGGGTGGAGATTCTCGTCGGAGGAGTACCCGAGATACTCCGCCCCCAGCTGCGCCAGCTCCCTGTCGATATCCACGGCAGTGTTCACAAGACCCTCCGTCCAGTGCTCGACGGTCGCCCTGAAGTTGTTCTGAGTGATGGCAGCGCTCGCCAGCAGCGCCTTCTCGGCCTTGACCTCCTCCTTCAGGGCCGCCTCCCGCTCCTTGGCGCCGTCCAGCGTCTTGGTCAAAGTGGTTAGCTTCAACTCAAGATCCGCATTGGAGTTCTTGATGGCGGCAAGCTCCTTGCCCTTCTCGGCGAGGCGGACCTGCAGCTCCGAGTGGCTGTGGGCGTCCTTCTCCCGCTCAAGCTTGAGCGCAGCGATCTCTTCGCCTCTCGCCTTGAGGTCGGCCTCCAGCTGCGCCACCTTCGCCTCCAGTTCCTTCTTGGCGGCCTCGGTAGTTGCGGCAGCATCCTTCGCTTCCTGGAGGGCCCCGCCAAGTGATTGCTCGCGCGCGGCAAGCTCTTCCTCGTGGCTGTCGAGGTTGACCTTCCGCTGCGCCAGCTCGCCTTCTCGCGTGGATAGCCTCTCAACGGCAAGCCGCTACTGCTCTTCAACTTCGGCCTTCTCAAGGAAGAAGGCCGTCTGCTCTTCGGCAAGTTGCTCCCGTTCCTCTGCCAGAGACCGGAGAGCTGCCTGGTTGAGGGCCCAGAGCTCCTCCGCGCGCTTCTCAATGTCAGCTCCCGCCTTGGCGGCCAGTGCTTCGCGGGACTCCAGCTTGGCCTGCCGGGCGCGGTAGAGCGACAGCAGCTTACGCAGCAGCCGCTCCTCCTCGGGCTCGCTGCTGCTACTTGGCGCGTCCACGAGCGTCAGCCCGGCGGAGGCAAGCACTTCTCCGTCGAAGACTTCTCCCTCGACCGGCGCCCTGGAGCTCGACGCCCAGGGGAGCTTGATGAAGACGCCGTCGCCAGCCTTCAAGTAGGCGCCTGGCTCGGGCTCCTCGGAGCCTGGGGCTGCGGCAGCGGCGGAGGGATCGGCGGTCGGCGTAGCGCCTGGCGCTCCTGCGGCCTCGGGGCCGTCAGTGCGATCGCCGGACCCCTCGCCGGCTGCTACGGCAGCAGCCTTGGCGTCCTCGTCGCCGGCGGGCTCGTCAGCACCGGCCGCTTCTTCGGTGGCAGCGGCGTCGCCGGTGTTGCCGCGCGTATCCTCCTCAATAGCAGCCTCCGTCTCCATAGGCTCCGCAGCAAATGGATCTGACGGTAGGAAAGGGGAGGAAAACAGTCAAGCAAATATCCAAAAAAAAAGAAGAAGAAGAATCAAAAGAAGAAAAGCCCAAGGGAAGTTTGAAGCAAGAAGATTACCTGCGCGGACCGGCTCCTCGGCAGTGTTCCTTGCCGGGGAACTCCCCCTTGGCGGCGTAGTCGTGGACTCCGCCGGCGGAGGGCCGCTGGTGTTGTCCCTCGCCGGGGAACTCGCCCTTGGTGGAGAACTCTCCCTTGCCGGGGAGACCCTTGCCGGGGAACTTTCCCTTGGCGGCGTAGTTGTGGCAGGTGGCGCTTCGAGGGCGGTCTCCGGGCGCTCCTGGAGTGTCTGCTCTGCTCCTACACAAATCAACGAACAAGATGTCAGCAAAGGTAGAACCCCCATGCATGCCTAACAGCGGAAAGTAAACCATACACTTACGCTGGGGGCTGCGCTGGGGGCTGCTCTGAAGATCAGTTGCCGGGTCCGGCAAGTTTGTCACGGGCGCACCCCCTGCTGTCGCGGCAGGCTCGTCCTCGATGACGATCACCGGGACCTTGGCTCTCTTTGCCGCCCTCTGGGCCAGAGTTCTAAAAAAAGAACAAGTTCAGAGTGAGGCAAATGAGATACAAGACAAAAGCAGAAAATCGAAGAAATACAAGAACGACAAAGTCTTACTCTTCTTCTTCCTCGTCGGAGCTGAGCGCGGAGAAGTCGAAATCCGGCTCACGCCCGACGCGAGGAGGCGGAGGAGTGGGCTCCCTTGGCCGCTTGGCGGGAGCAGTGGTGGTGGTCTGAGACGACCCCGCTCCGGCTGCCGCCGTGGCGCGAGGAGCGGCAGGAGCAGAAGTGGCGGTCCCGGAAGATCCCGCTCCAGTTGCTGCAGAAGCACGAGGCACTCCCACGGCATCCTTGCTTGCCGCGATGGAGCGTGTCGTGTGGCACGGCGGCTGTTGACCTGTCTGCCACTCTGCTACGTCCCCAGCCTTGCGGAGACGCCTCCTTGGTGGAGCTGGAGGCTCTGCTGGCGGCGGCGAGCTGCCTGAAGATGAGGAGGAAGAGGAGCCGATCCCCAGCGAACCGCCCGTATCCTCGGCGGGCTCGCTCGACTCGTCACCCTACTCAGCGGGTTCGCTCGACTCGGCGTCTTGCCCGGCAGGCTCTCCCTCACCGACAGGCTTTCCCACGCCTAGGAACTCCTCTCGCTCGGCAAGGCTTGCCGCCTCCGCTGCCTCTGCCTCCTCCATGGTGTATCCGAACTCGCCAGCGGCCGCGGCTGCCGCCGCCTCTTCCAGCCTGGTGGCGATGTACGCCATCTCCTTGTCGGTGGTGTCGCGGGTGAGGCCCTTCTTCTCGTAGGAGCGGATCGGCGGTTCTTCTAAGTTGTCGAAGAACGCCTGCACGACCTCGTCGGCAGGCTCTTGCCAAGTTGGGTCAATCCCGTGCGAGTCGCACAGCGGCATCATTGCGCGGATATGATGGCTTCTCGCCCCTCGTTGGTTACCCCAAGTGGAAGGTTTGAGATGCAGTGTAGCGGAAGTTTTCCCTTGGCAAAGATACCAAGGATCGATTTCCCTGAGACTCCCAGTTTCAACAAGAAGGTGTCAACTGCTAACGGCGCAAGATATTAGCAATCAACGTGGACCTGCACACAGATACAAATAACTTTGCTCCCAACGAGTACAGAGAGGTTGTCAATCCCTCCGGCCTTGTCGTTTACAAAGGATCAAACGCAAGTGATAGTAGTGATAGGTTTTGCTGCAAATAGTAAATAAAAGCGGAAAGTAAATAGCGGATGTGATCAATGATGGTAATATGGACCGGGGTCCCATGATGTTCACTAGTGATGTCTCTCTCCCAAAAGACGATAAAACAGCTATGTGAGGTAAACGAATTACAGCTGGGCAATTGACAGAATTATGTGCGCAAACCAATGCTAACTATGTTGCAAGAAAGGTAGAGGTTCAAAGCATGGGCGGTACGCCAAGGCAAGTAGACCGAAATCCATCTGCATCTACTACTAATCATCCACCTTGAGATATCTATCCAGAACATCTCGCTGGTATTAAGTTGCGAGTCCCACCCATAGTGTAAACTCAAAGCAACAGACAACTGCATTAAAAGAACTTTGCGTAAAGTAAACAATCCTTGCACCCGCGGGCACAAGCACCGATGTTTTCCCCCTTGTGGCAACAGCACATCCCCTAGACTCATGTTTCTGTCACTCAAGCTAGTCATCGAGGGGCATGAACCCACAATCAAGCATAACGTTCCCTCTTGGAGTCACTACCTACTACTTGGCCAAAGCAATAAATAACAACGGAGAACATGCAAGAATTACTTACGAACATAAATATAAAAGAGGTGAATCAAATATATTACTCAAACACAATCTGAACATAATCTCACAATCCATCGGATCCCAGCAAACTCATCATAGCAACAGCATAAGGATTACATATGTGCCTCGATCATGTAGGGCAGCTCACGAGGACTAATTAGTGAAGCACAAGAACAGGAGGAGAACATCATATAGCTACTGGTCATGGACCCATGGTCCAAGGGAGACTACTCACAACTCATCCGGGAGGCGTCCATGGTGGTGGAGAAGCTCCCGGTGATGATCCTCCCCTCCGGCAGGGTGCCGGGAAGAGTTCTCCTGGTGCTCCCGATCTTGGAAGCGCGGCGGCGGCGGAACAGAGATGAGATCGCGAAAAAGGGTTCCCGTCTCGAGGGTTTCGGGACACGATATAAATATATGCCAAAGGGGGGCATCAGACGAGGCCTGGGGGGCCCAGGCGCCCCCCCGGCGCGGCCAGGAGGGGGGCCGCGCCACCAGGGCGCCTGGAGCCCTGGTGGCCCCCCTCCGGCTGTACTTCGGGTGCCGGGAAGCTTCTGGAACGCTGATTTTTTATATGATTTTCCGGGATTTTTCTGGCAGTTCTCGTAATGGGAAAACCTGAAATACAAAAACAGCAGAAAACAGAAACTGGCACTGGGGTGCACTGAGTTAATAGGTTAGTCCAAATATGATCAAAAGTCTATGGAAGTATATAAATATCATAGCAATATCACCCAAAAGAGGCATGGAGCAAGCAGAAATTATAGATACGTTTTGGACGTATCGCCAGGGGGTCCGTCTCCGACCCCGCTTTAGCCTGTTACCTTCCTTTCTGTGCATAAATTTTTGCTATATATTTGCCCGGATTGTTCCGGCAACGTATCTTGCGATTGCATGTGTTTTCTTTTCGTTCTGTTTCTGCCAGGGAATCTTTCAGCTGAATCTAGGTGCCATGGCTTCTCCAAGTTCCCCCAAGGACAAGTTCGTCGTCAACGTCATCAACCCTTACCTCGCTGAGGTGAAGAAGCACCCTCAGGTTGTTCGGATGGAGGACGGTGTCCTTCATCAAGAAGATCTGAAGGGACCTATCTAGGAGGGGAGCATCCAGGCCAGGCTGGAAGAAGTGGAGCAAGAAGTCTTCGAGTACAAGAAGATGATCGAGCGTGGTGTTGAAGCTAACTTTGACATCATCAACGGGCTGAAGAACTACTTCCTGAAGGAGATGAAGGAGATGTGGAAAAGCATCACCGCGTCTGAAGAAAGAATTGAAGAGCTCCAAGGGCAAATTCATGGTACTTTTGCATATCACAAAGTTCAACAAAGTTGTTTAAGTGTAAAGCAGCATCATCTCCAGCACCGGAGAATTGATCTTTCATGACTAAGTTCAGTAAAGCAGGTTTAATTTCATACGAAGGTGCTGAAGTGGCAGGTGTAGTGATAGGTGTGCAGATAAAGTCATCGTTGTTATGACTAGTGAAGTCACACAACTTGGTGTTCTCGGTGGAACCCATAGCAGCAAGCAAGCAAGATAACTATTTTTTGTGATTTTCGATAAAAGATACTAAAGCAAAAACTGAAAGGTAAACTAACAAAACTAAAAAGCAAAGGTAAAAGATAGCGTGCAACTCCCCTATCCTGAAGAGTGGAGTCCCCGGCAACGGCGCCAGAAAACTTTGCTTGATGGCTTCTCGCCCCTCGTTGGTTACCCCAAGTGGAAGGTTTGAGATGCAGTGTAGCGGAAGTTTTCCCTTGGCAAAGATACCAAGGATCGATTTCCCCTGAGACTCCCAGTTTCAACAAGAAGGTGTCAACTGCTAACGGCGCCAGATATTAGCAATCAACGTGGACCTGCACACAGATACAAATAACTTTGCTCCCAACGAGTACAGAGAGGTTGTCAATCCCTCCGGCCTTGTCGTTTACAAAGGATCAAACGCAAGTGATAATAGTGATAGGTATTGCTGCAATAGTAAGTAAAAAGCGGAAAGTAAATAGCGGATGTGATCAATGATGGTAATATGGACCGGGGTCCCATGATGTTCACTAGTGATGTCTCTCTCCCAAAAGACGATAAAACAACTATGTGAGGTAAACGAATTACAGCTGGGCAATTGACAGAATTATGTGCGCAAACCAATGCTAACTATGTTACAAGAAAGGTAGAGGTTCAAAGCATGGGCGGTACGCCAAGGCAAGTAGACCGAAATCCATCTGCATCTACTACTAATCATCCACCTTGAGATATCTATCCAGAACATCTCGCTGGTATTAAGTTGCGAGTCCCACCCATAGTGTAAACTCAAAGCAACAGACAACTTCATTAAAAGAACTTTGCGTAAAGTAAACAATCCTTGCACCCGCGGGCACAAGCACCGTTGTTTTCCCCCTTGTGGCAACAGCACATCCCCTAGACTCATGTTTCTGTCACTCAAACTAGTCATCGAGGGGCATGAACCCACAATCAAGCATAACGTTCCCTCTTGGAGTCACTACCTACTACTTGGCCAAAGCAATAAATAACAACGGAGAACATGCAAGAATTACTTACGAACATAAATATAAAAGAGGTAGATCAAATATATTACTCAAACACAATCTGAACATAATCTCACAATCCATCGGATCCCAGCAAACTCATCATAGCAACAGCATAAGGATTACATATGTGCCTCGATCATGTAGGGCAGCTCACGAGGACTAATTAGTGAAGCACAAGAACGGGAGGAGAGCATCACATAGCTACTGGTCATGGACCCTTGGTCCAAGGGAGACTACTCAAAACTCATCCGGGAGGCGTCCATGGTGGTGGAGAAGCTCCCGGTGGTGATCCTCCCCTCCGGTAGGGTGCCGGGAAGAGTTCTCCTGGTGCTCCCGATCTTGGAAGCGCGGCGGCGGCGGAACAGAGATGAGATCGCGAAAAAGGGTTCCCGTCTCGAGGGTTTCGGGACACGATATAAATATATGCCAAAGGGGGGCATCAGCGGAGGCCTGGGGGGCCCAGGCGCCCCCCCGGCGCGGCCAAGAGGGGGGCCGCGCCACCAGGGCGCCTGGAGCCCTGGTGGCCCCCTCCGGCTGTACTTCGGGTGCCGGGAAGCTTCTGGAACGCTGATTTTTTTTATAATTTTTCCGGGATTTTTCTGGCAGTTCTCGTAATGGGAAAACCTGAAATACAAAAACAGCCGAAAACAGAAACTGGCACTAGGGTGCACTGAGTTAATAGGTTAGTCCAAATATGATCAAAAGTGTATGGAAGTGTATAAATAACATAGCAATATCACCCAAAAGAGGCATGGAGCAAGCAGAAATTATAGATACGTTTTGGACGTATCAGGATGCGGCTGAGCGCGGAGTTGTTGCACAGCGGGACGACCCCCCTCGGCAACCTGAAGACTTCGGGATGATCGGGGTCATACTTGAACAGCTCCTGGAGCATCCTGTTAAGCTCCAGGACAGTGAAGTTGAAGTTGAGGCCCGGGCGCAGCCTCATGATGTCCGCCGCGTTCTCGAAATCCCAAGCGGGCCTTTTCCTCTCCTGCAAGGGGGCGATGCGGCGGCGAAGGAAATCTGCGCCAACTGCGCCTACAGTTAGCCCGGCAAGCCTGAAGCGTCGGATCCGGGCAGTGGCGATCTTCAATCTACTGTCTTCCGGGGCCAAGTCGCTCCAGTCGTTGCCGCGTACCACTGGGGCTTGGCGCCGGGCGGTGAATGGCTGCGGGTTCTCCTCTACAATCCAACACCAATTGGCTCTCCATTCATCCCATTTGCTGCGGAACTCTCCCTCCAGATAAGCTTCTTTCTTGTGAGGCCTCGAGATCCAGGAGACTCCGCCGGACAAAGGCTCTCCTCTCTCGACTCGAGGCATAAAGTAGTGGCGGAAGAGGGCTACATTGGGATGGACTCCGACAAAGTTTTCGCACGGATGGGCGAAAACTGCCATGGTCAGAACGGCGTTGGGGGTGAAGTCAAGGAGGTGGAACCCGTAGGTGTTCATGATGTCGCAGAAGAATTCAGAGAAGGGCGGGCAGAGCCCGCTGTAGAAGAACAAGGCAAAGAACCCGTATCCGTTCGGAAACATTTTACAAGCAACGGCCGGGAGTACCTTGGTGCGTGGATGCGCCCGCGTCTCCCCCGACCAGAAGAGGTAATAGTTCTCCCTCAGCTTCCTCGTGGTAAGCTTGGGGGGGAAGACAGCCTTCTCCTTTCGCAGCGCCGCGAGCCGCAGCACCTCGGCCGACTTCGCGGTCTTCCCCTTCTCACCTTTCGGAGCCATGGCGGAAGCAGTGAAGGAGGTCGACGGTGCTGGTGGTGCTGATGGCGATGGGGGGCAGAGCGCTGCTCTCTTTCAAGCTTTGGGAAGAAGGGGAGCGGCAGAGGTTTTTCGAGGAGTAGCAACGGGCGGATGGACGAACTGTCCCTGTTTCCCCTGCTTATAAGGGGGAGGGGCGGACGTTCCGCATTTCTGATTAAAGAAACAGCCCACGATCTCTCCCACGATGCCGCAATCGACGCGTGCCGTTAGGGGAGGGCGCGGTGGATAGGGAGAAAGATTCGGCATTGCCCGGGCCGCGCGTGCCCGTGCACTGTTTTGGGCCTGGCCCAACAGCGCTCGACACCGTGTATGGCCCAGGCCCGGGAGCTCCTGTCGGTGTACTAAAGTAGGGGTACCTTTAGTATCCCGAACTTGTGCACGGGCAGTCGCAGCGTCCCGCGGCAAGGCTAGCCGGGTGATAGCCAAGGTCCTCCGTGGTTCCTTTGGAGCCATTCAAGAACAAAGTATCCAAGCCAAGGAGAGAAGGCCCCGGCAAGAGGAGCTTGCCGGGAAGGCCACTTAAGGCACAAGACTACTCAAGGCGCAAGACCCTGGCAAGAGGAGCTTGCCGGGAAGGCCAACCAAGGCATCTCAAGAAACTTGCCGCAACGCGCCACGCGTCCCGGCAAGGCCCGGTGAGCGACAAGCTCCCGGAAGCGACAAGATAGCGACCGCGGCAAGGCGCTTGCCGCGGCAAGCTTCCACTCAGTACCCGCGCTCCAGCGCATCCACCCATGTGTCGCTCTGGGACCTTTCCAGGCGTACGTGGCGGGAGGCTGTGCAGCCAGGGGTACGCGGTGGCAAGCGGTGCTGACAAGGAGGCCATCGTGGCGAACGGTGGCGCCCCTGACGGCCCTTTTTGCATTGTTTGGGCGACGGCGACGGGCATTTAATGCCCTTGTCCCCTGCCGTCAGGGTTAGGTATGGAACACTGTACCCACTACCACACTTTTTCCATTTTTACCCTCCACTGCGCTGCCACCTGTCGGTGACCCCTTGAGCCTATAAAAGGAGGCCCATGCGCAACGTAGAGGGGGGTTAGACATTCGAACACTCTCACGCTCGGTCTGGTTAGCCGCTGAAGTGTACTGTAGCTTCCAGCGCTCCCGAGCCAAGAACTCAATATAAACCAAAGCAGGAGTAGGGTTTTACGCATCCGTGCGGCCCGAACCTGGGTAAACTGCTCGTGTGCCTCGCCTCGATCTCCTCTTCGTGCGACCTCCGCCCCCTGCCGTACCGAAAAGGGGCTCCGTCCCCATAGGTGTTCGTGGGTGGATCAGTTTCCCCGACAGACACCCCCAGTCGTATAAAAACTGCAACCGAGCCTTTTCCAACCCTAACTTTCATCCCCTCCCCCATCTCCAATCCTCCGTGTGGCGGCTGCAAGCTCCTCCTCGTCCTCTGGCGCTCCACCTCTGCCCATCTTGCTCCTCCGGCGCTCCACCTCTGCCCATATTCCTCCTCCTGCGCTCCACCTATCCCCAGCCTGTTGGGGAACGTAGTATTTTAAAAATTTCCTACGATCACGCAAGATCTATCTACCAGATGCATAGCAACGAGAGGGAAGAGTGTGTCTACGTACCCTCGTAGACCGGAAGCGGAAGCGTCAAGTGACGCGGTTGATGTAGTCGAACTTCTTCGCGATTCAACCGATCAAGCACCGAACGTACGGCACCTCCGCGTTCAGCACACGTTCAGCTTGATGACGTCCCACGAGCTCTTGATCCAGTTGAGCTTCACGGGAGAGTTTTGTTAGCACGACGGCGTGGTGACGGATATGATGTATTTACCGGCGCAGGGCTTCGCCTAAGCACTGCAACGGTATGACCGAGGTGTGTTTCTGTGGAGGGGGGCACCGCACACGGCTGGAACAATTCAACTTGTGTGTCTTTGGGTGCCCCCCTGCCCCCGTATATAAAGGAGCAAGAGGGGAGGGCCGGCCGGCCTCCTATGGTGCGGCTAGGGCAATCCTACTAGGAATAGGATTGCAATCCTATTCCTAGTAGGAGTCCACCAAGAAGGAAGAGAGGGAAAGGAAAAGAGGGAGAGGTGGCGCCCCCCCAATCCTAGTCCAACTAGGATCCCTAGGTGGGGCGCCGGCCAGCCTCTATGGGCTGCCTCTCTCCTTTCCTCAAGGCCCACTATGGACCATCCCCCTTCGTAGGGGGTTCCGGTAACCCCCTCCGGCAATCCAGTTAAATCCGAAACTTTTCCAGAACACTTCCGGTGTCCGAATATAGTCGTCCAATATATCAATCTTTATGTCTCGGACATTCCGAGACTCCTCGTCATCTCCGTGATCTCATCCGGGACTCCGAACTACCTTCGGTACATCAAAACTCATAAACTCATAATACCGATCGTCATCAAACGTTAAGCGTGCGGACCCTACAGGTTCGGGAACTATGTAGACATGACCGAGACTCATCTCCGGTCAATAACCAATAGCGGAACCTGGATGCTCATATTGGCTCCTACATATTCTACGAAGATCTTTATCGTTCAAACCGCATAACAACATACGTTGTTCCTTTTGTCATCGGTATGTTACTTGCCCGAGATTCGATCGTCGGTATCTCCATACCTAGTTCAATCTCGTTACCGGCAAGTCTCTTTACTCGTTCCGTAACACATCATCTCGTGACTAACTTATTAGTCTTTTGCTTGCAAGGCTTATTGTGATGTGTGTTACCGAGAGGGCCCAGAGATACCTCTCCGACACTCGGAGTGACAAATCCTAATCTTGATCTATGCCAACACCACGAATACTTTTAGAGACACCTGTAGAGCATCTTTATGATCACCCAGTTACGTTGTGACGTTTGATAGCACACAAGGTGTTCCTACGGTATTCGGGAGTTGCATAATCTCATAGTCATAGGAACATGTATAAGTCATGAAGAAAGCAATAGCAGTAAAACTAAACGATCATAGTGCTATGCTAATGGATGGGTCTTGTCCATCACATCATTCTCCTAATGATGTGATCCCGTTGATCAAATGACAACTCATGTCTATGGCTAGGAAACATAACCATCTTTGATCAATGAGCTAGTCTAGTAGAGGCATACTAGGGACACTCTGTTTTGTCTATGTATTCACACATGTACTAAGTTTCCGGTTAATACAATTCTAGCATGAATAATAAACATTTATCATGATATAAGGAAATATAAATAACAACTTTATTATTGCCTCTAGGGCATATTTCCTTCAGCCTCCCACTTGCACTAGAGTCAATAATCTAGCTCACATCGCCATGTGATTTAATACCGATAGTTCACATCGTTATGTGAATAACACCCATAGTTCACATCGCCATGTGACCAACACCCAAAGGGTTTACTAGAGTCAATAATCTAGTTCACATCGCTATGTGATTAATACCCAAGAGTAATAAGGTGTGATCATGTTTTGCTTGTGAGAGAAGTTCAGTCAACGGGTCTGTCACATTCAGATCCGTATGTATTTCGCAAATTTCTATGTCTACAATGCTCTGCATAGAGCTACTCTAGCTAATTGCTCCCACTTTCAATACGCATCCAGATTGATACTTAGAGTCATCTGGATTTAGTGTCAAAGCTTGCATCGGCGTAACCCTTTACGACGAACTCTTTATCACCTCCATAATCGAGAAACATTTCCTTAGTCATCCAGTTACTAAGGATAATTTTGACCGCTGTACAGTGATCTACTCCTCGATCACTATTGTACCCCCTTGACAAACTCATGGCAAGGTACACAACATGTTTGGTACACAGCATGGCATACTTTATAGAACCTATGGCTGAGGCATAGGGAATGACTTTCATTCTCTCTATATTTTTCTGCCGTGGTCTGGCTTTGAGTCTTACTCAACTTCACACCTTACAAGTCAGGCAAGAACTCCTTCTTTGACTGATCCATTTTGAACTACTTCAAAATTTTATCAAGGTATGTACTTATCGAAAGTCTTATCAAGCGTCTTGATCTATCTCTATAGATCTTGATGCCCAATATGTAAGCAGCTTCACCAAGGTCTTTCTTTGAAAAACTCCTTTCAAACACTCCTTTATGCTTTCCAGAAAATTCTACATCATTTCCGATCGACAATATGTCATTCACATATACTTATCAGAAAGGTTGTAGTGCTCCCACTCACTTCTTGTAAATACATGCTTCTCCAAAAGTCTGTATAAAACCATATGCTTTGATCACCTCATCAAAGCGTATATTCCAACTCCGAGATGCTTGCACCAGTCCATAGATGGATCGCTGGAGCTTGCATACTTTGTTAGCACCTTTTGGATCGACAAAACCTTCTGGTTGCATCATATACAACTCTTCTTTGAGATATCCATTTAGGAATGCAGTTTTGACATCCATTTGCCAGATTTCATAATCATAAAATGCGGCAATTGCTAACATGATTCGGACAGACTTAAGCATCGCTACAGGTGAGAAAGTCTCATCGTAGTCAACTCCTTGAACTTGTCGAAAACCTTTTGCAACAAGTCGAGCTTTGTAAACAGTAATATTACCGTCTGCGTCGGTCTTCCTCTTGAAGATCCATTTATTTTCGATGGCTTGCCGATCATCGGGCAAGTCAACCAAAGTCTACACTTTGTTCTCATACATGGATCCCATCTCAGATTTCATGGCTTCAAGCCATTTTGCGGAATCTGGGCTCATCATCGCTTCCTCATAGTTCGTAGGTTCATCATGCTCTAGTAACATGATTTACAGAACTGGGTTGTGTTGGGGAACGTAGTATTTAAAAATTTTCCTACGATCACGCAAGATCTATCTACCAGATGCATAGCAACGAGAGGGAAGAGTGTGTCTACGTACCCTCGTAGACCGGAAGCGGAAGCGTCAAGTGACGCGGTTGATGTAGTCGAACTTCTTCGCGATTCAACTGATCAAGCACCGAACGTACGGCACCTCCGCGTTCAGCACACGTTCAGCTTGATGACGTCCCACGAGCTCTTGATCCAGTTGAGCTTCACGGGAGTGTTTCGTCAGCACGACGGCGTGGTGACGGATATGATGTATTCACCGGCGTAGGGCTTCGCCTAAGCACCGCGACGGTATGACCGAGGTGTGTTTCTATGGAGGGGGGCACCGCACACGGCTGGAACAATTCAACTTGTGTCTTTGGGTGCCCCCCTGCCCCCGTATATAAAGGAGGGAGGGAGAGGCCGGCCCTAGAGGGGGCGCGCCAAGTGTGGGGAGTCCTACTAGGACTCCCAAGTCCTAGTAGGATTCCCCTTTCCTTTCCGGAGTAGGAGAGAAGGAAAGAGGGGGAGAGGGAGAAGGAAAAGGGGGCTGCACCCCTTGTCCAATTCGGACTAGAAGGGGGGCACGCGCCTCCTTCCTTTTGGCCTCTCTCTTCTATTCCCGTAACTCCCCGGTACTCCGAAAATACCCGAATCACTCGGAACCTTTCCGATGTCCGAATATAGTCGTCCAATATATCGATTTTTACGTCTCGACCATTTCGAGACTCCTCGTCATGTCCCCGGTCTCATCCGGGACTCCGAACTCCTTCGGTACATCAAAACTCATAAACTCATAATACCGATCGTCATCAAACGTTAAGCGTGCGGACCCTACGGGTTCGAGAACTATGTAGACATGACCGAGACTCATCTCCGTTCAATAACCAATAGCGGAACCTGGATGCTCATATTGGCTCCTACATATTCTATGAAGATCTTTATCGGTCAAACCGCATAACAACATACGTTGTTCCCTTTGTCATCGGTATGTTACTTGCCCGAGATTCGATCGTCGGTATCTCAATACCTAGTTCAATCTCGTTACCGGCAAGTCTCTTTACTCGTTCCGTAATACATCATCCTGCAACTAACTCATTAGCTGCAATGCTTGCAAGGCTTATAGTGATGTGCATTACCGAGTGGGCCCAGAGATACCTCTCCGACAATCGGAGTGACAAATCCTAATCTCGAAATACGCCAACCCAACAAGTACCTTCGGAGACACCTGTAGAGTACCTTTATAATCACCCAGTTACGTTGTGACGTTTGGTAGCACACAAAGTGTTCCTCCGGTATTCGGGAGTTGCATAATCTCATAGTCATAGGAACATGTATAAGTCATGAAGAAAGCAATAGCAGTAAAACTAAACGATCATAGTGCTATGCTAACGGATGGGTCTTGTCCATCACATCATTCTCCTAATGATGTGATCCCGTTGATCAAATGACAACTCATGTCTATGGTTAGGAAACATAACCATCTTTGATCAATGAGCTAGTCTAGTAGAGGCGTACTAGGGACACTCTGTTTTGTCTATGTATTCACACATGTACTAAGTTTCCGGTTAATACAATTCTAGCATGAATAATAAACATTTATCATGATATAAGGAAATATAAATAACAACTTTATTATTGCCTCTAGGGCATATTTCCTTCAGTCTCCCACTTGCACTAGAGTCAATAATCTAGCTCACATCGCCATGTGATTTAATACCGATAGTTCACATCGTTATGTGAATAACACCCATAGTTCACATCGCCATGTGACCAACACCCAAAGGGTTTACTAGAGTCAATAATCTAGTTCACATCGCTATGTGATTAATACCCAAGAGTAATAAGGTGTGATCATGTTTTGCTTGTGAGAGAAGTTTAGTCAACGGGTCTGTCACATTCAGATCCGTATGTATTTAGCAAATTTCTATGTCTACAATGCTCTGCATGGAGCTACTCTAGCTAATTGCTCCCACTTTCAATATGCATCCAGATTGATACTTAGAGTCATCTGGATTTAGTGTCAAAGCTTGCATCGGCGTAACCCTTTACGACGAACTCTTTATCACCTCCATAATCGAGAAACATTTCCTTAGTCATCTAGTTACTAAGGATAATTTTGACCGCTGTACAGTGATCTACTCCTGGATCACTATTGTATCCCCTTGACAAACTCATGGCAAGGTACACAACATGTTTGGTACACAGCATGGCATACTTTATAGAACCTATGGCTGAGGCATAGGGAATGACTTTCATTCTCTCTATATTTTTCTGCCGTGGTCTGGCTTTGAGTCTTACTCAACTTCACACCTTACAAGTCAGGCAAGAACTCCTTCTTTGACTGATCCATTTTGAACTACTTCAAAATCTTATCAAGGTATGTACTCATCGAAAATCTTATCAAGTGTCTTGATCTATCTATATAGATCTTGATGCCCAGTATGTAAGCAGCTTCACCAAGGTCTTTCTTTGAAAAACTCCTTTCAAACACTCCTTTATGCTTTCCAGAAAATTCTACATCATTTCTGATCGACAATATGTCATTCACATATACTTATCAGAAAGGTTGTAGTGCTCCCACTCACTTCTTGTAAATACAGGCTTCACCGCAAGTCTGTATAAATCTATATGCTTTGATCAACTTATCAAAGTGTATATTCCAACTCCGAGATGCTTGCACCAGTCCATAGATGGATCGCTGGAGCTTGCACATTTTGTTAGCACCTTTAGGATTGACAAAACCTTCTGGTTGCATCATATACAATTCTTCTTTAATAAATCCATTAAAGAATGCAGTTTTGTTATCAATTTGCCAGATTTCATAAATGCGGCAATTGCTAACATGATTCGGACAGACTTCAGCATCGCTACGGGTGAGAAAGTCTCATCGTAGTCAACTCCTTGAACTTGTCAAAAACCTTTCGTAACAAGTCGAGCTTTGTAAACAGTAACATTACCGTCAGCGTTGGTCTTCCTCTTGAAGATCCATTTATTTTCGATGGCTTGCCGATCATCGGACAAGTCAACCAAAGTCCACACTTTGTTCTCATACATGGATCCATCTCAGATTTCATGGCCTCAAGCCATTTTGCGGAATCTGGGCTCATCATCGCTTCCTCATAGTTCGTAGGTTCATCATGGTCTAGTAACATGATTTCCAGAACTGGGTTGCCGTACCACTCTGGTGCGGAACGTACTCTGGTTGATCTACGGCGTTCAGTAGAAACTTGATCCGAAGTTTCATGATCATCATCATTAACTTCCTCACTGATTGGTGTAGGAATCACTGGAACAATTTTCTGTGATGTACTACTTTCCAATTCGGGAGAAGGTACAATTACCTCATCAAGTTCTACTTTCCTCCCACTCACTTCTTTCGAGAGAAACTCCTTCTCTAGAAAGGATCCATTCTTAGCAACGAATATCTTGCCTTCGGATCTGTGATAGAAGGTGTACCCAACAGTCTCTTTTGGGTAACCTATGAAGATTTACTTCTCCGATTTGGGCTCGAGCTTATCATGTTGAAACTTTTTCACATAAGCATCGCAGTCCCAAACTTAAAGAAATGACAGCTTAGGTTTCTCGTCAAACCACAGTTCATACGGTGTCATCTCCACGGATTTAGATGGTGCCCTATTTAACGTGAATGTAGCTGTCTCTAATGCATAACCCCTAAAGCGATAGTGGTAGATCGGTAAGAGACATCATCGATCGCACCATATCTAATAAAGTATGGTTATGACGTTCGGACACACCATTACTAAGTGGTGTTCCAGGTGGCGTGAGTAGTGAAACTATTTCACATTGTTTTTACTGAAGGCCAAACTCGCTAACTCAAATATTCTCCTCCACGATCAGATCGTAGAAACTTTATTTTCTTGTTACGATGATTCTCTACTTCACTCTGAAATTCTTTGAACTTTTCAAATGTTTCAGACTTGTGCTTCATTAAGTAGATACACCCATATCTGCTTAAATCATCAGTGAAGGTCAGAAAATAACGATACCCGCCGTGAGCTTCAACACTCATTGGCCCACATACATCAGTATGTATGATTTCCAACAAATCTGTTGCTCGCTCCATAGTTTCGGAGAACGGAGTTTTAGTCATCTTGCCCATGAGGCATGGTTCGCAAGCACCAAGTGATTCATAATCAAGTGATTCCAAAAGTCCATCACTATGGAGTTTCTTCATGCGCTTTACACCAATATGACCTAAACGGCAGTGCCACAAATAAGTTGCACTATCATTATTAACCTTGCATCTTTTGGCTTCAATATTATGAATATGTGTATCACACGATCGAGATCCAACAAACCATTTTCATTGGGTGTATGACCATAGAAGGTTTTATTCATGTAAACAGAACAACAATTATTCTCTAACTTACATGAATAACCGTATTGCAATAAACATGATCAAATCATATTCATGTTCAACACAAACACCAAATAACACTTATTTAGGTTCAACACTGATCCCGAAAGTATAGGGAGTGTACGATGATGATCATATCAATCTTGGAACTACTTCCAATACACATCGTCACTTCATCCTTTAACTAGTTTCTGTTCATTATGCAACTCCTATTTCGAGTTACTACTCTTTAGCAACTAAACCAGTATCAAATACCGAGGGGTTGCTATGAACACTAGTAAAATACACATCAATAATCTGTATATCAAATATACCTTTGTTCACTTTGCCATCCTTCTTATCCGCCAACTATTCTAGGGCAGTTCCACTTCCAGTGACCATTTCCTTTGCAGTAGAAGCACTTAGTTTCAGGCTTGAGTTTAGCTTTGGGTTTCTTCATGGGAGTGACAACTTGCTTGTCATTCTTCTTGAAGTTCCCCTTCTATCCCTTTGCCCTTTACTTGAAACAAGTGGTCTTGTTAACCATCAACACTTGATGCTCCTTCTTGATTTCTACCTTCGCCGATTTCAGCATCGCGAAGAGCTCGGGAATTACTTTCGCCATCCCTTGCATATTATAGTTCATCACGAAGTTCTACTAACTTGGTGATAGTGACTAGAGAACTTTGTCAATTACTATCTTATCTGGAAGATTAACTCCCACTTGATTCAAGCAATTGCAGTACCCAGACAATCTGAGCACATGCTCACTGGTTGAGCTATTCTCCTCCATCTTGTAGGCAAAGTACTGTCAGAGGTCTCATACCTCTCGACACGGGCATGAGTATGAAATACTAATTTCAACTCTTGGAACATCTTATATGCTCCGTGGCGTTCAAAACGTTTTTGAAGTCCCGATTCTAAGCCGTAAAGTATGGTGCACTAAACTATCAAGTAGTCATCATATCGAGCTTTTGTCAAAACGTTCATAACATCTGCATCTGCTCCTGCAATAGGTCTGTCACCTAGCGGTGCATCAAGGACATAATTCTTCTGTGCAGCAATGAGGATAATCCCCAGATCACGGAACAATTCCGCATCATTGCTACTAACATCTTTCAACTTAGTTTTCTCTAGGAACATATAAAAAATAAACGTGGAGCAACATTGCGAGCTATTGATCTACAACATAGATATGCTAATACTACCAGGACTAAGTTCATGATAAATAAAAGTTCAATTTAATCATATTAATTTAAAGAACTCCCACTTAGATAGACATCCCTCCGGTCATCTAAATGATCACGTGATCCAAATCAACTAAACCATGTCCGATCATCACGTGAGATGGAGTAGTTTCAATGGTGAACATCTTATGTTGATCATATCTACTATATGATTCACGCTCGACCTTTCGGTCTCCAGTGTTCCGAGGCCATATCTGCATATGCTAGGCTCGTCAAGTTTAACCCGAGTATTCTGCGTGTGCAAAACTGGCTTACACCCGTTGTATTTGAACGTAGAGCTTATCACACCCGATCATCACGTGGTGTCTCGGCACGACGAACTTTCGCAACGGTGCATACTCAGGGAGAACACTTATACCTTGAAATTTAGTAAGGGATCATCTTATAATGCTACCGTCGTTCTAAGCAAAATAAGAAGCATAATAAGATAAACATCACATGCAATCAAAATATGTGACATGATATGGCCATCATCATCTTGTGCTTTTGATCTACAACATAGATATGCTAATACTACCAGGACTAAGTTCATGATAAATTAAAGTTCAATTAATCATATTACTTAAGAACTCCCACTTAGATAGACATCCCTCCGGTCATCTAAATGATCACGTGATCCAAATCAACTAAACCATGTCCGATCATCACGTGAGATGGAGTAGTTTCAATGGTGAACATCTTATGTTGATCATATCTACTATATGATTCACGCTCGACCTTTCGGTCTCCAGTGTTCCTAGGCCATATCTGCATATGCTAGGCTCGTCAAGTTTAACCCGAGTATTCTGCGTGTGCAAAACTGGCTTACACCCGTTGTATTTGAACGTAGAGCTTATCACACCCGATCATCACGTGGTGTCTCGGCACGACGAACTTTCGCAACGGTGCATACTCAGGGAGAACACTTATACCTTGAAATTTAGTAAGGGATCATCTTATAATGCTACCGTCGTTCTAAGCAAAATAAGAAGCATAATAAGATAAACATCACATGCAATCAAAATATGTGATATGATATGGCCATCATCATCTTGTGCTTTTGATCTCCATCTCCAAAGCACCGTCATGATCACCTTCGTCACCGGCGCGACACCTTGATCTCCATCGTAGCATCGTTGTCGTCTCGCCAACTATTGCTTCTACGACTATCGCTACCGCTTAGTGATAAAGTAAAGCAATTACATGGCGATTGTATTTCATACAATAAAGCGACAACCATATGGCTCCTGCCAGTTGCCGATAAGATTACAAAACATGATCATCTCATACAAAACCGTATAACTCATCATGTCTTGACCATATCACATCACAACATGCCCTGCAAAAACAAGTTAGACGTCCTCTACTTTGTTGTTGCAAGTTTTACGTGGCTGCTACGGGCTTAGCAAGAACCGTTCTTACCTACGCATACAAAACCACAACGATGTTTCGTCAAGTATGTGCTGTTTTAACCTTCACAAGGACCGGGCGTAGCCACACTTGATTCAGCTAAAGTGAGAGAGACAGACACCCGCCAGTCACCTTTAAGCAACGAGTGCTCGTAACGGTGAAACCAGTCTCGCGTAAGCGTACGCGTAATGTCGGTCCGGGCCGCTTCATCTCACAATACCGCCGAAGCAAAGTATGACATGCTGGTAAGCAGTATGACTAGTATCGCCCACAACTCATTGTGTTCTACTCGTGCATATCATCTACGCATAAACTTGGCTCTGATACCACTGTTGGGGAACGTAGTATTTTAAAAATTTCCTACGATCACGCAAGATCTATCTACCAGATGCATAGCAACGAGAGGGAAGAGTGTGTCTACGTACCCTCGTAGACCGGAAGCGGAAGCGTCAAGTGACGCGGTTGATGTAGTCGAACTTCTTCGCGATTCAACCGATCAAGCACCGAACGTACGGCACCTCCGCGTTCAGCACACGTTCAGCTTGATGACGTCCCACGAGCTCTTGATCCAGTTGAGCTTCACGGGAGAGTTTCGTTAGCACGACGGCGTGGTGACGGATATGATGTATTTACCGGCGCAGGGCTTCGCCTAAGCACTGCAACGGTATGACCGAGGTGTGTTTCTGTGGAGGGGGGCACCGCACACGGCTGGAACAATTCAACTTGTGTGTTTTTGGGTGCCCCCTGCCCCCGTATATAAAGGAGCAAGAGGGGAGGGCCGGCCGGCCTCCTATGGTGCGGCTAGGGCAATCCTACTAGGAATAGGATTGCAATCCTATTCCTAGTAGGAGTCCACCAAGAAGGAAGAGAGGGAAAGGAAAAGAGGGAGAGGTGGCGCCCCCCCAATCCTAGTCCAACTAGGATCCCTAGGTGGGGCGCCGGCCAGCCTCTATGGGCTGCCTCTCTCCTTTCCTCAAGGCCCACTATGGACCATCCCCCTTCGTAGGGGGTTCCGGTAACCCCCTCCGGCAATCCAGTTAAATCCGAAACTTTTCCGGAACACTTCCGGTGTCCGAATATAGTCGTCCAATATATCAATCTTTATGTCTCGGACATTCCGAGACTCCTCGTCATGTCCGTGATCTCATCCGGGACTCCGAACTACCTTCGGTACATCAAAACTCATAAACTCATAATACCGATCGTCATCAAACGTTAAGCGTGCGGACCCTACGGGTTCGGGAACTATGTAGACATGACCGAGACTCATCTCCGGTCAATAACCAATAGCGGAACCTGGATGCTCATATTGGCTCCTACATATTCTACGAAGATCTTTATCGGTCAAACCGCATAACAACATACGTTGTTCCTTTTGTCATCGGTATGTTACTTGCCCGAGATTCGATCGTCGGTATCTCCATACCTAGTTCAATCTCGTTACCGGCAAGTCTCTTTACTCGTTCCGTAACACATCATCTCGTGACTAACTTATTAGTCTTTTGCTTGCAAGGCTTATTGTGATGTGTGTTACCGAGAGGGCCCAGAGATACCTCTCCGACACTCGGAGTGACAAATCCTAATCTTGATCTATGCCAACACCACGAATACTTTTGGAGACACCTCTAGAGCATCTTTATGATCACCCAGTTACGTTGTGACGTTTGATAGCACACAAGGTGTACCTACGGTATTCGGGAGTTGCATAATCTCATAGTCATAGGAACATGTATAAGTCATGAAGAAAGCAATAGCAGTAAAACTAAACGATCATAGTGCTATGCTAATGGATGGGTCTTGTCCATCACATCATTCTCCTAATGATGTGATCCCGTTGATCAAATGACAACTCATGTCTATGGCTAGGAAACATAACCATCTTTGATCAATGAGCTAGTCTAGTAGAGGCATACTAGGGACACTCTGTTTTGTCTATGTATTCACACATGTACTAAGTTTCCGGTTAATACAATTCTAGCATGAATAATAAACATTTATCATGATATAAGGAAATATAAATAACAACTTTATTATTGCCTCTAGGGCATATTTCCTTCACAGCCTCCTTCTCCTCCAGCCCACCACCTCCTCAAGAACTCCTCTCTTCTTCTCTTCGTCGTACATGGTGAAGGTCGCGGCTGTGACAGCGGCGGTGACGACGGGACCCTGTTGACGGCGGCAGTACCCTAGAGCGCAGCCACATGAGGTCGAGGATGTACTTGTGCATCGACTCGGTCGAAAGCGGCAACAACACTGAGCGCATCCACAAGCAGTTGATCTTGGCTTGTGCAGCACGACGATGGCAGATTGGTCAACTATTTTGTTCTAGTTTGGTCTATAATGTTTTGATGCATGGACTGTATGATTTTACTTGTGAAGATCTGCTATATGTTTTACTCTGGTTTATTTTCAAATTTTGGACAAAATTTGTTCAAATTTTAAATTTTGTTTTGTCATTTTCGTCCGAATTTTTCCGAAAAATATCCGAAAAACCGATTTTCGCCCATTTCGCCCAGGCCCGGTAATATTTGCAAAACGAAATCCGAAATCTTGGGAATGGGAGGGTCTAGCAGGGAAATGTGGGTGAGAGTTTTGTGTTGGGCCAACGTGTTGGCGATAACATGGCGGATAGTCTGGAAAACCACACTTCTCCCCACATATGAAGCCCGGAGTATCCTGGCAGTTGAATTTTGAGGAGCTGAGAGAAATGAGTTTTGACTTTCAAGACGATCTTAATTTTTTATTTCATTAATTTATATCAAATGGTAGCCCGTAGCAATGCACAGACATTCTACTAGTGTTATTCTAATATGTGTCATGCATGGCAATAAATGAGTTCAATATGATAGTATATTGGGAAAATTTGTTTTTGATGTCGAAGCAAAGTGGCACGATACTCATGGAAGGAAACTTAAATAATAACGGAATGAAAATATCTGCTTCCTAATGAAGCAAATAGCATGACGTGAAAAGCAGCTAGATCAGGTTTCTAGGGAACCAAATAGCCTATCAGGAGGCTCCATGGCGCCGCCGCCGGAGCTGCATCCCGACATCGTGGACGAGGTGCTCGTCCGCCTGTCGCGGGACGACCCTGCGGGCTTCATCCGTGCCTCCGCCGTCTGCAAGTCCTGGCTCGGCACCCTCACCAACCCGGCCTTCCTCCGCCGCTACCGTGACATGCACGGAACGGCGCCCCTCGTGCTGGGCTTCCTGCACAACCCGGTCGACCGCCGCCTCGCTCGCTTCGTCCCCACCACGGCGTTCCGTCCGCCCGCCGCCACCGACCACGGCACCACCGTCGTGCTCGACTGCCGCCACGGCCGCGCCCTCTTCTACGACTACGGATCTACGGAATTCGTCGTATGGGACCCCATCACTGGCCGCGAGCGCCGGATGCCCGACGATGTGCTCGATACCTGCACCAACCACGCGGTGCTTTGCGCCGCGGGCACCGGCTGTGACCACAGCGCCTGCAACGAGGGGCCGTTCATCATCGCCTCCGCGGGCGTGGAGTGTCATGAGTACGAGTGGGTGCAGGCGGACGCTTGGTTCGTCAACTCCGAGACAGGCGAGCGGGGCGGCCCGGACGGCCTCTACCTCGATAGCAAGCGATACCGCCTCGAGGAAGGTCGGGCCGCCGTGCTTGTCGCCGGCGCGCTCTACTTCGTCTGCGAGAACGCCGCCCTGCTGCGGTACGACGTTCTGGGTCTGGGTACGCAGGACCTGTCGGTGATCGAGCCGCCTCCCGGCAAGTTTCGCGGCAGCAAAATCATTGTCAGGAGGGCGGAGAACGGCGGGCTGGGATTGGCCACCTTGCGTCATGACGTGCTCCAGCTCTGGTCGGCTGAGACGCGTCCTCGAGGAGATGTCAAATGGGCGAAGATGAACCGCATCCAGCTCCGGAAGCTGACGCCTTTCAAGAGGCCAGCACGTTTGATTGGATATGCCGAAGACATCAATGTGGTTTTTGTGAGATCTGATGACCATTGCATCTTCACTATTGAGCTCAAGTCATTGCTGATGAAGAAGCTGTGCGAGATGGACGAGGTCGACGATGTCTTTCCTTATGTCTGCTTCTATAATACTCCAACTGGTACAACTTCCTCTACTTCCTCATCTATGTTTGGTTAGTAATTATGAATTGCGTCTAGCAATACTTCAGTTAGTGCATGAAGTTAAGAGAAATATTATGAAGGGTTTATTGTCGAACAATATTAAAAGTTTAGGTGCACAGTAACTGGTTATGAAATTGAGGATTGATTCCTAAAAGTTGTTGGTTGAAAAGTAGACTTTTCTCTGGGAAAATGGATGCACATGTGGACCATGGTTGGTCTAGTGTCCTGTTTCACTTTCACCCTAAATGAAATGTAAACTTTAGGAACTTGTTTGCGGATCTTCCAGCACATGTAAGCTTGATTGCTGTTCTTCAACATGGATATGAGTTATACTCCATCCGTCCGGAAATACTTGTCATCAAAATGAATAAAGGGGGTGTATCTAGATGTATTTTAGTTCTACATACATCCTTTTTTGTCCATTTTGATGACAAGTATTTTCGGACAAAGGGAGTACATATTTTCCGTTGTACCTCAGAGAACTAGTCACCCCCGCACTACATCAGTTAGGGCAGAAGGAAATACAAAATGTTAGATAATTAACGTTGACATCTATAGCTATATGTGGTCGAGACTCTGGGTGCACACCTAAGAGAGGTCCCTCTGACAACGAAGGTGTGCGAGATGGACTTATATTCCGTGTGCTTCGATACACCATCGGCTGGTACGGCTTCCTGTACTTCCTCATCTTTGTTTGGTTAATTTTAAAATGCGACTAGCAATATTACTTTTGTTAGTGCATAAATTAAATTAAATAATACTTCCTTCGTCTTATAATATACAATCTTGTTAGATTGGAGGGAGTATATATAAAAGTAAATCTTGATTTTTATCTAGAGACACGAGAATGACACCGACATGTAAAATGTCATGAGACTTACAAGGAACACATGTCCCGGGAAAGAAGAGAAATCCACTTTTGAATTATCAACTTAAAGCAACTCTAGCAGGCAAAGAGTCACCATATCGTAAGCCGTCATATCGCATATGGAGCGTGTTTCATATGTATTTGGAGGCTGACTGGCTTATGCGCAAACACAGTCTCTCCAAATGCATGCATCCATAAATTGTCTTTCTATTTGTTCTTCTTTTTTTGTCATTTCTTTCAAATATGTATGGGCAATTTACCTCAACTTAATATACGTAAATAAATGTACCAACACAATAATTATCAACTATATTAGTTATGAACCAGTAGAATACACATATATTTATTGGCCAAAGTGCCCTGCATTACATATAATTTGTAATTTACGATTTCATTAGGCAACATTTTCAAAATATGCAATGTTGTTTGGCATTGCTACTACTACCTAGACTAGTCCATTGTTGGTGTCGTCTTGTTGTCGTTGTCCTCCACCTGCTCCTCCTCTGAACAGAGGTCGTCGGAGCAAGCGTAGGGGGAGGAGCGATGACCGTGAACGGCGTTGCCTCCTCCTAGTCACTCCGAGTGGGGCCAAAGCGCTTGAGGATACGTCCCTTCTTGAGGATACGCACATCTGCTTGGAGCTCAGAGACCCACATCACCACCGTGATTGGGTCCTCGGGTTTTGCCTCCAGCTCATCGAATGGGGCGGCGTATATGGAGACAGCAATAACCAAACCGTAATTACCAAAAGAATGGGATGGGTAATCCGGGTACCCATAAAACCGAAATATGGGGAGGGAGATACTTGGGATCCACGTGGAGGAGGCTCTCGGTCGCCGTCTTCACCAAATCAGGGCTTGAGGCCCTCGTCCTCGCCGTCAAGGCTGATGAGGTGACGAGCATCAGAGGGCGTGAGCCACGCGGCCGAGCTCCTCAAAAAGGCCAGCGTTGGTGTCAGATCGTTGCCATGGGTGGAGAAGGTGCTCCTCAGCCCAGCTGGCGACGGATCTAGCGCGGCAATGGTGAGGGGTCGGGGAGGAGGTGGCCTCTATTGCCACTTTCCTATGGTGCGGGGCGGCGTGGGGAATGGAGGACCTCTGCAGAAGTGCTAGTCCGTTGACTCAATTCGGTTGTCTTTCCTAATTGGATTGGGCCTATTATGCGAGGTCGGACGCCGGATGTAGACCTAGTGCTTGCGGGGGTTGACAGACATCAGGGGTGTCCTTGACTTGTGATTTCTTGTCGAAACTAACGAATGGAAACGGTGCTCGTGGTGTTCGTTGGAGCTGGCACTTTAGAGGCTTTTGCATGCGAAGGATATGACTGAGATGTACGCTATGACAAGAGGAGGTCAACTGGTGGTTGGGCGCTACTAGGCAGTAGCGGAGTTCACCACCGTGGAGGAATATCGTGGCCGCGACCTCGGGACATGTCGGGGAAGGGGTTCCCATAGTCACCTCCTCCATTGGCTGGCACAGGGGCTCCACGAAGGCGGTCGAGGAGAAGGTTATGTTAGTGTTGGCTTGACTTGGGAAGGCATACAGGTGGCATTTGCTCGCCAAAGTGGTGGCGCCACCATACTCGCCGCGGGAACGAGGTCACCCCTTCCGCCGTTGCCTGCTACCGTTCGTTCACTTGTTGCTACTGCGGTGCATGTTGCCCGGCCCTACTGCAGGTTGCTGGCTGCTGCTGCCTGGCAGGAGAGGGATAGAGATTTCATCTTTTCTTTTATTTCCTGGGTGGGTCCCACATGTAAGGAAGGGTCAAACGCTGGTGTGACAATGCTGGCACCGAGCAAGTAAGCGGAAACTAGCTTCAGCCGAGGCGAGGTTGATTCCTGAATGGTATTAAATCTTTAGAGTGCGCAATAACCGTTTTTGAAGTTAAGGGGTTGATTCCTAAATCAAATGGTAAGTTGAAGGTTGAAAAGTGGACTTTTCTCTTGGGAAAATGAATGCACGTGTAGGAAATTGCGGGTCTAGTGTCCTGTTTCACCCTAAATGCAATGTAAACCTTCACAACTTGTTAGTGGGTCTTCCAGCACGTGCAAGCTTGATTGCTGATCTACAACATGGTTATGCTTTATACATGTTTCCTGTTGTACCCCAGAGAATTAGTCACTCTAGTACGTAGTACTTCAGTTAGGGCAGAAGGAAATACAAAATGTTGATAAGTTACGTTGAGACCTACTGCTATATGTGGTCGAGACATTGGATATACACCTAGGACGCAGGGAGGTTATTGATCTATTGTTATGCTTTCACCTTTGTTTCGCCAATCTGAATATATATCACAACAAAAACAGTGTTGTACTTCATGTAAGTTTGATCGCTGGCATATAGTACTCCGATTACAATATTTACTGGTTTATTTTCAGCTTGTGCTAGAGGCAGACTGCCGGCACCTGACCTACAATGATCTTCTACAAGCCATTTGACGATATGATGACGTGGTAAATCAGCAAATGGAATGGACGGATCTGTCATTTTGCAGTCCTGATGCTTCTCCAGGGTTTTCCTTTTATTGATCAGTTCAACGAGTCCATCATCTTGCAGCGGACAGCGCCGATGCTTTCTTATTTCCGGTTATTTTGTTTTCTCCTGAAAAGATTTGGTGGAATTAGTAATCTCGGTATCCAAGTCAATTAGACGTTCTGCTCTTCGGATTCTCTTCAACTAGATTCGAAAAAACCAAGTTTCAGTTTATCATGAACAACATCAATATGTGTCAGCTTACTATCTTTGCACATGAGCTATTTTTCAGTCAAGGTGTGGCGAGTCCACTTGGAACTGAATATCCACTGTTTTATTTGAAACTGAATCACTGCAATTGAATTTTAGTTTCATTTGGACAAATTATCCCAAGTATCATTAATCCCAGGTGTGTTTTTTTTTTTAGACACGGCACCCAGGTGTTGCTGTCACTGGTAGTGGTAGAGCTTGGGCCAAACCTAAGAGGGGCAAATGGGCTGGGGTGACTTAAAACAGGCTTGGGCCACATTCGGCTGATTTCCTGACCATTTGAGGGCGTTGACATGAGGAAATATCATGGGCTGGGGTCACCCGAATAAATAAATTTACCGGAGCCGGTACCTACCGGTAGACAATCCATCGTTCATTACATTCATCAAGATTGATACATCCCTTTAGGTATAAACAAAATAATTCTTTTCAGTGGCAATACTTGAGAGTACCTTTTGGCAAAAGAGAGAGAGTACGTCCTGACCATGGGTGATCGGCTCATGCATGCATTGTTTCTCCCCACATAATGACATTCATTAAATTTCATCCTTGTATTTTGAATGATTGATATCTTTTGAACCAAATGTACGTATTTGAAACTTTTTATATATTTGAATTTGTGGCAACAAGGCCTTCCAAACAAGATCAATCTTGGATATATTTGAACTACTTTTATTTTACATATTTCACTCATTTGAAACAACCAATTTCGCTCATTTTAGAAAACGGATTTCACTCATTTGAGTAAACACATTTCACCCAAATTTTAACCATATTTCACTCATTTGAAACAACCAATTTTGCTTGTTTCAAATGATTTCACTCATTTCACAAAATATATTTCACTAAGTTCAATGAAAATTTATGTTTCAATTACCCAAAAACTCGAATTTCACTATGTTCCAAAAAATGATTTCCTAAAATTGGTTTCACTTGTTTTAACCATATATTTCACTTCATTCATTCAAGAATATAATTTCACTCATTCCAACAATTGGTTTCGATCATTAAGAGACCGATTTCACCTGTTTTGGAAGAAAATTTACTTCAAAAACCAATTTCAATTTGAAAAAAACACTCATTTCATTAAACATATTTCAATCATTATATTTAATTTGAAATAATCAAAATTTCGTGTCTTTGGAATAGCAAGTTTAAAAATTCTAAATAATAAGGTTCACATATTTCACATCAAAATATGTGTCATGTGTATCAAAAATAGATTTCACTTAATTCACTTGTTTTTAGAAAGCTAATTTCACTCATTTCAAACATTGAAATTTAAATTTATTTGAATGTATTCAAGATTAATCTTGTTCTAAACTAATTTCACTTTTTCCAAATAACTTATTTCACTCATTTCAGAGAACACACTACACTCATTTACAAAATGTAGATTTCACTTTTCACTAGTTTTAGAAAACACATTACACTCATTTTCAGAAAATGTATTACACTCACTTAAACTAATTTCACTCATTACAAAAATAGATATAAAACTAATTTCACTACGTATATGTGGAAAATTTGAAACGTATTTCACTCATCATAAAAAAATCAGTTTCAAACACTGAAATAAGCAGTTCCACACAAAATATATTGAGTGAAATATGTTAATTGAAACGTTGGAAATTAAACGTGTTCGAAATATGTCCAAGATTGATCTTGTTCTAAAGGTATTTGTGCGAGGTGTTCAAATATATAAATTATTTCAGAAACAAAAGTATAGTTTAAAAGATATGAATGATTAAAATTGGCATGGGTGGAATAAAAGGATGGGTTTGTTGGTGAGAGGGGATAGAGTGAGTGTGGCATAACCAGTATGGGTGTTTCAGAAAAATAGATGTGGAAGGACCATGCAAGCTACCTTTATCTGCCAATGATGGGATCCGCAAGAGACAAATACCAACACTTAAAACTAAGAAAAGAATCAATTACATGCTACTGTATTGAGATACTTCAGGATGTGGCAGTACCCTATCAGGTCGTACGTCGCCGGTAGATCCCGGCACCGGTAAAAATGACTTTGCGTGGGGTCACCACTAAGCTCCGCCGCTGGTCACAGGTCGAACTCCTCAACACCAACCAGGTTGGTCAGACACCAGGAGGAAAATGACACATTCAGCCAGTGAATTGAACCTTATTTGCACCAAAACTCGAACGGGTACCTTCTGTCCATAGTTGAATTTGTCTTTTCCTTGTTGTTGATGTTTTCGTTGTTGATGTGTAAAAGTAATTCATAACTGGGATTTTCACGTTCTTCTAAAAAAAATTGGAAAAGGAGGTTAAGACCCTAGGCCTCTGCACCAATCTATGCATACAACCATCTTTATTTATTATTCAACAAAGGTCCAATAAGAACATACATCAAGTCACCCGGAGTCATCACTCACATCTACAAAACTTGATAATGTGGACTGCTCTCACTTCCCATATCTAAAACCGGCGCCGACGCCGATCCATCCACATAACGTATCGGAACGCACAGCCGGCAGACCTAAAGCGTACACCATATGCACACGTTTTAGATGCCGCGCGCCATCTTCATCGAACCGCTGATCCATCTTCAGGAGAGATATCTGCATCATCCTTTGCCAGTCCTTCCATCCGTAGACGCCACCACGGCGCCCAACGGTGCCACCGTCCCGCGCTCGTCCGTCCAGACACAAAGATTTTGGAAGATCTGACGTGCGTAGAACCTGCCGACCAGGCATGTCACAACGTAGCACCTGTCGGCCAGGCATGACTTGACATCTCCACCGAAAGCTACGTGTAAGACAAAGCCGCTACACCTCCTGCCTCTGTCTTCCAGCTCTGCTCCACAAACGATGCTCCCAATAGAGAAAATGACACCGCAGTACCGCCATTGTCCGACCTGGAAGACCAGATCCTAGGGTTTCCTCGGAGCAGCATGAATGGGTCGACAATAGTTACACGGTGATGCCTTGACGTAGAACGCCGTCATCGGCTCGGTTTTCACCGGCAACTGTGTCTTCCCGGCTCGCAACTGGAACTAGATGGCAGATCTCGAGATCTGGCCATCCAGTCTCAGGCCGACCAACTCTGACGGAGGAGATGGACACCACCGCCAGCAGCACTGGCAGTGGCGGAGCTTGAGCCAAAATCAGGGGGGGCATGGGCTGAAGGGGGCGGGGGCAAACATAACTATTTTCAGCTTATTTTTGGTGGAAAATAGGCCTAATACAAAGAAATATATGCATGATTTCTTGTGAGCTTGGGGGGCCATGGCCCAGGTTGACCCCCATGAAGCTCCGCCACTGAGCACTGGCCAGATCAGATCTGCCCGAAGGTGCCGTCGACCAGTCAACCATGGCCTCATCCCCTCCTGATCCGCCCTCCCATGATGTCGCCGGAGCAGGGCCGAACCCCCCGTCCCTTCAGATCGCGAACTTTTGGTGTGCTTCCGTGGCACATCGAGTTAGCTTCAATTGAATTATCAGTTTTGCTAGAACTCATCTAGATGAGATATAATTTGGTCTCATTCACCTTTTATAGACATTGATGTGATGCTATAAGATGCGTGTGTGCTGACGTGAGTTATATCTGTTCTTATTTTCTAGGTGAATGAGACCAAATTATGTCTCATCTAGATGAGTTCTAGGTACTCCCTTGAATTATTGTGTTTTTGCGTCAAATGAAACTATTCACATGCAAAATGCCCGCGAAATACTGCTTACAAATTACAAACAGGACTTTCGAGCAATCGAGCTGAACCGATTCTATCTCTTGTGCATTCGTTCCCGGTCGCTAATGAATTTCTGTAGATTCTGTACAAATGTTCGGCAAGCAGAAGCAAGAAGTCTAAGGCTGCTCGATTAGCTGCTGTTTACTGTCTCTGTCCGAGGAGGAATGAGAAGAGGAGGACGACGAGTCGGAGCGGCTCGCCGGCGCGAGGCCGAGGCGGCAGATCTCGTCGGAGCTCGGCGCGTCCCAGCGGTCGGTCCGCGCCCTGAGCGCCTCCATCTCCGCCTTGCACTCCTTGAGCCCCATCCCGGCGACCCTCCGCCGCTCCGCGGCCGCCTCCTCGCCGGCGGCCTTGTCGAACACCTCCTCCCACCCGTGCTCCCACGGCCCGCTCGCGTCGCACAGCTCCAGCGTCCCGTTCCGCCACTCGGTCCAGCTCCACGCCCGGTCCAGCCGCGCCACCGCGCACTCCTCCTCCTCCTCCTCGTCCCCGGGGCCACAGGCCACGGGGCGGCGGCACGGCCGGCACTTGGCGCCGCTGAGCGGGCCGGGGCTGCCGATCGACGCCACGGGCACGCCGAACCCGGCCGGCGGGAAGTCGTACCGGCGGTCGCTGAGCACGCAGAAGGGCATCCGCCGCTCCCGCGGCTTCACCCCGGCCACCTCCAGCTGCGCCTTGAACGACGCCTCCGAGTTGAGGTCCCTGTACCCGGCCGCGTCGAGGCGGGGCAGCATGGAGACGCGGGACAGCGCGGCCGCCGACGCCGCCCGGCGCCCGGCGCCGAGCCGGTCGTTGAGGCCGCCGAAGGAGGAGCCCTCCGGGACGACGTAGACGCCGTCGGAGCGCGGGAGGGCGTCGGCGGCGGCGAGCGGCGCCGTCCAGTAGCCGTCGACGCGGGTGCGGAGGACCCAGGCGTACGTGAAGTTGCCTCGCGATTCGCGCTCCCGGATGAGGTCCAGGCAGCCCTCCACCAGGCCGAAGTACTGGAGCAGGCCCTGCATGCATGCATGTCATTAAACTAATCAGGTTGCAGGTAATTTTTTTTCTTAATCCGGTGCAGGTTAATAATCATAGTGGATTGAGAAGAAGAAAAAACTAATCAAGAGAGGCCAAGCTTGGCTGTGATGCATGTGCTGCTGCGACCTGCAAGATTATTAATCATATGTGTCACTGTAGTGCAATCAGTGTACGTAGTGAGCACTGAACAGCACTCGCTCTCCATGTGGCATATATGTGCCTTGCTTAAGCAATGAGATGACAGTGGAACACTGACTGATATCACACGCTAACCCATGTGTATTATGCGTAACCCGCTAGCTTAGGCTTAGCAGCCGCATACAAGGTAAGAGAGATGCCAGTTTGGCTCTTGAGGACGACACTACAGTGGAGTACGAGTAGGAGTGCATGTTCGTTGTGCAGGGAATATGTTGATTAATTCGGTCAAGGATAAACATGATCGATCACTAATTAATCTTTGGGTGGTCGATCAGTGAGTTGTACATGCATGTTGGGCAGATGGGCAGCCGGATTAAGTAGTGCCACTTGCCCCTTTGCCGCTTTTTTGTAATAATCTAATAATGTCTGGAGTGCCTGGGCACACAAAGTGCATTTTGTCTGCAAATGTTTGCCTTTTGCACTTGCCTTCAAATTAAAATAGTACGTAGCACTCAATCAACGACACTATCCAACAAGGGAAGACTTTTTTAATGGTAAAAAAATGTAGAAAGTAGGACTTTTGAGTTTTGAGATGGATGAACTGAAGAGGAGCCCATACACATATCAACTTTACTTTTGTTTTGTGAAGGTAGGTCGCCTTTTTTGACCAACCGCTTTTTTTCTGCATCCTCTCGATCGAAAGCGCCGTGGCATTATTATGCTAATAGTTCATCGGAATTAAGCCCGCCCATGACATGCATGCACGTTGTTGTTGAGCAAACCACGTCCTTCTCCTGCTTCCATGCAAGTATACAAGCACTAGGTACGTACGTACTGTACTTAGGTTTCTCTCTTTCTTGTAAAAAAGAGAAGAATCATACAGTACGTACGTACTGCACCTTCTTACTACTAGTGCTGGCTGGGTCGTTTTCTGACAAGTCGTCGACGACTGTATGTATATTTATATATGCATACGCATACGTGTCGCTTCGCCAGGATAAAAAAAATTCAAGCATATACAACTACTGATCGAATTGACTTTGACTCTGGCCGGCATGGCACGCGCGGTGAACCGCACAAAACCCGGCGGGTCGCGCGCCGTCGTGCTACGTGAACGTGACAGGTCACGCACACAAAGTTAGTTATTAAACCAAACGCGGCACCGTCCGGGCCCGTGAGTGGGCGCCAAACATTGCCACTTGGACGCGTACGTGTTCGGTGCGGCCGCGTTGACGTACGCGGCCCCATCCATCCAAACATAACCATCCATCGACCGATCGGCCTCTGCCAATTGGTGGCATGCGTCGACGGCGAATTGAACAGGTGCTCCAAAACCACACCCTTCAAAATACGTCACGGTCGGCTTTGAAAAGCAGACAGTGAAACCGAAAATGAAACGGCCACGGCGCTGTCACATAGCAAACCAAACCAAATCCATCTCCTTCTCCCTTCCCGCGGCCATGCCGCCGGCCGGCATCTTATCGGATTCCGATTGACCATTACCCCTTCCGCGCTACGTACCACACAGAATGGCCACCTAGAGCATCCGTCGGTGTCGTCCATGGGTTGCATGGACGGCCGGCAAGCCAAATCCAATATTCCTAGACTATTATCTGGATTTTTGAGAAAAAATAAAATAAAAACCGGTACTATTTGAAAAAAGTGTCAGTACTAGTAGATTAATCACGACGAGTCCTGTGGGGCCATGGTGTAAGTTTTCCGGCGGGCGGGTGGGCGGGCAGGAAGGCCGGCGGGGCCCCGGGACCTTTCTAGGTCCGACCCACCGGGCTTCGGTTTCAGTTACGACGTGAACGTCTGCTGGTTCCGATATTTTAAGCAGGGGGCGAGGTTAGATGGGATCTCTCTTCCATCTGAAGCAATCTATTCATGCATTTACACCAGAAAAGGAGATCGTGTAAGGTTTGGCAGTTGCCATTTTCCTAGTATGACAGTACTACGAAGGGTCCAGGCGTTGAAACCGCGCTGCTTGGACCCAAAAGGAGACTTTTGAAACCGCCTGAACTGGAGTATTATTATTCTCAGAGAGAGAGAGAGAGAGAAGGCAGGAAGTAACCGTCTCAATTACGATTCCCTCCACAATTAAGCAGCAGTTACTACTCTGGGTTAATGACGGACGAGACTTGCCTGCTCCCTTCGTGTGTGCCCATCCGTGCTCCCGCATACGTGGCTTGATTTGATTGGAACAAAATTAGGCCCGGCCCCACCCCCTTAAAATCAGGGGGGGTGATGATTAGATTAGAAAGGAAAAAGAGAAAATAACAGCCGTAGGATGAAGTGGGAGCACGGATGGGAGCATGGGGAGGGAGCAGGCAAGTTTTGTCCGGTTAATGACTACTCCGTTTCACCGATCGGACGCGCGATTTTCCTCGAGAACTTCGAGATGGATTCTCTCGCCGTTTTAAATATGTTTATCGATCGACCCACCGATCGATCCAATCTGGCGCGCGTGGCACGCGAGATTACGACCAAAACCCAGGAGATAAATTTATTCTCGTGGTAGTTTTTTTTCCTCTGATTGATTGATTGAAAAGGAAGTAAGTAAAAAGATTCTATGGTTAGATGGACAGATGCAATGCGCGGCAAGCGAGCGAGCGAGCTACGAGTAATCAAATCGATCGCAGCGAGGCGAAGCAAGCACGCGAGAGCGATCGGCGGAGAATAGTTTCGAGGTGGGAGAGCACGGAAGCAAGCGGCGAGACAAGGCAGGTATAGTAGGGAGGGTAGATAGTACGGACCTGGATGCCGTTGGGGGAGTTGACGGCGGTGAGCACGCGGGCGCGCTCGGGGGTCTCCTCCACGGGCGCCGGCCGGAACACCCGCACGGCGGCCAGCGTCGTCGTCGTCCCATCGCCGACGGCGCGCGCCAGGAGGGAGAACTTGTATGCGTCGGCGTCGAGCGGGCTGTGCAGGAACACGTCGACGGCGCGGCCGTCGAGCGCCGGCGCGCCCAGGACGTGCCGCGCGATGGACGGGCCCGTCAGCTCGAACCGCCGCGCGCCGCCCACCAGGCACACCGCCACGCGCCCGCGCCGCGCCGGGGAACGACGGTGATGGGCGGTAGCGGCCGGGGCCGCGCGCGGCGGGAAGCGCAGGGCCGGAAGGCGGAGCGCCGAGGGGAAGGAGAGAGCGGCGGCGAGGAAGAGCAGCAGCGGGGCCAGCACGAGGACGAGGCGCCGGCGCTGGGCCGCGCGCGGCGAGGGCGGGTGGTGGTACTCGGCCATGCCTGCCGGCTTCATGGCTGGCTGGCGGGAAGGAGCTCGAGCGCGATGGAGCTAGCTAGAAGATCATGGGGGAGGGGGAGGGTGGTGGTGGTGGTGGGTGGCGCGGGGCAAAGGCGTGCGTGCTGCTGGTGCGTTGGTGGAGGGTCTCGTCTCGGCTGGTCGCGAGATCGGAAGCCGAGCGCGGGCGGGAGGATGGCCGATGGCGTGAGCGAACTCCTTTGTTTGATCGGGCGAGCGAGGGGTCGTGGGGCACGGCGGTTTGGTGCTTGGCTTGGCCGCTCGTGCTACATATTGCCCGGCCCTCTCCTGGCCGGACTCACGCGCAACCTCCTCTCCTGCCACGTTTCTTTTTCAAATATATTATGTATTTAATTTGCTTTAATAACGGGGCCGACAATATGTCAGCCATCAGGGGGAAAATATAGCACCAGTCAATTTTCTGGCCGCTGGATTGAAATCCAACGGATGACCTCCATCTTCTTATTTCCCTAACTTCTATCTTCCTCCTCCTACGCCCCCACCCACGTACCACCGGCCAAGCCGCCTATGGCCGGCGGCGTTTGGTCTCTGACTTGGAGCTACACCTCCTTTTATCCGGCTGTAGGTGGGATTGAAGGTGGGAGTCCCACCACAATCCACCTCGTCCAAATATAGTTTGGTGTTGAAAAAGTAGGCATCCCACCAAAATGAATATAGATTATGTGGGAATAAGTGGGCATCCCACTTTTTTTTTTTAGAAAATTTCCAATCTTTTCATCTTCAATCATGGCAGTACAACGAATATCAGAAATAATAGAAATTACATCCAGATCCGTAGACCACCTAGCGACAACTATCAGCACTGCAGCGAGCCGAAGGCGCGCCGCCGTCATCGCCCCTCCATCGCCGGAGTCGCGCACAACTTGTTGTAGTAGACAGTCGGGAAGTCGTCGTGCTAAGGCCCCGTAGGACCAGCGCACCAGAACAACAACCGCCGTAGATGAAGAATAATGTAGATCAGAAAGATCCAATCCGAAGACAAACAAACGTAGACGAACAACGACGAGATCCGAGCAAATCCACCAAAGATAGATCCGCCGGAGACACACCTCCACACGCCCACCAACGATGCTAGATGCATCGCCGGAACGGGGGCTAGGCGGGGAGACCTTTATTCCATCTTCAGGGAGCCGCCGCCGTCTCGTCTTCCTGAGCAGGACACAGACCCTAACAAAACTGAAAGAAACGATTAACAACGGAGCCCTCCCGCGGACCCTTGCCGAGATCCACCGCGCCCCCATGATCGTAAGACCACCGGAGAGGAGGCGGACCTACGGCGACGGCGACGGGAGGCAAAAACCCTAATTTTTTGTGGAGGAGGAGGAGGAGACGGCGGCGGCTACAAGTGGGCATCCCACTTAAGAGGGGAGATGGGCTCCTTCGCTCCTTAACATTGTTGAATTCAGGATCTCAGGCTCCGCTCACTCCTTCCGTGGTCCTCGTGGAGCACCTCGTCATGTCCCATGGCTGCCCATGAGCAGAGAAAATGACTATTGTGGTCATGGACCCGTAGATGTTGAGTTGTGTGAACTCCACGCGAGGAGGTGATCGGAGCTGTGAGAACTGGACGCGGCAGTTGCGAGAGCACGGCGCCAACATCTTCGGCCGGATATCCGGCCATGTGCACCAGTGGGGCGAACCTCCCAACGGCGCCATCGTCGTGGTATGCGTCCTCTTGAAACAGAGCGGTATGAGGACGAGTCCGTTCTAATATTATGGATCTTCCTCCTCCTACGCCCCCATCCACAGACCGCCGGCCATGCCACCTGTGGCCGGCGGCGTTTTGGTCACTTGGAGCTACACCTCCTCTTCTCTCCCCTGAATTCAAAGTTCACGCAACTTGTATGTAGCAAACATGGTTTTTTACTTTTAAGTTGTAAGCATTACAAACTTTTGATTTTCGTAAGGATGCCTGATACTAGTACGGGATCTTTTCCTTGCAAAGGTAAGGCATGCTTGATTAAATGCTCCGATTAAACTAAATAAGCCCGTCTTCACATATTAACAACACATGGAGATGTTGCTGGCCACTATTCTCGTCCCTTCTCAAAGTTGCCAAATTGATGCCCATGCCTATTTTAAAACTCACGACCTATGGCTAAAATCTGTGAATTCAAAATTTATTTGAAAATTTCGAGCGGTAGTCGCAAATCCCAACCAGAACTAAATTTGTCAATTTCATAACCAAAACCTCGATGTAAGCTTAGTCTTAAGCATGCCTCCACAATCGATTAGTGGTACTACCGTCAATCACTGACTCCCCTCCACCGACGACGCCACTGCCACATCATCCCTGGCTCCGAGTCGGTCCTAGCTCAGCCTCGCCGACAGCCCGACGCCTCGTCATGCTTGCCACGGAGCCCCGTCTCTGCCTCGGAGCTAGGGCTCCTCTTCTCTCCCAAATCGAATGACTTGAATTCGAAATACAAGCAATTTATATATAGCAAACTGTAGTTGTCTGATCTTCGTAAGGAACGTCAAATATTGTGGCTTTCTTATTCTAAAAAGGCATAATGCATGTTGTTGACACACGAACACGTCACATGTACCCTCGACGCCGGGGGTGATACACCGCAGCTCGCGTCGAAGGAGACCCGACCGACAACGCGATACGTAGGACAGTCGGCGGGCGCTTTTGCATACCCGGAACCCCACACGCCCGGAAGGGACCCCGTCAGGGAGTGCGGCGGCTATGGGCTGCCCTACAGCCTCGTGGATCGCTGCCCTCCAACGTGAAGAACGAACGAAGAACGAGAAAGAAAGATACAAGGATAGGGGATAAAGATTGATTAACACAAAAGTGTAATAGATTGATTGGTTCGATTGGTGTAGTTCAATTGGCCATCACCCCCAACATATATAAGAGGCGGCCGGACTTCCCGTACAAGCAAAGGATTCCTCAAGGATTTCCTCACAAGAAATTTACATCAATTCACGTCCTAGATTCCTAGTTCTGGTCCCACTCGGATTCAGCCCGAATCTGGCCCAATCTTCTATCTTGCTCTTTGCGTGGGCCGTGGAATCTGCATATGACTTTCGATGGAGATGGTTCAAATACCAATTTTGTGCGCTTTGACGAGGCCAACAATCCGTATGTTGATCACTTTTCCAAATAAGACCATCTTGAATACTCCACGGGGTCATCTTTAATTTCGAGTCGGACTCAGTCATGTAGCTGACTGGACTGTCCGACTCTTGTAGTGTCTCTGCAGGTCGTATACTACGTCGGATGATGATGACTCCAAAAGCAAAGTTGATTGTTTCGACGTTATGAACAACTTTCATGTTGTACACTTTTTGACCCGAGGCCATCTAGATAATCATTTGAGCCCATCTTCAGCTTCTGGTCGGATTGGCCTTAGCAGTTTCCACCCCGACAAGCTTTTCCCGGCAAGCTTTCACCCCGGCAAGCTTTCACACCGGCAAGGTTTCCACCCCGGCAAGATCTTTGCCCAGCAAGCTGTTCACCCGGCATACTTTCCAAAACTGTTCGGTTTAAACTGGCTGCACCTTGCGGGTCTTTTTGGTGGCAGTAAACGACCTCGGATGAAAATGCGTCCAAAAGCATATTTACTCGTTTCGACGAGAAGAACAACTTTATGTTGAACGTTTTTCGATTCGAAGCCATCTTAAAGGGCTAATTGCTCACGCATTGCATCAGACACCCATCAGACATGTGTCTGATGGGGCGCGTCATATTTCGCCTCTTGACAGTGCTGCATTTAGATAGCTCTAACTTTGGCATACGAACTTGGATTGAGACGATCTTTATATGAAAATCGACTGATTCGACGAGACGAAGACAATTCATGTTGGATAGTTTTCCATTGAGGCCGTCTTGAGGGCGTAATCAGCCAAACAGTGATCTGAACACAAAATTTTAGAACTTTGAATATTGTTTCAGCTCCTAAGATCAGGTCAGATGGTGATGACCCGAACATCAAAGTTTCTCATTTTGACGACACAGAACTTTCACATGTTGAGAACTTTTTCATTTGAGGCCATTTTATTGTGTTTTGTATCGTGCCAAAATCGGGTGTCAACACATGCCTGATTTACTCTCGCTCGTATATATCCAAGCCAATGAAAATTCAATTAGCGTGTTTCCTTATACCCCTGTAGTAACGTGTTGTCTGAACAAAAATACTAAAAAAAGTTAGATCTTTTTTTTGGGTGTGTCTAGGACTCACTCGACTGAGATTTAACCAAGTCTCAATCAAGTGATATAGTATGAAAAGAACAAGAAAAAAGTGGAAAAAAAATGTACGAATCTCAATGCAAAATCAATGAAATATAACATCGACTGAGACATAACAAAGTGTAAGTCGATTGAGACTTAGCAAAACTGATTATTACTACCTCTGTCCCAAAATAAATAACTCAACTTTATACAAAGTTAGTACAAAGTCATTTATTTTAGGACGGAGGGAGTATTGTTTTTTATAAAGAGAGTTTCCTCTCCGATTTCCGTTATTAGAAATCACCAAGTCTTACAACCAACACGAGGCTATTGCCAACTTACATCATAGCAGCAAATCCTACGATGCACACTGTCGAGGATGCAAAGGGGCCAACCCCACTTTCCTCCTATAGAGTGTAGATTACCCAACCGAGAAGAGATTAGGTTTTTCATATGAAAAAAATATAGATCTAAAAGTTTAATCCCAACTAAGAAATCAGGGTGGTGTCTATATGCCGGCCCGGAGGTAGCATGTGAAAAGAAATCTTTTTTGCTGCGGCATCGTTCAAAGGAGTAGAGCAAAACACCACAAAAGGAATGAAAGTAAAAGGAGCATTCTTTTTTCTTTCTTTCTTTGAGAAACGGAAAAGGAGCATGCAGATGTGTATCGACTTTGTATGAAGGACGGAAGTTGATCTTCGCAGTGCGCGCCGTCGGTGTCATGAGTGCATATTAGAGCATCTCCAACAGGCGCCCAAAAAATGCTCCACGCGCTAAAATGTGAGTTTTTTAGGCGTCTGGCAGCTCCAACAGAAGCTGTAAAATAGTGCGGGCGCACAAAAGGATTGTGCGCGCGCTGAAAAGCGCCATTAAAAACTGCAAATTTGAGACGCCGGATTGCGCGCGCTTCACAGTTTACACTGCATGGTTTTTTGGGCGCGCGTTTTTGGGCATCTGCTAAGCAATGTTGGGTCCGACGCGCTAAAAATGCTAAAGTGGCGCGCTATAATTTTTATTGGGCGCGAGATTTTTGTGCGGCTGTTGGAGATGCTCTTAGTCAGGCCCATAGTTGGACCGCATGCACGTTATCAAATCTCGATCGTCCATCCATGCACGTCGGCATGCAGTACACTACACACAACGTACGTAGGAGTACGTGCTAGGCACGATCGTCGAACCTCCACGGTCGAAATCAAATGATCGATGCATGGCATCTGGACGTACGCTCTCCGTGTATTACTGTCGTTTGTATATACAATCATATACGCTCCACGTACGTGTAGTTGCGTAAGATATACAATCTCGTTGACTTTGACTTGGCAGCTGTGAGAGAAATTCGACGGCCGGGTTGCGCTTCGCCACGTCTCGTGTGCGACATGTGCCACAGAGACCAGATCAAATCAAATCAAATATCTTTGGTCTCCGTTCCCTGAAAGATCAAATCAAATCCCTCTCATTTCTCTAGGGCCAACGCGTTGGACTGTGGCTGGTGTCGCTGCCTACCTACCTAGACTAGATTATCTTTTTTTTTTTTTGAGAAATCCTAGACTAGATTATCTGGTGTTGCATGCACGGATGCCCGGCCCAGCTAATCGCAACCTAACCTCGCGTCATCATCTTCTTCTATTTTGCCGGGGGAAAGCCTCATGTCATCTTCTCGATGTGGACGTACGG
>LR738712.1:846479050-846510594 GCA_902687465.1 Secale cereale | reverse complement strand
TTTGCGGGGTTAAAACGATTTCATTGCTCAACTGTTGGAATATTCGTTCCTACATAGCAGAGGGACGTCTGCAGGTTCAGAGCGCAATCAAACTGCAGTTCGGCCCTCCGATCATCCGAAAACAGCAGGATGTGGCTAACAACGTTCTGATTCCTACTTACATGAGCAATAGAGATATCCCTTTCACCAAAGAGCCTCTTAATATCCTGAACTATCATTCTATGTGGCGATCTATCAACGGTAGGCGACTTGATCAACTTGACCGCATCCATGCAGTCCATCTCGATATCTACCGGGCGAGTAGAGCGTTGTAGAGCAAGGCTTAATCCCTCCTGGCATGCTAATAGCTCAGCCTGGAGCGGTCCGAAACAATGCAAGATGGAACGATCAAGCAGAGAAGATCATGTTGCCGCCATTATCACGTAGGATCATACCGGCTCCTGCTAATCCACCATCGGTATCAACGAACGACCCGTCAACATTCATCTTCACGCGACCGGCCGGCGGGGCAGACCACTGGACCGTGGTTGCACGCTGTTTAGCTGTATTTATCAATGTAGAACTATACCCAATCGGCGGCGGCACCATCTTCCCTTTGATGAAGTCAGTGATTGGAAAATGATTGATGCATCGAAGAGATTCAGTATAGCTCATTAGAAATCTGCAGGAAGCTTCAATTGGAGATGGTAGCTTATGGTGTACTATTTCATTACGTACATACCAACTCCTCCACAGCACCATCAACACATGCATGCGATCATCTTCATTTAGCTTGTACAGAAGATCAAAAAGCCACTCAGTGCATGTATTCCTCACTGAACCTAAGTCCAGCAATAGACATTTTTCCTGCATGGCGTTCCACAAAGCAACAGCCAATGGGCATCTACAGAACGTGTGGAACGTGTCCTTCGGTTCCATCGCACACAGCGGACAAAGGTTAGACACCTCAAGTTTCCGTGATTTTTTATTCATCCAAGTAGCCAGTGAATTTGTGACCAAACGCCATGTAAAGATACGCACCTTTGGTACGGTAGTTTTTAACAAAGAATTTTACAGGTACTAGCTAGTTTTTATTGTGAACAACAACAAGTTCGTAAGAAGTTGCTATCATGGTACACTGAATTTATTTGCGCAAGAAAAAAGTGGTACACTGTATTTATGAAAACATCTTTGGTGGCAGATCATATGACGCACATAAATAGCATTTGTTTCTTAGAAGAAGAAAAATTAGACGTCGATTTGACTGCATGTTCTCCGAAAAAGTATTTGGGTGGGGCCATGCGGTCAGTTTTCGGGCAAGCCCCCACTACTTCTCGAGTAGTTCAAGTTCAACCCACCGGATTAGGGCATCTTCAAACAGACTGTAACCATTTGGGCTGCGCGTTGCGGACATGTTTAGCCATCCAACATGGGCCTGTGTTGGTCCGTCGAGCGCTCCGGACATACTTTCTCCGGCAAACCTTAGAACAATTAGAGGGGGTTGCGGGAGTCCGGACAGCAGTCACGTAGGACTCCGACACCCCTAGCCCACCCAAAACACCTCCCAGACCCCGCACCTTCATTCTCTCATTTTTCTCTCCTTCGGTTTTTCTCTCTTACCTTCGCCGCCACTCCACCACCCAGGCTGCCACGCCACATCCTTGTCAGAACTCAACAAGTCCATCACCTCCAACGGTTCACTCGGGCTCCACGCCGCTTCTCCTCCGCCGCCATTCCACACCTCTCCTCCGACCGCCGCACGGGCCGCTCCTAAGATGCTCACTATGCTCAACAACTGTTCGGTGAATTGCTCGAGCTAAAAAATTGTCCCTTCTTCTTTGAAGCAATAGATTCGGATATGCAATACATATACGAGCACTATGTTGAGTCGTCTGCTCGTCTGATGAGGAGGACTATGAAGGAAATATGCCCTAGAGGCAATAATAAAGATGTTATTTGTATTTCCTTATATCATGATAATTGTCTTTTATTCATGCTAGAATTGTATTAACCGGAAACTTAGTACATGTGTGGATACATAGACAAAACAGTATGTCCCTAGTATGCCTCTACTAGACTAGCTCATTGATCAAAGATGGTTATGTTTCCTAGCCATAGACATGAGTTGTCATTTGATCAACGGGATCACATCATTAGGAGAATGATGTGATGGACAAGACCCATCCGTTAGCATAGCACTTTGATCGCTTTGTTTTACTGCTATTGCTTTCTTCATGACGTATACATGTTCCTATGACTATGAGATTATGTAACTCCCGAATACCGTAGGAACACCTTGTGTGCTATCAAACGTCACAACGTAACTGGGTGATCATAAAGATGCTCTACAGGTGTCTCCGAAAGTATTCGTGGTGTTGGCATAGATCAAGATTAGGATTTGTCACTCCGAAGTGTTGAAGAGGTATCTCTAGGCCCTCTCGGTAACACACATCATAATAAGCCTTGCAAGCAAAAGACTAATGAGTTAGTCACGAGATGATGTGTTACGGAACGAGTAAAGAGACTTGCCGGTAACGATATTGAACTAGGTATAGAGATACCGACGATCGAATCTCGGGCAAGTAACATACCGATGACAAAAGGAACAACGTATGTTGTTATGCGGTTTGACCGATAAAGATCTTCGTAGAATATGTAGGAGCCAATATGAGCATCCAGGTTCCACTATTGGTTATTGACCGGAGATGAGTCTCGGTCATGTCTACATAGTTCTCGAACCCGTAGGGTCCGCACGCTTAAGGTTTGATGACGATTGGTATTATGAGTTTATGAGTTTTGATGTACCGAAGGTAGTTCGGAGTCCCGGATGAGATCACGGACATGACGAGGAGTCTCGGAATGTCCGAGACATAAAGATTGATATATTGGACGACTATATTCGGACACCGGAAGTGTTCCGGAAAAGTTTCGGATTTAACTGGATTGCCGGAGGGGGTTACCGGAACCCCCTACGAGGGGGGATGGTCCATAGTGGGCCTTAAGGAAAAGAGAGAGGCAGCCCATAGAGGCTGGCCGGCGCCCCACCTAGGGATCCTAGTTGGACTAGGATTGGGGTGGCGCCACCTCTCCCTCTTTTCCTTTCCCTCTCTTCCTTCTTGATGGACTCCTACTAGGAATAGGATTGCAATCCTATTCCTAGTAGGATTGCCCTAGCCGCACCATAGGAGGCCGGCCGGCCCTCCTCCCTTGCTCCTTTATATACGGGGGCAGGGGGGCACCCAAAGACACACAAGTTGAATTGTTCCAGCCGTGTACGGTGCCCCCCTCCACAGAAACACACCTCGGTCATACCGTTGCAGTGCTTAGGCGAAGCCCTGCGCCGGTGAATACATCATATCTGTCACCACGCCGTCGTGCAGACGAAACTCTCCCGTGAAGCTCAAACTGGATCAAGAGCTCGTGGGACGTCATCAAGCTGAACGTGTGCTGAACGCGGAGGTGTCGTACGTTCGGTGCTTGATCGGTTGAATCGCGAAGAAGTTCGACTACATCAACCGCGTCACTTGACGCTTCCGCTTCCGGTCTACGAGGGTACGTAGACACACTCTTCCCTCTCATTGCTATGCATCTGGTAGATAGATCTTGCGTGATCGTAGGAAAATTTTAAAATACTACGTTCCCCAACAGTGGCATCATGAGCCAGGTCTATGCGTAGATGATATGCACGAGTAGAACACAATGAGTTGTGGGCGATACTAGTCATACTGCTTACCAGCATGTCATACTTTGCTTCGGCGGTATTGTGAGATGAAGCGGCCCGGACCGACATTACACGTACGCTTACGCGAGACTGGTTTCACCGTTACGAGCACTCGTTGCTTAAAGGTGACTGGCGGGTGTCTGTCTCTCTCACTTTAGCTGAAACAAGTGTGGCTACGCCCGGTCCTTGTGAAGGTTAAAACAGCACATACTTGACGAAACATCGTTGTGGTTTTTGTATGCGTAGGTAAGAACGGTTCTTGCTAAGCCCGTAGCAGCCACGTAAAACTTGCAACAACAAAGTAGAGGACGTCTAACTTGTTTTTGCAGGGCATGTTGTGATGTGATATGGTCAAGACATGATGAGTTATACGGTTTTGTATGAGATGATCATGTTTTGTAATGTTATCGGCAACTGGCAGGAGCCATATGGTTGTCGCTTTATTGTATGAAATTCAATCGCCATGTAATTGCTTTACTTTATCACTAAGCGGTAGCGATAGTCGTAGAAGCAATAGTTGGCGAGACGACAACGATGCTACGATGGAGATCAAGGTGTCGCGCCGGTGACGAAGGTGATCATGACGGTGCTTTGGAGATGGAGATCAAAAGCACAAGATGATGATGGCCATATCATGTCACATATTTTGATTGCATGTGATGTTTATCTTATTATGCTTCTTATTTTGCTTAGAACTACGGTAGCATTATAAGATGATCCCTTACTAAATTTCAAGGTATAAGTGTTCTCCCTGAGTATGCACCGTTGCGAAAGTTCGTCGTGCCGAGACACCACGTGATGATCGGGTGTGATAAGCTCTACGTTCAAATACAACGGGTGTAAGCCAGTTTTGCACACGCAGAATACTCGGGTTAAACTTGACGAGCCTAGCATATGCAGATATGGCCTCAGAACACTGGAGACCGAAAGGTCGAACGTGAATCATATAGTAGATATGATAAACATAAGATGTTCACCATTGAAACTACTCCATCTCACGTGATGATCGGACATGGTTTAGTTGATTTGGATCACGTGATCATTTAGATGACCGGAGGGATGTCTATCTAAGTGGGAGTTCTTTAATTAATATGATTAAATTGAACTTTAACTTATCATGAACTTAGTCCTGATAGTTTTTGCATATCTATGTTGTTGTAGATCAATGGCCCGTGCTACCGTTCCTTTGAATTTTAATGCATTCCTAGAGAAAGCTAAGTTGAAAGATGTTAGTAGCAATGATGCGGAATTGTTCCGTGATCTGAGGATTATCCTCATTGTTGCACAGAAGAATTATGTCCTTGATGCACCGCTAGGTGACAGACCTATTGCAGGAGCAGATGTAGACGTTATGAACGTTTTGACAAAAAGCTGACTACTTGATAGTTTAGTGCACCATGCTTTACGGCTTATAACCGGGACTTCAAAAACGTTTTGAAACGCCACGGAGCATATGAGATGTTCCAAGAGTTGAAATTAGTATTTCATACTCATGCCCGTGTCGAAAGGTATAAGACCTCTGACAGTACTTTGCCTACAAGATGGAGGAGAATAGCTCAACCAGTGAGCATGTGCTCAGATTGTCTGGGTAGTACAATTGCTTGAATCAAGTGGGAGTTAATCTTCCAGATAAGATAGTAATTGACAAAGTTCTCTAGACACTATCACCAAGTTAGTAGAACTTCGTGATGAACTATAATATGCAAGGGATGACGAAAGTAATTCCCGAGCTCTTCACGATGCTGAAATCGGCGAAGGTAGAAATCAAGAAAGAGCATCAAGTGTTGATGGTTAACCAGACCACTTGTTTCAAGTAAAGGGCAAAGGGATAGAAGGGGAACTTCAAGAAGAATGACAAGCAAGTTGTCACTCCCGTGAAGAAACCCAAAGCTAAACTCAAGCCTGAAACAAGTGCTTCTACTGCAAAGGAAATGGTCACTAGAAGTGGAACTGCCCTAGATATTTGGCGGATAAGAAGGATGGCAAAGTGAACAAAGGTATATTTGATATACAGATTATTGATGTGTATTTTACTGGTGTTCATAGCAACCCCTCGGTATTTGATATTGGTTCAGTTGCTAAAGAGTAGTAACTCGAAATGGGAGTTGCATAATGAACAGAAACTAGTTAAAGGATGAAGTGACGATGAGTATTGGAAGTAGTTCCAAGATTGATATGATCATCATCGCACACTCCCTATACTTTCGGGATTAGTGTTGAACCTAAATAAGTGTTATTTGGTGTTGAGCATGAATATGATTTGATCATGTTTATTGCAATACGGTTATTCATGTAAGTTAGAGAATAATTATTGTTCTGTTTACATGAATAAAACCTTCTATGGTCATACACCCAATGAAAATGGTTTGTTGGATCTCGATCGTGGTGATACAACATATTCATAATATTGAAACCAAAAGATGCAAGGTTAATAATGATAGTGCAACTTATTTGTGGCACTGCCGTTTAGGTCATATTGGTGTAAAGCGCATGAAGAAACTCCATAGTGATGGACTTTTGGAATCACTTGATTATGAATCACTTGGTGCTTGCGAACCATGCCTCATGGGCAAGGTGACTAAAACTCCGTTCTCCGGAACTGTGGAGCGAGCAACAGATTTGTTGGAGATCATACATACAAATGTATGTGGACCAATGAGTGTTGAAGCTCGCGGCGGGTATCGTTATTTTCTGACCTTCACTGATGATTTGAGCAGATATGGGTATATCTACTTAATGAAGCACAAGTCTGAAACATTTGAAAAGTTCAAAGAATTTCAGAGTGAAGTGGAGAATCATCGTAACAAGAAAATAAGAGTTTCTACGATATGATCGTAGAGGTAAAATATTTGAGTTAGCGAGTTTGGCCTTCAGTAAAAACAATGTGAAATAGTTTCACTACTCACGCCATCTGGAACACCATAGTGTAATGGTGTGTCCGAACATCATAACCGTACTTTATTAGATATGGTGCGATCGATGATGTCTCTTACCGATCTACTACTATCGCTTTTGGGGTTATGCATTAGAGACAGCTACATTCACGTTAAATAGGGCACCATCTAAATCCGTGGAGATGACACCGTATGAACTATGGTTTGACGAGAAACCTAAGCTGTCATTTCTTTAAGTTTGGCACTGCGATGCTTATGTGAAAAAGTTTCAACATGATAAACTCGAACCCAAATCGGAGAAGTAAATCTTCATAGGATACCCAAAAAGAAACTGTTGGGTACACCTTCTATCACAGATCCTAAGGCAAGGTCTTTGTTGCTAAGAGTGGATCCTTTCTAGAGAAGGAGTTTCTCTCGAAAGAAGTGAGTGGGAGGAAAGTAGAACTTGATGAGGTAATTGTACCTTCTCCCGAATTGGAAAGGTAGTACATCACAGAAACTCGTTCCAGTGATTCCTACACCAATTAGTGAGGAAGCTAATGATGATGATCATGAAACTTCAAATCAAGTTTCTGCTGAACTTCGTAGATCGACCAGAGTTCGTTCCGCACCAGAGTGGTACGGCAACCCAGTTCTGGAAGTCATGTTACTAGACCATGATGAACCTACGAACTATGAGGAAGCGATGATGAGCCCAGATTTCGCAAAATGGCTTGAGACCATGAAATCTGAGATGGGATCCATGTATTAGAACAAAGTATGGACTTTGGTTGACTTGCCCGATGATCGGCAAGCCATCGAAAATAAATGGATCTTCAAGAGGAAGACCGACGCAAACGGTAATGTTACTGTTTATAAAGCTCGACTTGTTGCGAAAGGGTTTCGACAAGTTCAAGGAGTTGACTATGATGAGACTTTCTCACCCGTAGCGATGCTTAAGTCTGTCCGAATCATGTTAATAATTGCCGCATTTTATGAAATCTGGCAAATGGATAACAAAACTGCATTCTTTAATGGATTTATTAAAGAAGACTTGTATATGATGCAACCAGAAGGTTTTGTCAATCCTAAAGGTGCTAACAAAATGTGCAAGCTCCAGCGATCCATCTATGGACTGGTGCAAGCATCTCGGAGTTGGAATATACGCTTTGATAAGTTGATCAAAGCATATAGATTTATACAGACTTGCGGTGAAGCCTGTATTTACAAGAAGTGAGTGGGAGCACTACAACCTTTCTGATAAGTATATGTGAATGACATATTGTCGATCGAAAATGATGTAGAATTTTCTGGAAAGCATAAAGGAGTGTTTGAAAGGAGTTTTTCAAAGAAAGACCTTGGTGAAGCTGCTTACATATTGGGCATCAAGATCTATAGAGATAGATCAAGACGCTTGATAAGACTTTCGATGAGTACATACCTTGATAAGATTTTGAAGTAGTTCAAAAATGGATCAGTCAAAGAAGGAGTTCTTGCCTGACTTGTAAGGTGTGAAGTTGAGTAAGACTCAAAGCCAGACCACGGCAGAAAAATATAGAGAGAATGAAAGTCATTCCCTATGCCTCAGCCATAGGTTCTATAAAGTATGCCATGCTGTGTACAAAACACATTGTGTACCTTGCCATGAGTTTGACAAGGAGGTACAATAGTGATCTAGGAGTAGATCACCGTACAGCGGTTAAAATTATCCTTAGTAATTGGATAACTAAGGAAATGTTTCTCGATTATGGAGGTGATAAAGAGTTCGTCGTAAAGGGTTACGCCGATGCAAGCTTTGACACTAAATCCAGATGACTCTAAGTATCAATCTGGATGCGTATTGAAAGTGGGAGCAATTAGCTAGAGTAGCTCCATGCAGAGCATTGTAGACATAGAAATTTGCGAAATACATACGGATCTGAATGTGACAGACCCGTTGACTAAACTTCTCTCACAATCAAAACATGATCACACCTAATTACTCTTGGGTATTAATCACATAGCGATGTGAACTAGATTATTAACTCTAGTAAACCCTTTGGGTGTTGGTCACATGATGATGTGAACTATGGGTGTTATTCACATAACGATGTGAACTATCGGTATTAAATCACATGGCGATGTGAGCTAGATTATTGACTCTAGTGCAAGTGGGAGACTGATGGAAATATGCCCTAGAGGCAATAATAAAGATGTTATTTGTATTTCCTTATATCATGATAATTGTCTTTTATTCATGCTAGAATTGTATTAACCGGAAACTTAGTACATGTGTGGATACATAGACAAAACAGTATGTCCCTAGTATGCCTCTACTAGACTAGCTCATTGATCAAAGATGGTTATGTTTCCTAGCCATAGACATGAGTTGTCATTTGATCAACGGGATCACATCATTAGGAGAATGATGTGATGGACAAGACCCATCCGTTAGCATAGCACTTTGATCGCTTTGTTTTACTGCTATTGCTTTCTTCATGACGTATACATGTTCCTATGACTATGAGATTATGTAACTCCCGAATACCGTAGGAACACCTTGTGTGCTATCAAACGTCACAACGTAACTGGGTGATCATAAAGATGCTCTACAGGTGTCTCCGAAAGTATTCGTGGTGTTGGCATAGATCAAGATTAGGATTTGTCACTCCGAAGTGTTGGAGAGGTATCTCTGGGCCCTCTCGGTAACACACATCATAATAAGCCTTGCAAGCAAAAGACTAATGAGTTAGTCACGAGATGATGTGTTACGGAACGAGTAAAGAGACTTGCCGGTAACGAGATTGAACTAGGTATAGAGATACCGACGATCGAATCTCGGGCAAGTAACATACCGATGACAAAAGGAACAACGTATGTTGTTATGCGGTTTGACCGATAAAGATCTTCGTAGAATATGTAGGAGCCAATATGAGCATCCAGGTTCCGCTATTGGTTATTGACCGGAGATGAGTCTCGGTCATGTCTACATAGTTCTCGAACCCGTAGGGTCCGCACGCTTAAGGTTTGATGACGATCGGTATTATGAGTTTATGAGTTTTGATGTACCGAAGGTAGTTTGGAGTCCCGGATGAGATCACGGACATGACGAGGAGTCTCAGAATGTCCGAGACATAAAGATTGATATATTGGACGACTATATTCGGACACCGGAAGTGTTCCGGAAAAGTTTCGGATTTAACTAGATTGCCGGAGGGGGTTACCAGAACCCCCTACGAGGGGGGATGGTCCATAGTGGGCCTTAAGGAAAAGAGAGAGGCAGCCCATAGAGGCTGGCCGGCGCCCCACCTAGGGATCCTAGTTGGACTAGGATTGGGGTGGCGCCACCTCTCCCTCTTTTCCTTTCCCTCTCTTCCTTCTTGATGGACTCCTACTAGGAATAGGATTGCAATCCTATTCCTAGTAGGATTGCCCTAGCCGCACCATAGGAGGCCGGCCGGCCCTCCTCCCTTGCTCCTTTATATACGGGGGCAGGGGGGCACCCAAAGACACACAAGTTGAATTGTTCCAGCCGTGTACGGTGCCCCCCTCCACAGAAACACACCTCGGTCATACCGTTGCAGTGCTTAGGCGAAGCCCTGCGCCGGTGAATACATCATATCCGTCACCACGCCGTCGTGCTGACGAAACTCTCCCGTGAAGCTCAAACTGGATCAAGAGCTCGTGGGACGTCATCAAGCTGAACGTGTGCTGAACGCGGAGGTGCCGTACGTTCGGTGCTTGATCGGTTGAATCGCGAAGAAGTTCGACTACATCAACCGCGTCACTTGACGCTTCCGCTTCCGGTCTACGAGGGTACGTAGACACACTCTTCCCTTTCGTTGCTATGCATCTGGTAGATAGATCTTGCGTGATCGTAGGAAAATTTTAAAATACTACGTTCCCCAACAGACTACACAGATGAGACGGCGATGATGTAGGCGGTACTTGCAGACGTGGGGCGTGCAGAAGAGCATGTTCTTAATTTCAAAGGATCGATCAAGGTCATCAGGTGCTCAACCGCAACTAGGCGCGCGACCATATTTAACGCTGATGGATGCCTACTTTTTCCCCTATGCCCTCTTCGCTGATATTTTTTGCCGGCGATTTCAGGTGCGCAAAAATGTCTTAGATCGTCTCTACCGTGGCGTCTGGTCCTTTGATGACTATTTCATCTTGAAAAAGGACGCACGGGAAGGATTAGGTTCTCTGGTTACCAGAGTGCACGACCGCACAACAGATGTTTGCATATGGTACGTTCGCTGATTCATGGGACGAGTACATGTGGATGTCCGAGAGCACATGCGGAGATGCCATGGTCAGATTTGCAATTGTAATGGTTGAGTTGTTTGGACCTTAGTACCTAAGAGAACCAACGATGGCAGACTATATATGCGGTTATTTCGACGCGCGGACTTAAAAAAATAGGGGTCAAATGTATGCGGATAGTGTTGGATGGCCGGCTCCCGCATCCGTATCCCTGTGTCTACGGATGTATGCGGAGAAAATTTACGGGTAGGTATTGAAGATGCCCTTAGGCTGGGACTAGGATCAGGTGACTTGCCCATGGGCAGTCACGCCGTAACATAACTTTGCAATGTAATATATAGAACTTGTTAAAAAAAATAGGGCATGCGTATTTTTAGTCTAGTTGTTGCTACTAAAATTTATTCTTGATTACTACTAGTAATTATTCTAAATGTATTTATAAGGTGAAGAGGGGTTGCTTAAACACATTTAGTGATCTAAATGCTCTTACAAGTGTGGACGTCTTGATGCATTTCACGGCGTGACTGCCCGGGGCTGAGAGTTGGTAACCGCCCCTGGACCAAAGGAAATCTAGACTTTGGAACCGTGCCGCCCTTGTGAGAGAAAACGCCGATCTAATTAAAAGGATGCCTGCAACAAACCATGGACAGTACATCACAAGTTTTTCACCCACGAACACCGTCGTGGGGGCTGCGTTGCACATGTACCTCCCCTATGTCTAGCGACTAGGGTTTTCTAGTCCTCCGGCGGCGCCGCCACCGAGAGTTTCCATTATCGTTGGTTTGATCGACGAGTCGGCGTCCTTCCCCTCGCTGCCTGGATTCTATCCTTGGCAGTGAGCGGTTTGAGGTTGAGTTCAGAGGATAGACTTCGACCATGGCGGAGACAGGGACTGGAAGCGGATCGGGAGACCAGAGAGCTGAGGAAGCAGCTAAGTTGTTGGACAGATTGAACCGACAGGATGAGGAGGTAGATGATCTGGTCTGGGAAGAGGAGATCGATGTTGAGGAAATTAAGCCAAAGTGGCTTGCCCTAGGGCGACTGCTGACGACAAAAAGCTTTAGCCAGAGCGCATTGATTGCGGACATGAAGGCGGCCTGGAATTCTGCGCAACAGGTGGTCTGGAGGAGGATTGACGCAAACCTATTCTCGATTCAATTCAACTGCCTTGGGGACTGGAATAAAGCGATGCATCAAGGGCCATGGGACTTCAAGGGCTCGGCATTGTTGTTGGCTGAGTATGATGGGTTCGCTAACCCGGAGAAAGTAAGGTTAGATAAACTAGAGACTTGGTGTCAGATTCATAAACTGCCCGATGGAGTTCTTAAAAGCCCATCGGCAATGAAGAATTTGGCCAGCAGAATCGGCGAAGTTCAGGAGGTACAGGTGACCTTGCCGAATGGGTTCATCGGCGAGTTCATCCGAGTTAGGGTAAAGCTGGATGTACACAAAAAGCTTACCAGAGCAGTTGGGATAACTAGAGCAGGACAAACTGAGAAATATTTGGTCAAATTTGAGAAGTTACCAACGTTCTGTCATGCATGTGGATTTATGGGACATTGGTATGAGGAATGTGGTACGGGTGAACATGACAAGACCAAGTTTCAATGGGGACCTTTTATCTTAGCTTCAAGGAGAGGAAGAGGAGGGGGCCGAGGCAATAGAGGAGATGCAGGAAGGAGAGATAATAAGGAGGATGATGATACTGAGGAAGAAGGAAGAGGAGTTGGAAGGGGTTTTGGAAGAGGAAGAGGAGCCCAGATGCAAGCAGACACCAACGCCCTAAATATGAGTTGGAGATTTAATGCAGTACACCAGTCGGCAATGAGGAATAGAATGGAGGAGGATGAAAACAGGCTAATCCCAAGCATTACAGCTCCTAGCAAAGATGAGAGAGGTTCGGCACATGCAGAGAACTTTGGGGGGGGGCAGGGAACTTCCTGGGGAAGAGATCAGCGGATAACTCGTCTGCAGCAGGGGGAGGAGGCCTTGCCATTGTACCAGTGGGTATAGTAAAACAGTCGATAGTATCAAACTTAATAGATCGCTATGAAGAAGAGGATGAAATCCCAGAAAGCTCAGCGAACCAGGCAAACACTCCTCAGAAGAATGCAAATCGAAAAAAGATGAGAGGAGAGAATGGTGAAGCCCTAAGTAATGTGGAGGAGAAGTCACAATCGGTACATCAAGTGAGATCGGCAGCCCCTATTGAAGGGGACCGCCGGGCGCAATGAAACTCTTGAGTTGGAACTGTCGGGGGCTTGGGAATGCCCCGGCAGTTCGGGCTTTGCTGGACGTCCAGAGAAGCTGTTGCCCAGATGTGTTGTTCTTGTCGGAGACACACTTAGAAAGTTATCCGGCTGAGTGTTTGAGGAGGAGGCTTAAGATGGATCATAAAATAGTATGCCCAGGGGATAGTAGAAAAGGTGATTTGCTGATGCTATGGAAGAAGGAAATAAAGATTCATCCTTTAAACTTAGATCCCATGTTCATTGATGTACGAGTGGAAGATGAAAGAAACTCTGTTTGGCGATTAACTGGTATGTACGGTGAATTCAGGTGGGCGCACAAACATAAGACGTGGGAGAGAACGCGTCGATTACATGAGGAAAACAACATGCCATGGCTCCTATTTGGAGACTTGAATGAGATTCAGTTTTTATCCGAGAAAGAAGGAGGGAATCCGAGACCAATTCAGTATATGCATGCCTTCCAGTCGGCTATTGACGATTGTGAATTGCCAGATATGGGCTACATAGGTGATCGGTTTACATGGCACAGGGGTGGTATCAGAGAGCGCCTGGACAGAGGCCTTATAAACGCTGCTTGGGAGGCTCTATACCCAGTGGCGGCATTACAAAATATGCTTTACAACCACTCGGATCACCGTCCGATCCTTGTTGATACTGATTATTTTGCTCGAGTGGATGCAGGAGGAGAGCACACAAAACGCTTTGAGGCGAGATGGTTAAGGGAGAAAGATTTCCCGGAGGTAGTACAAGAAGCATGGAACGCAGCAGGTCTGAATCCGAACGTAAGAACCATCCAGGAGAAACTAAACAGTATGCATAACTCTTTTCATGATTGGGATCAAAGATTCCTCAAGAAACCAAAAAAGAGGCTACGAAAAGCTCAACAAGAGCTTGAGGAAATAATGACTGGCCCAATGGATGCAGCCAGTGAGGAGAGAAGGAAGGAGACGGCAGAACTGATAGAGTTTCTGCTTGAACTAGAAGAGATTCATTACATGCAGCGTTCAAGGGCGGGGTGGCTTAAACATGGAGATCGTAATACCGGGTTCTTTCAAGCTTATGCAAGCGCTAGGCGGAAGAAGAATCTGATCAAAAAATTAAAAGATGAGAATGGTAACATTATGGAAGGTATGGACGTTTTGAAACCACATATAAGGAACTATTTTAGTAACCTGTTTACTTCTGAGGTTAATCTTGTAGATCCTTCTGTGATAAATAAAGTGCAAACTAAAGTGACAGATCAGATGAATGATATGCTAATGGCACCATACACATTGGAAGATGTTCGAAAGGCAGTCTTCAGTATTGGGGATCTGAAAGCCCCTGGACCAGATGGGCTCCATGCCATTTTCTTCAAGAATTATTGGCACATCTTAGGAGATGAGATATCCGCAGAAGTACTGTATGCTATTAACAGTAGGCAGATTCCTGAGGAATGGAATGATACTTCTATTGTGTTGATCCCCAAAATTGAGTCTCCTGAGCTAATTACACAATATAGACCTATTAGTCTCTGCAATGTACTGTATAAAATCATCTCTAAGATGTTGGCTGCCAGGTTAAAGGGAATTCTGCCTGATATTATTTCACCAACTCAGAGCGCATTTGTTCCGGGAAGACTCATCACAGACAATGTTCTAATTGCCTATGAATGTGTCCACAAAATAAAAAATAAAAGGGCAGGGCAGGCTGGTCTCTGTGCAGTTAAATTGGACATGCATAAAGCTTATGATCGTGTGGAATGGGTTTTTCTGAGGAGTATGATGGAGAAACTGGGATTCAACAGCCAATGGGTAGATATGATTATGGCATGTGTATCGTCGGTTAGATACAAAGTAAGGGTGAATTCTCATGTTACTGAGATGTTCATTCCTTCTAGGGGGATTCGGCAGGGAGATCCCCTCTCTCCCTATTTGTTCTTAATATGTGCGGAAGGTTTATCCAGTTTGTTGCAGTATGAAGAAGAAGTTGGTGGCATGGATGGGATTAGTTTGTGCAGAAATGCACCATCAGTATCACACCTCTTATTTGCTGATGATTCACTAATACTCATGAGAGCAGACGTTCTAAATGCAACTTCCTTACAGCAAGTACTGGATGCCTATTGTGCAAGTTCTGGGCAGATGGTGAGTCTATCTAAATCAAGCATATATTTTAGTCCCAATACCAGTGTGGTTACAAAGGCAGAAATTGGTCAGATACTCCATATTGATACAGAAGCTTTATCAGACAAATACCTAGGGCTTCCAGCTATAGTAGGTGCAGATAAAAGCGACTGTTTCAGGCACTTTGTTGAAAGAATTAAAAAGAGGATCCTAGGTTGGATGGAAAAACAGCTTTCTATTGGTGGTAAGGAAATATTACTGAAAGCGGTTGCACAATCTATCTCAGTGTTTGCCATGTCAGTGTTCAGTATCCCTAAGGGGATCTGTAAAGAAATAACAGACATCATATCACAATTCTGGTGGGGGGATGATGAGGATCACAAAAAGATGCATTGGATGGCATGGTGGAAACTTTGTATCCCAAAGAATGAAGGGGGGATGGGATTTCGAGACCTATATTCTTTTAACTTAGCAATGTTGGCAAAGCAATGCTGGAGACTTGTAACAGATCCGGAATCCCTGTTGGCTCGTGTTCTGAAAGCTAAATACTACCCCAATGGAAGTATATTAGATGCTACCCCAAAAAATGGTTCTTCATTCACTTGGCAGAGCATATTGAAAGGGTTGGAAACCTTCAAGAGAGGATACATATGGAGAATCGGGACCGGAGAACATGTGAACATATGGAATGACCCTTGGATCCCCTCCAGTGCGGATAGGAAAGTTATCACTCCTCGGAATCAAACTCTTCTGACAAGAGTTTGTGATCTAATGGACCCTTCGACTGGAACTTGGGATGAGGAGCTGGTGAGAGACATCTTCTGGCCAGTGGATGTTCGGAGGATAATGCAAATTCCAATATACCCGCAAGGTTTTGATGATTTCATTGCTTGGCAGCCCAACCGAACAGGCATGTTCTCTGTAAAAACTGCTTATCATACTCAGTGGATGCATACTTTCAGGGCGCATGCAAATAGGCTAGAGGGCCCGGCGGGATCTGCACCTTTGCCAGTATGGAGTACCCTATGGAAACTTCATGTCCCACGTAAAGTTCAAATTTTTGGTTGGAGAGTGTTGCGGGGAATCGTTCCACTAAAGTCGATTCTAATGAACAGACACATAGGCTCGGATGGGGCATGTCCGATATGCCACCAGGAAGCGGAGGATCTAAGACATTTATTGTTTACGTGCACAAATGCAAAGGAAATGTGGAGACGACTGGGGATGATGGAGGTCATCGAGCATTCAGTACTGATGGATCGATCGGGGTCGGTGATTGTTGAGCACATTCTTTCTTTGCCAGAAAAACAGCTAGCTATACACCCTGAAGTTGAATTCAAGCAAGCGTTGATGGTAGGGGCCTGGTATTTGTGGTGGATAAGAAGGAAGATTACTCATAATGAACGGGTACCGCCCTCATGGAGATGGCCTCTTTCAGTTCTATCTATCATACGTAACCTTACAACAGTACAAGGACCATTAGTAGTACCTGAAGCCAAGTGGTCAAAACCAACCCCAGGATGTCTAAAACTGAATGTTGATGCGGCATTCTTTCCAAATGAAGGATTGGGAGCCACCTCAGCCGTCCTGAGAGATGGAAGGGGGAATTTTATAGCTGCCCAATGCAAGTTCCTTGATGTGACGGCAGATGCTATTACCTCTGAAGCTATGGCTATGAGGGATGGGTTGGCTTTTGCAAATTCCCTAGGGATTAATAGCCTGGAGGCGGAATCTGATTCCCTACAAGTTATCAATTTTTGCTCGGGTCAAACGAGATGGTGGGACGAAGCGGCTGCACTATTTGCAGAATGTGTGGACTTAAGTTCATCTATTGGGAAGGTCATCTACAATCATTGTTTACGTTCATGTAATCGTGCAGCTCATGTGCTAGCAAACTACAGTTATTGTAACAAATTTTCTTCTTCTTGGTTAAATGAGCCTCCTGACATGTTGGTTAAGGAGCTCATGGACGATGTAAACATTTCTCCAAATTAATAAAGCTAGCCATGATGGCCTTTCCTAAAAAAAAAAATCTGTTTCAGAGGAGATGTTGATCGATCGAATCTGGCAACCACAGTTGTTCAGTATTTTTTTACCCGCAAAAAAAAAAAAGTTGTTCAGTATTTAAAAGTGGCGTTTTAAAAGAGGGGAGAAACAAGTAGAGAGGCGGGATGGAAAGGAAGCGCCGGAGCAGGGGAGGATCTGCCACAGGGAGAAGAATATCGCTTGTCAGCGGCTGGCTCAACAGCGCATTCAGCAACTGTCACCTGCAACGTCCGCTTCGACGAATTCAATTCTCCCTGCCTGCTGCCTCCACCATGCACCGTCGGCATTGCTTCTGCAATGGCCGTTGAGTTGACGCATGCAAAGCTCTCAGCAGGCAGCTCATCTCTTGATCCGCACCGCTGCTTAACTAGCTTCTGAAGTAAAGATGAGGATACCTGACGACGTCTTGGGCTTTCAGAGAAACACTGAAGACACAAAAACACACACCACACTTTTTTGCTTGCCATTGGACTCCATCTAGTTCTTCAGGTTGGACAGGATAGAGCACTTGTTTTGCAGCCATAAGCAGTGGCAAGAAGCAGGTTCGATCGGTGCATCAAAAAAAGTCCAGCTGAACTCGGCGAGCGAATTCAAGAAAAAAAGATATAAACCGGGCCTCAACTCAAGGGACTGAATCAGATCAAGCATATGGGCAACAAAGCAAAACATGCACAAGGAGCAAACATACGTACTACTAGCAATCAAGCACAACTGGTACACAGAAGAGTGCCAGGCAGGTTCCATATCCAATTCTGCAACCGGAAAGCATCATCCATTCAAGGTTCTCACGTCGGTTAACCACGGCCGTTCTTTCTGCAAATGGTGACCAATTAGACGGGAGACGTACTGTGACGCCCCGAGACCGATGCGTCAGGTGTCAGCCAGTTATTCGTCGTCGTTGTCATGTCATTTGCTTACGTGTTGCACTTTGCCTTGTCATCATGTGCATTTCATCAGCATGTTTTCAAACTAGCATTCGTTCGGGCTCCCCGGTTCTCTCCGTTGTCCGTTCTGAGTCCACGCACACTCGCACGCGGCCGCGACACCTCCGAATATTTATTTTATAAGTGGCCGGAAAATGTTCTCGGAATGGGATGAAACTTGGCGTGTGGTCTTATTATAGTGTAGGTAGGCCGCCTGTCAAATTTCGTCGCATTCGGAGTTCGTTTGATAGCCCAACCGTTAAACTATAGAGGAATTATAGTCGGTTTATTTGTTGGACGTTTTCGGTCTCCGAAAACCCCGCGGACCTCTCTTCTCCCTCTTTTCTCAGCCCAAACACTCTACACAACCCACATTTGCCCCCTCGGCTGCACGCCCGAAACTGCCCCGAACCCGGTCCAGGTTGTTGTTACCGATGGGTCTGGATCATCCCCTAACATCCCTAAAACATCTGCGTTTTGATTATTGGACTCTTTAACTTATTTAATCGGGATCGTCCGATTACGATCGGAGGGACCAGATGACCCTAAGTTTAGCCTTCTTGCTATTTAATCAGCCTAACCCTAGATCCTAGGGGCTTGTCCCATCCACCAAGTCCCCTCACCTGCCGCCGCCAGTCCTCTTCTTCCTCGGGATCTCCATTCCACCAACAGCTAGCCTCCCCGATCCAAATCCCTCCCCGACCAATGAACCACCTCCTTCCCTCGATTCCCCAGCCAACCACCAAGCTCCCCCTCCGGTTGGACCAGGAGGCTCGTTGCCGAGCTCCCGAAGCCGCCGAGCCGCCATCTCCGGTCGGATCCACTTGCTCGCCGGATCTCGCCGCCTCCGCCATGGACCAGTCCATCCCCGACCTCCGGCCGTCCCCTGCCTCGCCGGAGTTGCGTCATCTGCCACGTCCGATTTCTCCTCCTCGCCTTGCCCTGCTTCTGCCTCCCCGTTCGAGCGCCACTGGAGCCGCGCCAAGCCGCCGCCGCTGCCATGCTTCCTGACGAGCAGAGGCCGAGGCGCTCGCGTCTCGCGTTGACCGCGGCCGTCGCCCCTGCTTCACGAACGAAAGCCGCGCTTGTCGTCGGCGAAGAGCAAGGCCAGGAACGCTATGGCCGTCCAAGCTCTCGTCCGCGCCGCTGGAGCTCCATCCCCGCGCCCAGTTTCGACGGATCCCGCCGTCCCAGTTCCGTTCCGGCCGGTCCCCGCCGAGGCCGCCTCGCCGGAGCCGGAGCCTTCGTCGGTCTTCACGCCATCGCCGGCCTCCCCTGCTTCTGCACGCGAAGACGAACGCATCCAGCGACCGGGCATCGATCCAGCGGTTCGAGCGGGTGCATCGACCGCGCCCGGTAGCTCCGCCCGACCCGGCCTCTCCTGCCAGCCGCGCCAAGGCCGAGGCCTCTTCGCCAGCGGGGCTGAAGCCCGTTGTGAGCAGCCGCCTGACCCCCCCCCCCTCTGCACTGTTGGGCCAGCCAGTTTCGGCCCAACATGTTTTTCCCTGTTCTGCGATTTTAGCTATTAATCCAGTTGCTGCAGTTTTACAGTTTGGACCCTAAACTTCATGCATCTAAGAACCTCACATCTGTGCATCACATGTAAAAACTTTATATATGAAAAATGCTTAGAATTTTATGTAGATTAATAATATGCCTTTTCACCCCTGTTAAAAATGTTTAACTTGTTGTTTGCATTAATTTGTGTAAATAACATGCTAAAATGGTTTTATTCGTAACTAAATAACCGTAGCTCCAAATTTAATAAACTTTATATGTAAATGGGGTAGAAAATTGTGTAGAATAACTTGATGCACTTTGTTTTGCTGTTTAACAACTTTAAAATGGGGTAATAGGCAGAACAGTACCAAATTCATAATATGCACGTGGGGGTTCTCCGGAATTGTTGTTTGTTGTTCCGGCCCCATTTAAACTTGCCTAGATAGGTAGTTTTATTATGCTTCACCTCTTGCCATGTTTAACAACATTTAATATTGTTGGGTAGCTTAAACAAGAGTCAACTAAATAAATATAATGTGGCGTTTCGTCAATATGCAACTCGTTGCATATTGAGCTCCTCTTAACGTGTAGTATTGTTTGTGCACCTTGCCATGCCATGCATATTTAAACCGGACATGCATCATATTTGGATGTGCATCGTATGCCATGTTTATGCTTGTGTGTTTACCGTGTTGTTTGCTTCTTTCCGGTTGCTTCTCTTGTTAGCTTCGGTTTCGTTCCGGAGTTGTGAGGATTCGCTCGACTATATTGCTCCGTCTACTTCATGGACCCGTTCTTCTTCCTTATATCTATTTGTTGGGCGATGGGGAACCGGACGTGTCGGCCGGGCCACACACTGCATTGTGGTTGTGGGCCAAAAACTGCCGTCTTGGGCTGCGCTGACAGCTCTGCCGAAACAATTGCGAACCAATACGTGGTTGGATGGTTAGGTGGACAGTGATATTTCTAGCCCATCAGGGTTCAAGTTCTTATGCTCGCATTTGTCCTTGATTCATTTTAGAATTTCCGACGATGCGCTTTCAGTGGGAGCCCGTCGACTACGAGGCGCTTTCGGTGACTTTGTAAACTCTCAAGATGGTATGCCGACTCAGTTTCTCGGAGATGCTCATATGGGTTGGGTGTGCTTGTGTGCGCTCATAGAGGTGAGTGTATGTGTGTGTATATGAACACGTGTGTCTGTACTGTGTTAAAAAAACAAGCCGAAGCAATTTTAGAACGAAAATATAAATTTTCTAAAAGTTAACATGGGCATGTTTTTTAAAATACATTAAAACTTAGAACGGAAATATAAATTTTTTACACATGAACATTTCTCAAGTACGCATGCGAATCTCATTTCATATACACCAGAAACAAATCTATGCACATGAACAATTTTTCAATTTTCCATTTCCTTAAAACTTGACTTTGAAAACATCTTAAAAGATTTTTATAAACAAAATAATTCAAAATTGAAAAAACACGGTCTTAATGGGCCATGCCCATGACCGGCCCTTGTAATGTTGATGTAGGTATTTGCATGACTATTCCCGCAACCAGCACGGAGTAGGAGGATTCTCCGTCGGCTCCCATGCGAACATCTACGCCAGCAACTACTAGTCGGTCGCCAAACAACAATTTACAAACACGGTACAAATCATAAGGTTACGCATCACATAATTTCCTGGACCCTCCTCATTAAGGGCATCTTCAACAAGCTCCCTTACTTCTACCCTACTTATGGTGATTCACCAGGAGCGCCGGAGCACGCCAATCCACCTAGTAATGGAGATACGAAAGGTTGGTGCCTCGAAGAGCCAACGAATGAAGATGGTCCACAAAGGCTAAGAGCATCTCCAACAGCCGCGCTACGCGCCACGCCCAAAAAATGCATTTGTCGCGCACGCTTCGGCTGGTTTAGCGCGGGGATAGGCGCCAGCTCCAACAGCCGCGCTATAATGCAGCGCACGCGCGCCGCTCCAGCAGTGCCCAAAAATGCAGCGCGCGCAGCAAGCACAAACCACATATACAATTCAAAAAATAGGAGCAATACATACCTTGTAGGCGTTTTGTCGAACACCTTGCAGGCGCGGCGCGGCAGCGAGCCCTCGGGCGCTGTTCCTCGGACGTCGGAGGCGCGCGAGGTCCGGCCGGACTAGGAGGGGGTCGCTGGGACAGACCGTGGAAGCGCTTGAGTGGTCGCCGCCGGGCGCGGGGATAGGCCGGGGAAGCGCTGAACGGTCGCCGGGGGCGCGAGCGGCGGCGGCGGCGCGGTCGCGAGAGTGGAGGAGGGAGCGAGCGAGCGCGGGAGAGAGCAGTGGCGAGCGTGGGAGAGTCGCGCGCGCGCGAGCCGGCGCAGCAAATAACGGGCGCGGGATTGCGTTTCGGCCAGCGCGCTGAATTGGAAATGGCGCGCGCGCCGTTTTTGCGCGTCCGCTGGAGCTGCCCGCCGCGTTGTGCGCGCGCTAAAACTGCCTTTTTTACGGCGCGGCGCTTGTATAGCGCGGCTGTTGGAGACTATAGGATCTTTCACTGCATTTTCAGTGGGTCGTCCTTGAGTACGTTTGAGTACGTGTGTCTCCGATCAAAAGATCCCCACCTTGGACAAAACCTTGGTTTTTCATAGCTTGCTCCACACGTTCTCTGACCACAAATGTTACTTTTTTAGAGCTCACAAACAGTCACGTCATGTTTAAGAAGTTACAAACGCCCGTGGCTACTGGCCAAGCCACAAAGGACACTTAGGAGTGTCAAAAAAACACATGGGAACGAGAGGACGGGTTTCATGCGCTTTGCAGATGCCCTCTTTCTACAGATTTGTGGCGCGTCATGGAGGTGGAGTGGCCCATCCCGAAGATTGAAGCGATATGCAACAGTGGACCGGAGTGGCTGTTTACCCTCCTAGACCCCCTGGATGATACGACACGGATGGTAGTGCTCATGATCATGTGGCGTGCCTGGTACGTCCGCAATGAGATCACACATGGGAAGGTGCCACCACCCACAGAAGCTTCTCGCCGCTTCCTTCATGGGTATATAAGCTCACTGCTATGCATCCACCATTACCCACATGACGATTTGGAGAAGGGGAAGATGGTCCTTCATGTGACGCGACCGGCCGCAGCCCCGAGCGTCACTCCACAGCAGGAGCTGCGTTGGATTCCCCCTGGGCCGGGCTGGACGAAGCTTAACACCGATGGGAGCTATGGCATGTCAACAGGGGCTGCTGGAGGTGGTATGGTTCTTCGTGACGAAGAAGGAGAGATCGTGTTTAGTGCGTGCACGCAAATACGCACATGCGAGAACAGCCTTGAGGCAGAACCGCTAGCGTGTAAAGAGGGTTTGGAGTTGGCTGTGCATCGGACTAGCTTGCCCATCTTAGTGGAGCTGGATTGTGTTGAAGCCGTGAGGATGCTCACAACACATGCAACAGATCGGTCACAGCACCGTATCCTCGTGGAAGAGATACGGCATCTAGCCACGTCTATGGAGAGGGAGATCTTGTTCATTCATTGTAGATGCTCGCAGAACAGAGTTAGCCATGAGTTGGCCGTTTATGGCCGTAGTACCCCACGCACCGCAGTGTGGTTGCACTCTGCGATGGACTTCGTTGTAAACTTATCCAGGGCTGAGAAGCCTCCTTGAGTAATGAAAATTTTTTTACCCCCGCAAAAAAAAATGTTTAAGAAGTTACCACGTGATATATGTGGTAAGCAATCCGAACTATTTATGAAGTTATGTGCCTTCTTTGTTGCTTTCCCTTCTCAGTTCTCACATGATAGAAATTTGAAACACTAAAGGCCCAAGAAGCGGTGGTTGGGCCAATCAACGCAAAAAATGAGCTCCTAAGTTTACGATGATGGACTCACTATCCCATGTAGAATTTGTAAGATTGGCGGTGATCTTATCGGCCATCTGGTGGGTGAGGAGGAAAGCTATTCATGAGGGGGGCTTCTAGAGCCCACTTTCTATCAACTTGTTCGTCGAACGGTTCATGTAAGAGTTGGGAGAAATATCTAAGAAACCCACCAATAAGCAACCAACCAGGATCATGAGGACAGTGTCAAGGCTCATGTTAGCACCTCCAATGGGCTTTGCAAAGATTCATGTTGTTGTTGGCCTATCTAGATCAGGTATCAGAGGGACTGCGGTTTCAGTATGCGGAGACTCTGAGGGAAATTATCTCGGGTCTTCATCACTTGTTATACAAGGGATGTTGCAACTCTTGAGGCTATTGCATTTAGGGAAGAACTAGCTCTGGTAGATAATCTACTTCATAATGTTACGGACTTACGGTACCCACAAATTCAAAGCGAGTTGCGAGTGACATTCTAAATGAAAGCAGTGAGAATCGTGGACAAATAATAGTCAAGATTAGGTTAGGAGCACGGGAATATAGTTGTACTTTTCATTTTGAAGACCGGGCATCAAATCGTGAAGCTCATTTCCTAGCCAAGTTTTCTCATTCATTAGATCAAGGGCGCCACGTGTGGTTGGGCCAACCCCATGATTCTTCTTTTAACACGGTACAGACGCAGATGCTCATACATACGCGCATACACTCACCCCTATGAATGTATGCATGCACACCCTACTCCTGTGAGCACTTTTGAAAGACTGGGCCGACATGTTATCTTGTGATTGACAAAGTCGCCATAGACGCCTTCGTAGTCGACTGGAACGTTTCCTCCCACTGAACGCATATCAGCAGAAGGCCTGAAATAAATCCAGAAAAATTCGAGCACCGATGTAAGTCTAAGACTAAAACATGCGTTGGAGATACAACTGTTCGCCTAACCATCCACCACGGGTTGGTTCGCCCCCATGATTCTTTATGTGTCCAAAACAATGTTAACTTTCCGTAATAATAAAGCTTGACACTTATGAAAAAACAATACTATAATGCTAAAATAATACACTTATGAAAAAACACGCCCTAAAATTCATCTGAAATAAATATAATGCTATGATTCTTAAAAAAAAACGTCAACACGAGATGGTTGTAGTATGGCCACACGTTCATAGTACTAGTTGTTGGGGCGCCACCTGTGGCGCCTCCTGAGAGGAAGTTTGTGCGGTGCCAGGTAGGATAACACCCATTCAACCGCCCTTTTTGGTCAGCTTTACAATCCAAAATACAATTCATTCAAAAAAGATCATCGCCTACCACATCGCGCATTTCACATGATCAGTACTACAAGTTCTATCTATATACAAAATAATATGGCAACGCTGCAAGCTTGTTGCACTACGCTGGCGCAAATGGCAACACGTCATGTTGAGGTCGTAGACGACTTGCGTGTTCTCGAACACGTAGTTCCCACGCGGCAGCTCCTAGTTGCCGTTGTCCAGGTGGAGCGTGAGCGACGGCACCAGCACGGGTGTGGCCAGTGAAGAAACAACGGAAGAGTAAAATGATACAAGTATGGAAAATAGTAGTAAAATAACTAAAGAAGGATAAGATATGGATTGGGATCCAACAAATAATAATATCATTAAAAAAATACAACTTATACAGTGTATACAGAATGGTCAAGAAAAGCCCTAGAGCCCAAATTACAGAGGCAGATTCCTGGCCATGTCAGCATTATCTTCATATGCATTCATTGTGTTTTCTTTGGTGGGGGTGGGGGGGGGGGCAGAAAAGCATAAGGTTTAGTTATACTTAATAATTCAGTAAACACACTGACTGCCCTACGTGCATGCTCAACTGTCAGCCAAGCCAAACAATTATACTTGCAGCCAGGTGGAGTATAACCAATAGCATAGAACATATGTATGATTTGTTTTCCTTCAGCTACTCATATGGCAAGCCTTGGAACTTTTTGATATATCAACGAACTTCTCAACCCAGAATTACGTGATCATAACTATCATCGAGATGGTCGTGGGTCAGCAGGCTTTCAAAAGTTCGTCTAGAAAACTTGCATCAAGAAAATCTAGTCAGAGTAACTATGTATAGTTCACCACAGTAGAAGTGGCACAAGGACAATGCACACGGAGTGTCCATGAAACCAGGGCTCGGAGAGTTGGTTTATTTCTGTTCTAGTTTCCAATAGAATATGCACTTATAAACCTCACATATAGAATACCTTTCTCGGCACGAATGCAGACTGCATATGGGCTAGCAAACTGAGCTAATAGGCATTTGTTTTTGTCTCGGCCTCATGTTTCATCAGCAGTGTCCTCTTTACCTGAAACATGCAAAAATGCTAACCAAATTAACAAGCAGAAAATTATGGTGCCTGCTAGATCATGTTCTCATAGTCAAGGGTACACATTAGAGTTGCAAAGTTAGTCGCCGCCAACGCGAAGTAGAGGTCCTGCTCAGTTCAATAGATATTAGTAGGTTGTACCTCCTCTTTGACAGGCTCAAAGCCCTTGTTGATGTTCCCACGCAGCCTGAGGAGGCTGGAAGCTCTAGTATTACCTGCATTACATGCCTGCTCATAAATTCGAAAACAGCTTGGCTAAAACCTCATATATCTTTCAGAATAATAAAACATGCAAAGCAGAGTTCTGATAACAAAAGCATGCAATGACCAGGATTTTTGATAAATAAAATCAAGAGGCCATGTTATACTCCAACAAGCTATACTACATTATTGTCAGTTCTATCATCACACCGATTACATAATAGATGCATTGTTCAAGCATACCCAGGAGGTGAACTTTAGATTTAAAACTGAAAATACACAAAAATCAATTGTCATATACATCCTTCCAACCAAAGAAAGCACAAACGGAGAAAGTTATAGTTTTTCAACATATTCCTTCTAGGTCTGAAGCACACCCTACATTAAACTAAACATGCCCCCGAGGCAATTTCGGAACTCCTTTCGAACTACAAAGTTCAACTAGAACTGATAATACGTAACATTGAATAATCCATTTAGGCCAAAACACCCAGAGTCTATTCAAGAAGACTGCCTCGACAGTGCAGATGTATCAAACAGACCAGTCTAAATTTTAAACACCAACAAATTCATTTTTTTGCTGCTCCCCACAGGCTATAGATATGAATACCAATGGAGTTGCATACAATAAGAAATGCAGAAATAGGAAAGTGATTTGCAGTCTCGATACCTCTCGCGTGAGGTCGTCGTTGACGCTTCCTTCATCCCCGAGATCCTCCTTCAGTGTTCCGCTCGCTTCAAGCTCTGAAATCAGCACACACGCTACACCACACAGAAGAAACACCAAATCAAGCGGGTCAGCTGTCCATCACTACCATATACGCATCGAATGCGACCTGATCAGCGCAACAAAAGATTTAAAACCCACTCACTATGTCGTTGTCTAGGAGGCGTCCCGAGCCGGATCCTGAAGAAACAGATCATCGCCATGTAGACCATCGCAGCCACCACTGCACCGGCGCAACCTCGAGCTCGGAGTTCGATTCCACCTTCAACCTTCCAACAATCTGCAGTAAGCAACTCACTTGGATGTCGGGCTTGATAGAGCTCTGAAGAAATACACTACATGAGTTACTGCCTGCTAAGTTTAGGAGTTAAAAAAAGTGTTCTGGATGTGTGGATAGGCTCTGTTTCTACTCTATATGGGAAGAATGGTTCATAGATTTGGAGTCTGAATCAAACTGAAATTTGTGTACATTGAAATGGAGATGCATCAATAATTTTGTGTACATTGAAATGGAGAATTAGGCTTGGATTGGATTCCCATTACTTTTATCCTACCTCAGCAATTTTTGGTTAGGATAAAATCATGGGGTTTTCCACCAAAAAATGCCCAGTAAGAAAGTAATCATAAAAAATTAAAGCCTAGCAGAGAATCAATTGGCATGTCAACAATCAGACAAAACAAAACCTACAATCCTGATTTTTGTTCCATCTAAAAAAGGTGTAATGTTAGAAACGGGAGTAAAATAAAATGTTGTGCACATGAGAGTCCAGAAAATTCATATAAGCAATGAAGCAAAGATGAACAATAAATTTAATCTGCAAAATTCGTCTCGAGACTGCCATACTTCACCCAGGAGCCAGGAAAGCTAGAATGCATCTGACACACACATTCAGGCAAGTAAATTATTTCAATTGAAACCATTACTTTTCATATATGGCATAAAGGCATCTAGAGAAGAAAAATACTTGATGATGTCAGTTTACCTTGCTAAGCTCATAAAATCCATTCAACTGATTAAGAAGCTCCATCGTCGTCCGCAGGATCTCACGGTCATCACTGGTTCTGGCTGCTCTGTGCCTCGGGTGCGGGCTGCTGCTGTTGATCTTCAGCGAGGCCCAAAACCACCAAGCTAGACCTGCCACCAAAAAGGCATGGGCTCCAATCAGATCCAGCCCCACGCATTTGAAATGGTATAACACTCGAACTCGTATTAGAGCATGGCCATAAACCTCGGGAGAGTCGATCGCATGTTTGGTTGGCTGGCATGCTCGACCAATGTCGCCTTCAGTACAGGGTTCTTATTCAGGGCATTTTCAAGTTGTGGAGCTGGTAATTGACAAACCGAGTGTGATGTTATGTAGAAGTCTTGATACATGACTGTTTTTTCTATTTTTGAACAGGAATAATTACGAAATTTGGCGCAGGCTTATGAGGAAAGTAAATATCGATCTGACAGTTTAACCTTCAACTATTAGGACGTTACCATTTCTGTTTCTGGAACTAACTATTAGATAGAAAAAGAGTTATTTGTGGCACTCGCTAAAATTTTAGTACAAGTTATCAACACATGATACACTATGTACTAAAATTTTAGTACCTCTTGTAAGTTAAAGAAAAAAGAACAGCTAACACATGATGCGCATCCTTGAGACTTTTTTTGCATGCAAAAGAACACATATAGGTGTATCGGGAGAAGAGAAGTGAACAAACCTGCAGTAACACACCATATGACTGAGGCTTTGTCAGGATAGCATACTTCAGGAATCCTACCCGTAACTTCGGATGTTTCCATATCTGCCATGACAAAATGATGACTGAAGCGTCAGAAATGAAAAAACACTAACTGAACTCATGCCCAACACAAAAGTGAAACCTGCTTGCTAATAAGGCGTGATATGATCTCCATCACAAAATCCACCTGAAAGGAAGTCTGTCTCACTATCAGGTTATAATATAATGAGTAACAAATCAGAAAAACTGAGAGATGTTAACTTCAGCAAAAGTAAGAACTGTTGACTTCAGCATGATAATAATGCTTAAACCACACCCAAGGTGGGGGCGTACTATATTTGGGGCCATGGAAGTGGACCAAGAACTATTGCATCCCATAAAAATGACTTCACCTGCCCATTACAAGACCAGGCCAACGCAGTTCTCCTGGGACGCGCCGGTGAGGCCGACGTTCTGCTGCACGAGCGGCAGCAGCGTGCCCTGGACCTCATGGAGCAGATCCCGCTGTCCCCCTCCCGCGGCAGGTCGCCAACGACCTCGTCCAACCGGATCCGCGCGGCACCGGCCGGCCAACCCAGCACGACGATGACACGCCACAGCTTGCCCGCATCGTGTGCCGACGTCGCGGATGGGGAGAAGGCCTAGGAGAGTGGAGGCGGCGCTCTCTGCAGCAACGACTCAACTCCAGCGGCGGAGGAGCAAGTGCAGAGCAGGGGATGGGATGCGGCAGGAGAATGGGGGAGAGGAAAGGCGGGGACGCCAAGAGGGGACGATGGGCGCGAGGGAGATGCGGGTTAGGTCGACGGGGGTGGCGGCGACCTGTGGCCAGAGCTGCGACGAAGGATGGGGACGAGAGGAGGCGGCGGCGGCAACCCTAGCTGGATGCGAGAGTCGCTCGCGTTTTGTTTTTCTGTCGCTAGTGTGCTGACGTGGAACGCGCGAGAAGACGCTCCTTGCGCGACATTTAAAGGGTTTAACGTGCACATGCTGCAGACGGATAAAGATGTGAAATCGAAACGGCAGTGAAATAATCGTTCAGCTTGTGACCACAGTTTAGTACAGTATATGTCTGGTCAGATCCATCTTGACGTGGCCTTGTCGAATGTCGCGGCCATGGCATCGGCCGCCTACCAACAGGACAGGAAGCAGCTGCATTCTGAGGTTACAGTTTGTTCGTTGGAGTGTCAGGTCTGTCACACAGATGCCGCCACTAATCCGCATGACCACTCAGTCACTAGTGTCACATGGAGTGAGTAAGGTTAATGTTTGAATAACATTCGTTAGGACTCCGTGGCCCAATGGATAAGGCGCTGGTCTACGAAACCAGAGACTCTGGGTTCGATCCCCAGCGGAGTCGACTGTGGAAACCTCTTCTTTTTTTGTGAGGGGTGGAAACGTTTCGTTTCTTCAAGAGCTTAAAAAACAAACCTCTTCTTTTTTTGAGGGGCGGAAATGTTTCGTTTCTTCAAGAGCTTAAAAAACAAAAGTATTTTGGTTGAGAAGAAATTGTTCTCTCTCTACTTCTTTTTCTCCCAACAAGACATCGTTGCCATACATCTCTAATTATATACTGTAGCACTTAAAAAAAGAGAAATGCTCCTTTTCCTACCTCCTACCACGTTTTTATCAGTTCATCCGCCTCTTCCCCAACACGTTTCGCCAGGTTTTCTCCAGCCTGCACACACGTCTCTTTCAAAGAATAAGGACAAAAAAATCATGCTACCTCCCTATTCCCAACAAATCAGAATGTGGTGAGTGAAGTTTCTTGTAGGTCTCTGACCATTTCAGAGGTGTCATGCAGGTCATCAAACTATGAAAATCGGCATTCAGATTCTCGAAGTGCAATAAGTGTTTTATTCAGACCCAAAATCTGTCTGACCCCACCTGACCGGCCAGCTGGCGCGTTGACCCGTGGCATGTTAGAAGGGGGCCACACAATGTAACGGCCGGTGACGGAAATATGAAAATAAATTCAAATTCATGGTTTCAAAAATTGTTCGTGAATATGGGAAAATGCTTACAACTTTAATAAAATGTCATTAGTTTATAAAAATGTTCGAATTTGAAAAAATGTTCGTGACTTTAAAAAAATGTTCGTGAACTATGAATTTGAAAAAAAAATGTCCAGTGGAGTCGACTGTGGAAACGTTTTTTTTAGGGGTGGAAACGTTTTGTTTCTTCAAGAGCTTAAAAAACAAAAAGTTTTTTGGTTGAGAAGAAATGGTTCTCTCTCAACTTTTTTCTCCCATCAAGACATCATTACCATACATCTCTAATTATATACTGTAGCACATAAAAAAAGAGAAATGCTCCTTTTCCTGCCTTCTATCACGTTTGGTTGCTGTTTTTGTCCATTCATCTGCCTCTTCCCCAACACGTTTCGCCAGGTTTTGTCCAGCCGCACACACGTCTCTTCTGAAAAATAAGGACAAAAGTAAATTGCGTTACCTCCCTATTCCCAACAAATCAGAACGCAATGAGTGAAGTGTCTTGTTGGCCCCTGGCCATTTCAGGGGTGTCATGTAGGTCCTCAAACTATGAAAATCGACATTCAGATTCTCGAAATGCAATAAGTGTTTTATTCAGACCCAAAATCTGTTCGACCCCACTTGACCGGCCAGTCACTAATGTCTCATGGGGTGAGTAAGGTTAACGTCTAATTGCATTCGTTAGGACTCCGTGGCCCAATGGATAAGGCGCTGGTCTACGAAACCAGAGATTCTGGGTTCGATCCCCAGCGGAGTCGAAACTTTTATTTTCTTCAAGAGCTTAAATTAAAAAAAAAACTATTTTGGTTGAGAAGAAATGGTTCTCTCTCAACCTTTTTTTCTACCCATCAAGACGCCATTACCAATGGCATGTAATTTACCATACATCCTAATTATATACTTCTAGTACTTACCATCAAGACGGCATTACCAATGGCATCTAATTTACCATACATCCTAATTATATACTTCTAGTACTTAAAAAAAGAGTAAATGCTCTTTTTCCAGCCCCTACCACGTTTCACCGCAAAAAAA
>LR738712.1:846421341-846471799 GCA_902687465.1 Secale cereale | reverse complement strand
CCCCCCCCAATCCCCATAGGATAGCGATAAAATGAAAAAATAATGGTTGGTGCGAGAAATTTTTAATGGTGGTGATGGCGATTTTAGATTTTTTTTTATTTCAATTTTGTAAACTGGTTTTATTAGTCCTTGATGTACCTTATCTTCTGCAATAAAATTTAACTAATTCGTGTGCATCCGAGAATAAAAAGGGACCGGAGCTTTAGAAAAGTATATACTCCTACTCGTAAGTCGTAACTAAGCATGAATATTTGTTGCCCCCTTTCATTGCTCCGCGAAGTAGTAAATCAAACCCGGTAAAAAAAAATCATAAACATGATGTTTTGTGTCATTGTAACTCAGAGGCGTCTAAGAAATTGTTCTTACTTTATCTACAACGAAGCATATATATTCATCGATAGGACATACCCGCCTGATATCTCATCATTGTTGAAGTAGAGGAGGTTACTCTCGTCGACATAGCGGACGTTGATGATCTGGCCCTGCGGTTTGGACACTGCCACCTGCACCATGCCGTTGTCCACCACCACCTATTGTATCATGCAAACTATTACCAAACTATATTTACATTACTGCATATGAAAATTTATCACTCCGATGACCGCAAAGAACTGTGCTAAATTCACGCATCTGATTTTTTATGTTTGCTTTGAAATTAGCATGCATCTTTTTTATAACATTTGGAAACTCATTTCGATGACATAGACCCAAAATAGGTTAGAAGGCGCGAGTTTTCAGGCGGGTCGACACCGATTTTGTGGAAAGGATGCACATGTTTTTTCTTTGTTGAACTGAAACTATATGCACGTCCATTCAGGCATGAGGGGGGAAAGGGTGTGTAACATCCACAGTAACCACCAACCCTCATTGGGTAAAGATGTTCCAATTGCCTTTTGATTGCACACAACTAAGGGAAGTATAATAAATTTTAGATCGACTCCCGTTAATTATGTATCCCTTCTTCAAAAACATCCTATATAATTTTTGCCTCAAATCAAACGGTGTAATGTTTGATCAAGTTTGTGGAAAAGCTAGCAAGAAACTGGAACGCAAAGTTGATATCACTTAATGCACAACAAAATGTATTATTGTATTATATATCTATTTAGCATTGTAGTTGTTGATAAATTTTCCTATAAAATTGATCAACTTTTACCATTTGACTTGGGACAAAAGTTATAAGCAAATATATTTTTATCAGTTTTGCTAGAACTCATCTAGATGAGATATAATTGGTCTCATTCACCTTTTATAGTCATTAGATGAATGCTATAAGATGCTATAAGATGTGTGTGTGCTGACGTGGATTTCAGGCTGCAAGTGGGACTGTAGGTGGGAGTCCCACCACAATCCACCTGATCCCAGTACACCTTGGTATTGAAAAGGTGGGCATCCCACCAAAACAAACATATATTAAGTGGGAATAAATGGGATTCCCACTTAACAATGTAGAGCAGTGAGCAACATGGTAACATCCTGATACAGCATGCATCCACCACCTTCAGTACCCAGCACCGGCTCTCCGGGCCGCCGCCGTCGTCGACGAAATAGCCGTTGGTGCCTTGGAGCTCGAGTCCGTCGAAGCCTACCATGGCACAGCACAGTTGGTATCTGATTTCCAGTGCAGGTAGCAGCGAGCGAGCTAGGGGGCTAGGGGCAGGGAAATGATGATGGCACACGAAGTAAGCAGATGCGCGCACATATTCGATCCCAGGTGCTTGGCTCTCAGGCTCCGGCATCTAGCTAAGCTAGCCAGGACAGATTAGCAAGCTAGCTAGCACTAGAAGTAGCAGTGGGCGTGCGTGCATGCGCATTGGACAACGGAAGATCCATCGGAGACGGGGAGATAGCAGGGCACTCTCTTACTGCTGCTCTTGACTTCTTCAAAGAGAGACGCGTCCTTCCGGCCGCGGCGTGCCAGAGCTGGCAGAAGAATACGGCGTCCACCATGGGCTTCCACGCCCAACCTGCTCCGGCGCCTAAACCCCCGGCATGTCACGACGACGGCTCCTCGTCCTGCCGCGTCGGCGTGATGGGAGTGACCTCAGTGATTAGTAGGCGGCTGTTGGGGGTGGCGCGGTGTGAGGAGGAAGAAGCAGGGCGCGAGCGCGACGGCGGACTGGCGGCGGCGGGAGCATGCTGCGGCACTGCACCCTCTAGGTTGTCGCGGTCTATGTGGGCTTCCAATGGGATCCAATGGGATAAGTGGGCTAACCCAATTATTATTATTGTTTTCCAATGGGAGCCCACTAAAGGAAATTAAGTGGGATGGGCTAAGTAGTTCCACTTAATCCCATCACCACCTGCAGCGTGACGTGGATTGTATCCGTTCTTGTTTTCTAAATGAATGAGACCAAATTATGTCTTATCTAGATGAGTTCTAGGTACTTCCTTTTTTATTGAAGATGGAGGGGGTACTTCCTAATTGTAATACTCCATCCATTCCATAATGTAGTGCCTATAGATTTTTATGAAAGTCAAACTTTGTTAACTTTGACCAAGTGTATAGAGAAAAATCTCTACATCTACAATACGAAACATGTACATTCTGAAAATATAACTTACGATGTATCCGATGATGCGCATTTGGTATTCTAGATGTACCTACTTTTATCTATAAATATGGTCAAAGTTTGTAATGTTTGACTTTTGTAAAAATCTATAGGCACTACATTATGGAACGGAGGGAGTACTAGCATTTTGGCTTCTGATTTGTCAATCTGTAGTATTTCTCCTTTTTCCGGTCTATAAAGTACGTAGTTTGCATGGAAAATATGAAGATAAGTAAATTTATTTATTTTTTATGATCGGTTTGTGACACAAGTCTCAATACATCTTATATTTGTGTACAAAAGAAGTACATTAAGAAACTCCTTTAAAAATGTTCGTTCAAAAGCAGTCGCGAGTAATGGAAAACAGTCAAGAAGACCAACCAGCTGGTAGCGCGCGCACCTGGTGCTGATCCTCGTGCAGCGTAACGCCGGCGCCGAGGGTCCCTAGCGCCATCGCGTGCGCCACGGGCTGCCGCTGCGCCGCCGCAGCCGCAATGACAGAGAGCAGGAACGCCATGACCGCCCACGTCGACATCGCCGTGCATGCGTTGCTGCCGGGGGGGGCGAGGACGATCTCTTGCTGCAATGAAGCTTGTCGTGGACGGATCCTTGATGCATATATAAGACCATCTCTAATTCTCTGGCGTAGGAGAAAAGCGATTCGAAGCTCTCCTCGAGCCGGTTGAATTAGCCCGAGCAGATTCTATGCGTCGGAACAAAGAAGCGAACTTATAGCACAGCTTGTTGCTTCGGTTCCAATGACTCTCCACCGGCCGGCACGCAACCGAAGAGGGAGAGGGAGACGATTATTTTGACCGTGCAAAAGCATTGGCACAATGTAGGGGAAATGGATGCTTGCACCAAAGGATTTTCACGATATGGGAATGTTCGCTAAAGTTTTCATGAAAACCTAGACTTGAGTTCTAAACTCATAAAATAAAGTTGTAGAAAAAAAACTCATGAAATTATTCTTCGGAACTTCCACAGTGCCTCCATCTCCTCAAAGCATCTACAGTCGGACTTGGCAAATCCGGCTCCTCAAACGCTCGTGGACGCGTCCGGGGACGTCCACAAACACTGACCGGGCACGCCTCATATATTAGCTTCCACACCTACATCCCTCGTATCCGAAACCTCAACCTCATGCAACACTACGTATAAACACCATCAACTAGTCGTATCATCATTGCATCGCCGGACAAAAGCACATAGTTCATCGAAGGTTTATCGGACACTGCAAATTCATACTACAAATACTTAGACCATAGATAAAACATAAATAAAATTGGGAAGGGCTCCTCGCCGGCCCCTTCCCCTTTCGGCAGTCGACGGGGTTGCACCCCTCCTTCATGTAGGCGTCGGCTTGCGAAGGTGCGTCGTCGTCGGAGCTGGAGGTGTAGTCGTCTGTCAGGTCGGAGTCGGAGTTGCACCTTTTGCCCGACAGCCTGCGGAGGAGGCAGTCCTGCTCCTTCGCATGGCGGGCCGCCTTTGCTTTCGCCGCCGCCTCCTTGTCATTCTTGCGGCGGAGGCGTCGCGCATCCATCTCCTTCGTCGTGAGAGAGTGGCGGAGGACCAACTCAAGGCGCGCATCGTCAGGATCGACCCAGGTGCTCGCGCGTGACCGACGCGCGGACATCACCTCCCATGCTACTGCCCTCTCCCACGCACGCTTCCGCTCGCGTCGGGTTGCTCGTGCCTCGGACTCGGGCGTCCTCGGGCGCGCCGGCCCTGACGAGGGCACGAGGACCCAGGGGTAGACAGGTAGCATGTCCAGAGTAGAGGGTGGTGGTGGGCGACATAACAAAGGGAGCATAGCAGAGCGGAGCAGAGCTGCGTGTCGGGCAGGACGGATAGGGGACTTCGTCGACGAGCGCGGGGCCTTGACGAAGTATATCCGCCGTTGCCGGGTCCGCCTTGGTCGAGCTACAAAAGCCTCAATGTGATGCGGAGGGCGACCTCCTCCACATCGTCGGGGTCCGCTTCGTGCAGCAGGCTGGCCCAGTCGTCGTCGGAGCCGGATTCCCCGCCGAAGCTAGCACTCCTTCGATCCTCGCCATCGAATGGGTTCAAAGGGGATTGGAAGTGGAGTCGATGGAGAGGGGATTGGAAGTGGAGTGGACGGAGAGGGGATTGGAAGTGGAGCGGGAGGAAAGAGGGCTGGAGTGGACTGCGATCTAGGGTTTTTCAGATGAGAATATGGCGGCGTGGGCAATACTGGGCCAAGCCGACGTGGCCGACGCACCCGGGCCGCCTCATAATCGCCCCATATTTAGGCTGGATATGAGGGGCGCCGGGCCATACTAATGCCAGCATAGGTTGCGTTAGAAACATACAAGTGGGAATTCCGGACTACCTAAGAACGCCATACTCCTCCGCTAGTTCTACTAGTTACTCACGTTGTTGTTTTATTATTACTCTTTATTTTATTTACTTTCATTTTGCTCTGCATCACAACAATGTTTGCAGTTATAAGGAATGTTTGTGAATTTTAAGTAGTCCCTAATTTTTCAAAATGTTCATATTTTTAATATATATAAACACACGCACGTGCGCGCGCACACACACACATCAACCAATCTTTTGCTTCAAGATGGAGCCGTGTTGTGCATGAAAGGATCTAGGTGGAGGTCGAGTGCGAGAGTTGGTATCACACTGTTGCACTGCATTGTAACTACACTACTAATGTGGCCTTTGTTTGGGATATTCTTGGATTTGATGCTTCAAGTACTTGAATATCAAACAAATACCCAACTTCTCACATCAGATCCCCAGAAATCAATTCTAATAATTGAACTAGCATGCACCCCAAGCCTTGGATAGCGACTACTGATTCCGAAGCCACAACTTATCCAAGTTCTCTGTGTATTACAGCAAAAATGCCACCCCGCTTCCTCAGTTTTTCTTCATCGACATGTTCTCATTACCCCGATATTTATGTCTCCTTCTCTCCTTGTGTGTGTGTGTGTGAGAGAGAGAGAGAGAGAGAGAGAGAGAGAGAGAGAGGCGATGCATGCCTCTTTCTAGGTTTGTGACGCCACTCACGACCTTCGTCACCCCCGTTAGCCCTAAAGCGGGCAGATCCGAGTGCGCCCTCCATGTACTTTGGCCATCAAGCTCCACACACCTCCCTGAGGTCTCCCTACACCGCACCGGAGGTCCACCTTCGCCGCCCCAAGCGTGACCTGCACGCATATCAGGACGAGGTAAGAGTTTTCTCTCTCCCCAAATATGTATTCTTGGAGACTAGCACATTCAACTTTTGATATTTGTGCATATGGACATTCATAATGCATATATGCTGTATTTATGAAATAGAATATAGATTGTTTTGTTCATTTAAAAATCTGATGCATATATGTTGTATTTGTTTTTATCTACCTGATCTTGGTATTCATCATGAATCTAAAAATTGTTCATGATTTAGAAAACAAATGTTTGCAAACACAGATTTTGAAAAGGCAAGTTTTTTTAAGAAGTTCATGCATATTTTTTTTTTTATAAAATGAACCAAAAAAAAAAAGAGAGACAAAACCCGAGGGAAAACCAGACATATTATTCGTACAAACAAAGAAAGAAACACACACACCTGGAAGCTTCACAAAACTAATTGAAAGGGAATGTTTACATCGTGAGAAAACACACCTCTCCTGCCCGGATAAAACTTGCCTGCTCCCTCCTTATGCTCCCATCCGTGCTCCCATTTCATCCTACGGCTGTCCTTCTTCCTTTTTCCTCTCCTGCCCACGCTCCCGCTCCCGGCCACGTCACCGATCCGCGCCATCTCTCCTCATCCCCTCTCAGCCATCCATCTCCATCGGACGGTTCACACGCCGCATCACGCGGATCGCTCCCATCTCCTCCCCGGAGACCTCGCAGCTATAAATCCCCCGCACGCCACATCAATTCCCCACACCACCACCGCCGCCGCAACAACCAGCACCCAAACAAGCCAATCTCACCGGAGAGAGAAGCGTCGACGATGTCCGGCCGCGGCAAGGGAGGGAAGGGGCTGGGCAAGGGCGGCGCCAAGCGCCACCGGAAGGTGCTCCGCGACAACATCCAGGGCATCACCAAGCCTGCCATCCGCCGTCTTGCGAGGAGGGGCGGCGTGAAGCGCATCTCGGGGCTCATCTACGAGGAGACCCGGGGCGTGCTCAAGATCTTCCTCGAGAACGTGATCCGCGACGCCGTCACCTACACGGAGCACGCCCGCCGCAAGACCGTCACCGCCATGGACGTCGTCTACGCCCTCAAGCGCCAGGGCCGCACCCTCTACGGATTCGGCGGCTAGGCAACGCGAATCGACTCCCCCACCGCCAGATTGGTATTAGTGTTAGCTAGCTATGGTTGTGTAGTGTTCACGGGCTTTGGTGTAATGGCCGCATCTCGCTGCTGTATGTCCCGGCCTTGACTGTTGTTTGGATGTAGTTCTCGGATGGAATTGAAATTGAAGTGGTTTACCCTTGAATTCTTCTGCAATCTCTCACTCTGTTGGTGTTGATTTGTGTTTGTTGCTAGTAGATGTTACTAATTTCCGATTCGTCTCTCGCTCTGTAATTTGTTGCCTCCCCAAATCAGTCGTATAGTTGATTCTAGCCATCCCTGCATTTTTGTGCTACCCAAGGCTGTAAAAAAACACATTTGACTAAGTTTCAGATCAGAGATGCGCTGCCAATTTCAGACCCGAGTGTCTGACCTGAACATTTGAACAATCTCATGCTTTTAATAATTTTGATAAGATGCAACTGATTTCTTTGGTCGAACATAGATTTTTGACTACCTAACCCGACTTTCTGAATCATGGTAAGAAGCAGCCGATTTCTTTTGCTGAAGATAGATATGAGCTGAGTGCAGATTGAATTCGTCTGCAATCAGTCGCTCTGTCAATGTGCAGTAGTCACAATTCCCCATTGTTGTCTCGCTCGGCCCCCAAATCTAATGGTGCTGGCTTCAGAGTACTCACCATGTGCTACTAATTTGGACTGTTGACACCAAAAACATGCTGACCTGAACATTTGAATTGTGATGACGGCGATGATTTTTTACTTTTTGGCTTTTTGAAAATAGGGAGTATAGACCATCTGATGCGTCTTTCTGGTTTGTGATAAGAAGCAGCAGATTTCTTTGGCTGAACATGGATTCTCGACTACCTAACTTAACTATTTAAAATTTGAGTCATCATAAGAAGCAACTGATTTATGCTCTTTTTATTTTTGTGCCGTACGAAGCAACTGATTTCTTCGTCACAACATACTCCCTCTGTCCCAAAATTCTTGTCTTATATTTGTTTAAATATGGATGTATCTAGTCACTTTTTAGTGTTAGATACTTTCGTATTTAGTCAAATCTAAGACAAGAATTTTGGGACGGAGGGAGTACATATGAGCCAAATTCAGATGGAAAAAAGACATGAACTGGCACATGGTATGGTGTCTGGGTTTGCTTTACAGCTAGCCATGTAGTCCAAGGATTCTTATAATTGCTGTGGTATCAGCCTGAATTGATCAAAGGAGGTGCACAAACAGGTAATTAGGGCATCTTGCCTTAATGCTGTGGTATCAGCCTGATTGCTGAATTGATCCAGCAATCAATCGCCACATGACTCGTCTGACACTGCTGCTTCAAACCGCATCTCGCCGAGACCGTGAACAACTCGGCGCCAGCTTTGCACGCTTTTCTATCTAGCAAATCACTTTAAACTTAATAAAAAAACTCGAAAATTTGTACACAAATTATTTTAAAAATATTTTGAATTATTTAATTGCATAGTTCGACGATGGTACCACCTTAGCATAATACTCCTACATGGCATCATTAAAGAGTCGATGTCTAGGGAAAATCATACTGTACAATTTAACAATATTATCCCCAAGACTCATATTTGTACATGTGGGTCGTGATTACTCGAAGTGGACCCGAAAGACTCACACTTATACTTGTCGGTCCGAATGACTCTAGTGGTTATTAATGGTCAAATCATACTGTACCAATGAAGAAGTCCTTTTTTTTTTTTTGCATTTTTAGATTTATAGGGACATAGTTTTAGAAATAGAGATGGTTATGTATCATTAACACAAAAAAAGATATGGTTGTATTCGTTGTAGATGGCATTAAACGTGAAGGAAAAGAGAAAGATCAGCGTCTTTGTCAAAAATAGTTTACAAACTTAAAAAAAGTTCATGAATTCAAAAATATTCCTTATTTCCAAAAAATATGAAATAAAAATAAACCATCTTCGTCAAAATGTTGAGGAATTTTAAAAAATCCTGACATTTAAAAATTTGATTGCAAATATGAAAACGTGCATCATAAAAATGTCGCAATTTTCGAAAAAAATAGCGAATTTGTATCAAGTTCATGACTTCAAAAAATACTCGCCAATTCAAAAAATGTTAGCTAATTTGAGAAAACATTCATGACTTCAAAGAATTCCATAATTTCTAAAATGTCACATATTTGTAAAAAAAAATGTTCGTCATTTCGAAAAACGTTCACGAATTCAGAAAGTGCACATTATTTTTAAAAAGTAATCACGATTCAGAAGATGTTAACGAATTGTAAAGATATTTGCAAAGTGAAAAATAAAAGAAAAGTGAAAATAAACTAAAAACTAAAAATAAAAAATATATAACGAAAATGAAAAAGGAAAAGAGAAAACGAAAGGAAGATGAATTTGAAAGATCCTTCCGAAAACTGGAAGAGGGAGCCTCCCTACTTGGGCTGGCCCAGATTCACGCGGCGAGGGAGAGACCTACGCGATAAATAGGAGAGGCCGCTCACAAATCTCCGCCGCTGCCTAGGTTCAAGGCTTCAAGCCCCATGATTCCCCGTCGCCCTTGCCGGTTGGCATGGTTTCAATCGCGCCACGCATACCACGAGTCGTAGGAAACCTGCCGCTCAGCTCGGACGAGACTTGCCTGCTCCCTTCGTGTGTGCCCATCCGTGCTCCCGCATACGTGGCTTGATTTGATTGGAACAAAATTAGGCCCGGCCCCACCCCCTTAAAATCAGGGGGGGTGATGATTAGATTAGAAAGGAAAAAGAGAAAATAACAGCCGTAGGATGAAGTGGGAGCACGGATGGGAGCATGGGGAGGGAGCAGGCAAGTTTTGTCCCTCAGCTCCAGCCTCCAGGGTACGTAGCATCTACGGATTAGTACGTGGTGGTTTTAAGTTTGTCGTAGCTGCTAATTACTCCTCTGTTCGTTGTGGCACTGCTGTGTGGTAATTGATCTATCTAGTCTAGTGCTAAACACTTGAACTCATCCAAGCGGTTAATTTTATCTGCTGAAAGAATCATGCCTAGCTAAACTCTATTGCCGTGATAGTATCACGGTATCAGTTTGAAGTGAAGCTGCGTGCCTGTAGTTTCAGTTTCCTTAACTAGCATGTTAGCACATCTCTTTTGCTCTGATTGCTGAAAGCATTATGTAATTAGTATCCATGCTTCACGCATCGGCCTCTGCTTGCACTTGAGGAAGACGGCGCAGTGGCATGGCAACGTGAATACGCGTGATTTTGCATCAGGAAATGCGCAATGAATCTTATTTTTTAAGCACCGGAAGTTTTTCATATGAAACTAGATACATATACCCTACACGTGATTTGCGCCAACCCACTGAGGGGCTGGGCACCCTGGTTTTCTTTTTCATTTTTTCCTTATTTGTGTATCTTTTTGTTTTTGATTTTTGATTCTATAAAAATGTTTAGGATAAAAAGGTCCGAATTCCAAGAGTGATTCAGGAATTTTTAAAATGTCTCTGGATTTTAAAAATAGTTTACAAACTTAAAAAAAGATAATGAACTCAATAATTATCATGAATTAAAAAATGTTCCTGACTTTGAAAAAATAAATTGTCTTTGCCAAAATGTTCACAAATTCAAAACAAAATCATGACATTGAAAAAATGTTCGCAAATTGGAAAATGTTCATGTGTTTCATAAAAATATTCACAAATTTCGAAAGATGTTAGCAATTTTTAAAAAATATCATGACTTCCAAAAATACTAGCAAATTCAAAAAATGTTACTTCCTTTGTTCATTATTGTAAGACGATTAAGACAACTGAAATTGAATTATTTTAGATGTTGTCCTAAATGTCTAAAACGTCTTATAAAAGTGATCAGAGGGAGTAGCTAATTTGAAAAAACGTTCACGACTTGAAAAAAAAATCCATAATTTCAAAAATATCACAAATTGTATAAGAATGTTCGTCATTTCAGAAAATGTCTATTATCTCAAAAAAGTATTGACGATTCAAAAAATGTTGATAAATTTGAAATATGTTCAGAATGTGAAAAACGAAAAAGAAATGAAAAAAACGAAAAATAAAAAAGAGAAGATGAAAAAAATAAAACAGAAACAAATAAAAGAGAAAACGAAAGGAAAGGGAATTTGAAAGATCCTTCCGAAAAACCGGAAGAGGGAGTCTGCCCTACTTGGGCTGGCCCAGATTCACGCGGTGAGGTCTGACAATAATTCTCGACCTAGGCGATAAATAGGAGCCGCCGCACACGAATATCCAATCGCCACCGCTGCCTTGGTTCAAGCCCTATGCAGTATATGCTTCCCCGTCGCCGCCGCTGCCGCCTGCCGGTTGCCGTCCTGACGGCGTCTTTGCTACCGTTGCATCGCCCTAGCCAACGTTTCAATCCCGCTGGTCCGCTACACGTAGCACGAGGGCAGCCATCTTAGTAAACCTGCCGCTCAGCTCCAGGGTACAAGGTCAGACCTACGGTTTATGCGATGCTTTTGTTACTTTGTTAGTCAGTAGCAGGGTTTAGGACTTGCCGAATCAGTCGTACTGCTAGCTGACTAATCACTCATCACGTTTAACTAGCATCTATGGAATAGTGCGTGGTGGTTTTAAGTTTCTAGTAGCTGCTAATTAGTCTTCATTATTTGAAAAGACTAGTTCTGTTCATTGTAGCACTGCTGTGTGGGGTGTGGCAATTGATCTATCTAGTGCTAAACACTTGAACTCACCCAATTGTTCAAGTCGCTGTTTTATTTGCTGAAAGAATTATGTCTACCCAATTACTTTGCTGTTTTATTTGTCTAGCTAAACTCTATTGCCGTGGTAGTATCACGGTATCAGTTTGAAGTAAAGCTGCGTATCTGTAGTTTCAGCTTTTTTAACCAGCATGTTAGCACATCTCTTTTGCTCTGATTGCTGAAAGCATTATGTGATTAGTATTCATGTTTCACGCATCGGCCTCTGCTTGCACTTGAGGAAGACGGTGCAGTGGCATGGTAGCGTGATTTTGCATCAGGAAATGCGCAATGAAACTTATTATTTAAGCACCGGAAGTTTTTCATATGAAACTAGATACATATGTGTATAGGGAAGTTCTTCGTATCAAGTCCTCATTTTAAATAGTCTTAAAGGCCCGATCGTGACTTCGCCTTAGGCCCTAAAAGACATAGAGCCGGCCTCGATTGTTGTTTACAGAACTCTTCTTAATTTAAACTGGAAAGGAGGGAGTATCATGTATGAGGAACAATGCAACTCATTTCTTTGGTCTCCAGTAATCGTCATTAATCAATTTTTTGTTAATTAAAGCTAGGCCATGTAGGGTGGAATAAGAACATAGATTTGACTCTCTTTTTTCTTCAAATTTTTCCATATGATTGACATGTATCTGTTGTGGTGTGCCTCTTATCAGCAAGCATCACCCGCCATGAATTCTTCGAGGAAGAAAAGTGGGATTACTGATCCACACACTCCTACCACACCGAAGCCGCAGAAAGCACAGGTACATTTAATCCCAATTTCCTTTTAGTACGATATGGAATTTCGTTCCCAAGGAAAAAAAGTTATGACTTTTCTAATTTTTTTGTCATCCGCTAATGTTAGGATGCATCACCCGTCATGGCTTGTATAAATAAAGGGCCAACGGCTAGAGAGAAGGTATGTATATATTATTTTATTGAAAAACAGCACATGTACGTAATAACAACTTGTCACACTACATTTTGCCTTTCCTTACATTTCTGTAATTTATCTAATTATTATGATATATATATTGCTATTAACAACTTGTCACACTACATGCGTCTGCTATCAAGGTGCTATTTATGACCTTATTTAGGAAGTCTTGGATGAGAATCAGAGGGAAAATATTGCAAACCTAATCTTAAGGGGTTATTACTACATCTATGCAATATTCAAATTGGTCCAGTAAAGAAACTAGCTTTCAATACATAAGTTGAGGTATTTGTTGTCAACAGAAAACAAATTTTGTTAGGAAAACAGAAAACAGTTAACGATAAAGGTAGAGCATGTAGTAAATATCATGGGCCTACCTTCAGAAGGCGAGGCACCTGAAATTAAATAAAGCATGCACACAAGACGGCTGAGACTGAAAGAAACAAAAGGAAGCCAAATTGTTCGCGGCAGACAAAGACCCGAAAGAGCGAGCAATTACTTACAAAGCCCTGGTGCAACACATAAAACAAAACAAAAGATCTACATATGAACACTTCATGAGATGGTTCACATTGTGCGCAATCGGTCGCCTACTATGTCCAACTACAAAGTCAGAAGTGTTCATTTGACTTCTGACTTTATAGTTAGACATAGTAGGCGACTAGTTGCGCATAGTGTGAGCCTTCTCATGAAGCGCTCATTTGGAGATCCTTTGTTTTCTTTGATTTGTTGCACTAGGCCCTTGTAAGTAATTGCTTGCTCTTTTGGGTCTTTGTATGCTGCGAACTGTTTGGTTTGTTTCTTTTTTCTTTCAAAGTCAGTCGTATTGTTTGCATGCCTTCGTTTAATATCATGGACCTTCCCTTTCAAAGGCATGTCTATAATGTTAAGGGTGTTCAGAACCTCTCTGAACTTCTCCAAATCCTCAAATCCAACTTCTCAAGCCAGCTTCCAACTCCACCTAGCGTACTAGAAGTGTTCGGGACGTTCGTTGCTTCTCGCAGCGAAGCAACCCAGCTGGTGAGACCAGGGGCGGAGCCAGGATTTTGGTATAGGGGGGGCCAAGTAAGTTCCTAAACTTTTTCTAGACCAAAAAATAACAATCATCATACTGTAATTTTATGCTACGCACTACAAAACATTGATACAGTTGTATGAGTTCAAATTTACCTTTACAATTGTCAATAAGATGATAAAAAATGAATTAATGTTAATAGTGTTTGACAACGCTTTTCTCTTCATAGCTGCTTTGCAGTATCACAATTAGCTATATTGGATAAATTTGACATGGGGAAAAATTGCATCACAAATAATTACTCATACAAGATAATTTGCATCACGGTCACACTAATTTTTAGGACATGTACAAGATAGGAATTCTTCATAGAATCGTAGCATTACAAATCAGACAACCAAAACATGTAAACTAGTAAAATCTGATGTATATGTTCAACAATGATACAAGATGAGAATTGAGATTAGTAGATGCATAGTCTGATGTGCTGATGTGCTGAAACCTTGGGTCCTTGGCTATAGTTTCCGTTGGTTGGAATCAAGCCTGCGTCGCGCCGTCGCATTTATGCCGTATGAATAGAATTGGGAGCAGTAGGGCAGGGAAAAGAGGCGGCCGGGCAGGCGAGGGCAGGGAACGGCGGCGACTAAGCCACGTACAAGTTTTTTTATAAGCCTATAATCCAGCTAATCATGCGAAAACGCAGAGCCCAAACCATGGGACTAGAGCGAAACCTGGCCGCTAGTGTGGGCTTCACATGGGCCTTTTCTTTTTTTCATAAATTCATGCTGTGACATAGGGGGGGCCAGAAACGTATAAGCCTAAGGAATACTAGCGTTCGTATCGCTAATTACATAGCATCGTTCGATCATTAGGGGGGGCCAGGCCCCTGCTCGCCCCCCCTTGGCTCCGCCACTGGGTGAGACTGCTGGCCTGTCGGCCGCCTGTATGGGCCGGGAAGCAGCCCAGCTCAGGGATCCAACAAGATGAGCACTGGTGTTAATGGGGGCTGGGGGAATTGGCCGCCTGGGCCGGTCTGGTCCTACTCCGGGGGGCTGCGCCGAGGGGATCCGGCGAGGATGGTCCTGGAATGGCCGGATCACGACGGCGGGTAGGATTATATTGTCATGAGCCGGTAAACCCCTTGCACTCATTTTTCAAACTCTTTTGCTCTTTTTATTTCCCCGCCGGAAAATAGCAGCGCTTCGCCGCGATAGCCCCTCCCACAGCAGCTGGGCGTTTCCGGCCGCGGAGGCGAGGTTTAGCGGCGGGTACACGCCCACCGAGCGCAAGGTGTTCGGCGTTTTGCCTGTCTCGGCGATGGACTCGGATGACGAGGAAGAGCTCGCCGCGCTGCTGGAGGAGGAAGCCGCGGCCGACGTCCAGGAAGAAGAGCATCTCATGGTGCTCGCTGCCCTCGTCCAGCTGCTGGCGAGCCATGAAAAGCTGCGGCGAGGTGGCTCGGCGCCGGGGCGGTTGAAAGCAAAGAACCAGCTTCGTCTTGAAGGCTACTGCATGCTCTACTCAGACTACTTCGCCGATGCTCCACTTCACGACGAGAAAACATTTCGGCGCCGTTATCGGATGAGCCGAAAGCTCTTCCTCAGGATTGTGAATTCCATCCGGGAGTTCGACAACTACTTCAAGTGCAAGATGAATTGCACTGGCGCTCTTGGATTCACCTCCATCCAGAAGTGCACGACAGCGATGAGGATGCTTGCATATGGAGCTCCCGGTGATTCACTCGACGACTAGGGGCGCATGGCCGAGTCCACTAGCATAGAGTGTTTCTACAAGTTCTGTAGGGCAGTGGTGGCATTGTTTGGGCCACAATACTTGAGAACACCCAATGCGGAAGACACTGCTCGGATCCTAGCCCAGAACGCGGCAAGAGGATTTCTTGGGATGCTTGGAAGCATCGACTGCATGCATTGGAAATGGAAGAATTGCCCATTTGGTTGGCAGGGGATGTACAAAGGCGCCAAAGGCGGTTGCAGTGTGGTGCTTGAGGCGGTAGCCACACAGGACCTCTGGATTTGGCACTCCTTCTTTGGTATGCCAGGAACTCACAATGACATCAACGTGCTGCAGTGCTCTCCTGTTTTTGCCAAGCTCGTTGAGGGCCATTCTCCTCCGGTGAACTTCGAGATCAATGGGCACCAATACAAAGGGGTACTACCTAGCAGATGGCATCTATCCGAGATGGTCGACATTTGTGAAGACGATCTCAAACCCTGCGGCAGGAGGCAAGAATGCCTGGTTTGCGAAAGTTCAGGAGGCTTGCAGGAAGGATGTCGAGCGGGCATTTGGTGTGCTCCAATCTCGATTCGCTGTTGTTCGGTACCCCGCTCAGACTTGGTCCAAAGATCAAATGTGGGAGATTATGACTTGCTGTGTCATCTTGCACAACATGATCATCGAGAGCGAGCAAGAAGACCCAGTGTTTGACACTGAACCATACTACAGGCAGGGTCCTCTAGCCGAAGTTGATCACCAGCTACCGGCAACTTGGACTGCCTATCTCAGTATGCGTCAGGAGATCCGAGACCCACAGGTGCATCATCAACTGCAGAAAGATCTGATTGAGCACCTATGGAGGCTCAAGGGGGACGCCGTGTGATGAAATATGAGTTTTTATTTGTTGAACTATATAATTTGTATTGAACTATTTGTTGTTGTACTATTTTGTTGAAGTATTTGATTTTTCTGTGATGAAATATGTGATAAGAAATAATTGTGTTGATAATTGAACGCCGAGACACGGCGAAACTACGCCGAATATGGGCCTATTCTCGCCCATATGGGCCCTTTATTCACCGAAATTGGGCTGCAAAGTGGGCCAATTTCGACGCCTGAGGGCAAGCTGGAGGCGACGACTGGGCGCAAAATCGCCCCCAACACCGATTGTATCGCCGGCTCGTCCCCAGAGGGCGATTTTTACGCGTCCTGGGGGGCCAACGGCTGGAGATGCTCTTAGGCCCTAAAAGACATAGAGCCAGCCCCGTTTGTTGTTTACAGAACTCTTCTTAATTTAAACTGGAAAGGAGGGAGTATCATGTATGAGGAACAATGCAACTCCTTTTTTTGGTCTCCAGTAATCGTCATTAATCATTTTTTTGTTAATTAAAGCTAGGCCATGTAGGGTGGAATAAGAACATAGATTTGACTCTCTTTTTTCTTCTTCAGATTTTCCCATATGATTGACATGTATCTGTTGTGGTGTGCCTCTTATCAGCAAGCCTCACCCGCCATGAATTTCTTCGAGGAAGAAAAGTGGGATTACTGATCCGCACACTCCTACCACACCGAAGCCGCGGAAAGCATAGGTACATATAAGCTCAATTTTCTTTTAGTATGATATTTTTTTTTGAAAAGAGGGATTTCCCCTGCCTCTGCATCAGAACGATGCATACGGCCATCCTTATTAATAAGCAAAAAGGTTCAACACAAATCATCATATGGAATTTCGTTGCCAAAGAAAAAAAGTTATGACGTTTCTAATTTTTTGTCATCCGCTAATATTAGGATGCATCACTCGTCATGGCTTGTGTAAATAATTGGCCAACAGCTAGAGAGAAGGTATGTACATATTATTTTATAAAAAAACAGCACATGTACGTAATAACAACTTGTCACACTACATTTTGCCTTTGCTTAATTTTTTGCAATTTATCTATTTATTATGATATATATTTTGCTATTAACAACTTATCACACTACACGGTCTGCTATCAAGGTGCTATTTATGACCTTACTGGTCTACATGGTCCAGTAAAGAAACTAGCTTTCGGTACAAAAGTTGAGGTATTTGTTGTCAACAGAAAATAAATTTTGTTAGGAAAACATAAAACAGTTAATGATAAAGGTAGAGTATGTAGTAAATATCATGGGCTTGCCTTCAGAAGGTGAGGCACCTGAAACTAAACGAAGGCATGCACACGAGACGATCAAGTCTGAAAGAAAACAAAAAGAAGCCAAACTGTTCGCGGCTTACAAAGACCCGAAAGAGCGAGCAATTACTTATAAAGGCCTGGTGCAACACATAAAAGAAAACAAAAGATCTATAGATGGACACTTCGTGAGAAGGTTCACATTGTGTGCAATCAGTCACCTACTATGTCCAACTACAAAGTCAGAAGTTAGTTCAGATTACATGAACCATAAATTGTATAAATTGGGTGAACCAAACCCTTATAGCCTCGTTGAGAGCATAAAGCACTAAAAGAGCAATAAATAAGAAATCTTGTTGCTAGCCTCGCTCTGCACCATATAGACATAGATTACTCTCCTCTCTAGAAGCCTTTGATTTAGTTCTACGACAGGGAGAAGGTGGCAAAGAGGGAGAAGGCCCGCTTTGCGGAGGGAGATGTATTTAAATGATTTGCTACATGTCCACTGTCACAAAATTGATATTTATTTTTTTACTACGACATACTAACCAATCATCTTGTATTTTTCTAAGTAGATTATTGAGCAGCTAATGAGTGGTGTGGAGAATGTACTACACAGATCTTTGCGTGCTAGCAATGAAGTACGCATAATATGAACCCTAGTTCTTGCACATATTAACTGTATTCATCCTTCTAAATGTAGGGCCGCATATTGCAATAAATTCATACAACTATGCAAGTAATAGACCATAAAACCACCCAAAAAGAATACGCAGACAAATGGAAGTACTTCAAGCCACTTGTTGATGGTTTAACTGACATTAAACTCAATACAAATCTGACCAACAGAACTCTACTCTGTTTAGAGGTGAAGCCATATTTACAAATGCACAATTTTATCTTGCAAATTGTTGTGTGAAAGAGAACACCCTTATTTCTCATTGATAATAGATCCAACATAAAATAAAGAAATTCAGGGTATCTAAAAGATACTTTACTTATCTATTAGTGTGACTTGCTGCATGTTAAACACTCGTTCTATGTACAAGCCTTTTTCTAGGAAGCGTGACAAGTGTACATGTCACAAGGAACCACACAGAAGACATGATGAAGAGGAAGAGAATCTAGCGAACATCACAACAACACCTGCCAAGCGGCAACGAGGGCCTTTGAAAATCAATTCGCCATCTGCAGAAGAAGATACAACACATCTAGCTGATGAGTATACCACAAACATTAATGCCAATGGGACGTTGTGCCGCTCAGAAAGGAAATCAACCTCTCTTGTCAAGAAGGAAGATGAGTATTCCTGCTATGACCATGAAAATAGACGACTTTGTGGTATGTTACACGCATCGTCGTCTATCATCCAGTTCTATAGCATTGCTCTTTTTTATAATTTTAACATGGATACATCAACATACTAAGTGCAGGTTTGAAAAATTAACCCAAGGCATTTTGTCATCTTGGTTGTTTACCCATTCTAATGTTTCTTTCAGACCCACACTTAGTATGTGGATTTATCCATGTTATAAACTATAGATAGAACAATGTTATCCAATGGATGATTGGAAAGATGTGTGCTACCTACCATGAAGTTTCCTCTTTTCATGGTCATTGTACGAATACCCATCTTCCTTGAAACAGAGGTTGATTTGGTGGTTGACTTGCGCAGTGCCCCAATATCTCATCCTCATCACCAATATGTCTTGTATCTTCTGCGGATGAGGATTTAGTGCTTGAAGACCTCATTGTCGCTTGGCAGGTGTGTCACTGTCATGTTCGGTAGATTCTCCTTCCTCTTCATCCTGTCTTTTATATGCTCCCTTGTGCCATGTGCACATGTCACCCTTCTTACAAAAGCTTGTACATAAAGGAGAACGAGTGTTAACATGCGTTGATCCACACTAATAAATAAGTAGAATATCTTTTAAATAACTTGAATTTCTTAATTTGGTATGTCGGGCAGAATGAACCTATTATCCCGCATTGGAAATAAGGGGTGCTTTATTTCACACAAAAATGTGCAAGATAAAACTGTGCATTTGTGAATATGACTTTACCTCTATTCACTACAACACAGAGTAGTGTTCTCTTGGTCAGGTTTTTATTGAGTTAATGTCAGTTAAACCATCAACAAGTGGCTTGAAGCTTATGTTCGTCCGTGTATTTTTGAGTGATTTTATGTTCTATTACTTGCATAGTTTTTTTTTGCAATATGCGATCTTGCATATAGAAGGATGAATATAGTTAGAATATGTTGTGTGGTATGAAAATGCAATAAATAGGGTTCAGATTGTGCATACTTCATTGCTGGCATGGACATGTTTGTGTAGTACATACGTGTAACACCCCCTTGTATTAATCCCTGTGTCATAATGTTAATCATGCCTTGTCATGCTCATTAGCAAAGCTAATCACAGTGGTTAATCAAAACAACTCAATTTGGCCCCTGAAAAATTCAAATTCAAATTCTATTTGCAAAATGAAGTTGCTCCAAAATTTTTGGAAAATTGTTCATGTTGTTGCAAATATTCCAAAACCATTGTTCCTGGTGAAAACAACATCACCAGCAACCCCATTAATGGGCTAGGGCATTTAAACAGTGCCATTACAGCACTTTAATAAGCCTTTTCATTTTTGTAAAATTCAAAAATGATCCAATTTAGCCCAAAGCAATTTTTGGAGATGAGGAATATTGCAACCTCATTTTTTTGACCAACTCACACTTTTTACAAACATCTTTTGATGGCCCTACCTTTTCCTTTTTCTCCTTGCTGTTGAAATAAAGGTAAACAGAAAATTTAAACAAAGGAAAAGGCCAGGAGGGCCACTTACCTGCTGCTGGGCCGCACAGGCCCAGCCCATCACCACCTGCTCCCCGTCCTTCTCCCCTCCGTGTCGCCCCCGCCGTGGACCGAACGGCGCCGGCCGCCCGCAACTCGCCGCCGCGACGAGGGCAGGTGGGAGGGGATAAGATCGGCCCCCGTCCCTCCCCCCTGGACGCCTCCGCCATTCCTCCCTCTCTCCCTCGCTTCCCCTCTCGCCTCCCTCGCTCGGCCCCCTCTTCTTCCCCATCTCCCGAGCGCCTCCGTCGCCACCACTCCGCCGTCCCCGTGCTCTCCGGCGTCCCCGCGGGTCGCTGCCGTGTCTGGGAGGCGCGACGAACTCGACTACGTCGTCCGGTGGCCACAGCTGGAGCGGGGAGCCACCACCGCGCAGGATCCGCCTCGCCCCCTTCCGCTTCGGCCGTCGGCGATCTCCAGCGACCACGAGCTCCCCTGCGCTCCTAAGCTTTCGACGGGCCAACGTGCGCCTCCCCCGTGAGCTTCTCTTCCTCCCCCTACTCTCCGTTCTCTTCCGCAAGCCCTCTAGCCACCTCCACCGCAGTGGCCGAACCCGCCGTCATAGGAGCTCAACGCCGGCGTGATTCCGGCGAACCGTAGGCCCCGCGCGCGTGTCCATTCGCTTCACTAGCTCACGTAGAAGCTGTATAGCTCCTGTGCCGCTCGTTTTGCTCGCCGTAGCGTCGTTTCCGTCGGAGCCCGAACTCCGGCGTCCGCCTCCGAGCTCGCCGTCGTCGCCACGGTGCAGCTCCGGCCACCACATCACCACCATTCGACGCGGCCTGCTCCGCTCGTTCGAACGCGGGGTCGCGCGCGCCGAACGGTGCCCTGTAGGCATTTTCCGACGAGGGCCGTGGCCCTCCGCCGTGTTTTGGCGTCGTCGGCGGCGAAGCGCCGGCCACTGCCGACATGGCAAGTGGGCCCCGCCCTCAGTGTCACTGGCTGTGGGCCCTGGGGGCCCCGTTGACTGGGTTGACCCAGTCAACTTTGCTGACTGGGCAACCCCAGTCACTGACATGTGGGGCCCCTGCGGTTAAAATCTAATTAAAACGTTTTAAAAATAAAAACTATTTAGTTTAGCTAATAAGTCTATGACAGGTGGGTCCCACACCCCTAATTAACCTGTTTAGTTAGTTTAAAACTCTGTTAAAGTAACAGAGACTGACATGTGGGTCCCACTGGACCCACAGGTCAGGTTTGACCTGGTCAGCCGACTGCTGACGTCACTGTGACGTCAGGCTGATGCAATAATTCTTTTCTGCTATTTAAAATAATTCCAGAAAATCATTTAAACTTCGAAAATTCATATCTTTTAAACCGTAGCTCGGATCGAAAAACTTTCTATATGAAAGTTGCTCAGAACGACGAGACGATTCTAACCGTACTATCCGTTTCCGTATCGGGACCCTCTACGGAGGTGAACCCGCAACTTTTAGCCTGTTTCCGGTAGATGAATAGTGCACATACACCGGTAAATAATTCCAGATAAATCCTAAAAATAACCAATATGACTTAGACATGTTTTTAGGCAACCCTGCACTGCACGTTAGCTTAGCACGCTCTGTGTTGCATATGTTTTGTGTATTTATCTGTTTCTTCCCCCTCTTCTCTCTCGGTAGAGCCCGGCGCTGACGCAGATCCCGAGACCGACGCCGTCCCGGTGATTGGTTCCCCCTCCGACGACCTTGCTTTTGCCACCGAGCAACCAGGCAAGCAACCCCCCCCTTGAGCATTTCCGATATCGCCTATGTCTATTCTCTCTTATTCTTGCATTAGAATTGCTGCTACTGCTACTGCTCCTATTACTGTTGCATAGCCTGTTTTTGCTAAATTGTTGATACCTGTCATTATTCATAAACTGCTTAGTATAGGTTGGGTAGCATTGCTATGGTCCCACACTCTCGTAGTTGCCTCGCATAGTACCCTTGCCTCGATCAAGCGATCGAGCCCCTTCCCCTGACCTTCTTCACATCACCGCACAACCCCCCCTAATATGCTCGACTCCGCAGAGTTAACATCAGGTGACGAGGGTGATACCTCCGAACTCACTTCCGATGTTGTCCCTGTAGAATAGCTAGTCCGTTGTGGGATACCGAGGGTGATTCCTCTTCCCACCTCCGACCTAGCTTTTGCCGTGCATCCGCTATGGTGATTACCGCCGAGGGTGATTCCTCCGGTATCACCTTAACGGGACTTGTCGTTTAGGAGTCCAACGAGGGTGATTCCTCGGATTCCTCATCGGCATAGAAACCACACGGATGCCCTGTTTCACCATACCGTGTTTAAAGACGTATCGATCCCCGAGGCCGGACGTCGCCAGGAACAAAGGCGTGCGGCCAGAGGTATCGTGCGTCTGATGACACTTTGAAGTTACTACTACACATGTTGGATGGAGGCGGGTTGACCCAGAGGGGTACCCGCGAGTGCCTTTGAGGCGTGAGCTGTGGAGTCGGGTGACCAGAGAGGGTACCCGCGAGATAACTATGAGGCGTGGCCGGTCATTTCCAGTCCTTGTCACAAGTCCTCGAGACGGGACGACGGGGCCAACAGTATCGTAGGCTCTGCTCATTACCGCGCGCTCCCAATCCACTAAGCGATTTGGATATTTGATTCGAGGGGCCTTCGGGTCCGATAGCACTAACCACCACGTGGGTGTGAGTGGGTGCTCTGCGTCGTATACATCAGCCGGAGTCGTCACGACGTCAGCGATTGAGCGGCCCGTTCGGATTGGACTTAGGATGCAACTGCGCTTGTATAAGGGGTTGCTAGGTCTGCTACCGAACGGCCTCGCAACGTGCGGAGTGTCCGGGGCGACGGCCATGACCCCCGGGGGCATAGGATTAGTCCGGCGTGCTCGATCCTCTCTGGCGGTATCCGGTCGGGTTGCGTCGTATTGTTTGGCCGAGGGCGGGCACGACCTGATGGTGTGTCCGGCCGGAGTTAAGCGAGCGTGGTGGGTAACTTGGTGCACCCCTGCAGGGAAGAAACAATCTATCGATAGCCTGTCCTACGGTAACGGACACTCGGAGTTGTATCCACTTCGGTACAACTAGAACTGGTGACTTGAGATATGTGATATGAAGATGTTACTATAAACACATTACATTATGATATACTATTCTACTCCCTTCTAATTGCTGCAAGACGCTGAAGATGCTAGTCTTCGTCAGGACTAGGCTTTTCCCCTCTCTACTCTGGCTTTCTGCAGTCTAGTCCACCCACATAAAGCCTCCTTTGAAAATATGCATTGCTAGTATAGATCTGATGTAAGTCTTGCTGAGTACTTTGGATGAGTACTCACGGTTGCTTTGCTTCCTCTTTTGTCCTACCCGCATGATAAACCAGACGACGGAGCCATGGTGTCCGCAGCCCCCGTGGACGACTACTTCTACCAGCCCGAGGCTGGCTACTACTACTACCCGGCCGGCGAGTACTTCTACGAGGAGCCGGCGGACGACGACCAGGAGTAGGATCGGAGGTCCCAGGCAGGAGGCCTGCGCCTTTTCGATCGTAGTTTTTCTTTTGCCCCGCCTCGTATGAGGCCTATCTGTACTTGTGTTCTGTATCTGTACTCAGATACCTAACGCTTCCGCTGACTATGTGTGTGACATCATGTTATGTATTCGAGCCCTCGAGGCCCCTGGCTTGTAATATATGACTTGTATGTATTTATTTATGTTTTAGAGTTGTGCTGTGATTCCTTCAAGTGAGTCCTTAGGCTTGATCGTGTGCATTTGCGTGTATGATTAGTGCACGGTCGGGCCGGGGTCGTCACAGGTTGGTATCAGAGCCGACTGCCTGTAGGAACCCCCTTTCCAACTCCTTGGCCGAAGTCGAGTCTAGAGGTCCAAAAATGTTTTACTAACGTGGCTGTGTGGCTTATGGCCCCACTTCGCCAATTGGGTGGTATAGTATCTTTTATTCCTCATCTATACTCTGGGACTCTTCTCTCTCGTCTATTCGGGTTAAATTTTACTAACTCCATTAGGTTCTCGTTTTCACATCTACCCGGAGAGCTGGATATCAGTGCGATTTCTTATCATTGATCTGAATAGTCTGATAATCACTCCTTTCCATTTGTTTGTTTAACCTTTCTTATCAAGTCCTGATGATAATTGACTTGACTAGTCTGATTCTTCTTCTTTCAGATGAATCCTCTGTTTCCACCTCACCCGGAGACTCAGCTTGTGCTTCGCACCTGGGCTCGAGATGCCCCTGGGTTTCCGGCCATTCTAGTCGCTCTTCTGACCAGACTGGGCTACCGCTGGTACCCCGAGTACATGGTCTACGAGGAGTATCGCGAGTTCAACCAGGAGCAGTATTATGCTGAGGTTCGTATCTACGACCGGCAGGATGACTCAGACACTGAGCTGTACCGCTTTCGCGGTAGCGGCGTGACGGTTGCGATGGCAGTCCATGATGCTGCCTACGCTGCTGTCGCACGCCTCCGAGGAGAGCACAGAGATAGCTTGGATGCCTCTGAGTTTCGGTACATTCCGTATGCACCTGCTGGAGATGAGACTGGATACTACTCAGCTATCTGTGCCCCGTACGAGAGTCGACGTTATGACCCGCAGGTTCTGATTCAGCACACTCAGGCGCTGGATCGAACTGCTCGGGCCCTGGCGGTTGAGTTGTCCATCACTCGGACAGTTCTCTACCAGACGTTGACGCAGTTGATACCGGCTGTCCAAGCAGGGACGCTTCCTCAGTCTATCCTTTGCCCGCGCAGGATCAACACACCTCCAGGTGTCGAGTGGCCTGCGGTTGGAGGTCACACGCCAGTTCGTGGACCTCTGCTTCCCGTCCGAGACCGGGTTCTGCATCAGAGTGCACATGGAGCTCAGGATCCTTCTGCGATCGAGATCCGCCGTCCGCACTTGCAGCTACCCCGTTTCAGTTCCTTTCTCCGACGTTGATGTAGCCTTTGCTACGTCTCGTTGTGTACTTCCTTACCGCGGTCTGCGCGCCGCCTACTATGTCTAGTTTCTGATTTTGCGCCGTTATGCTGCCCGTTTGTAACCGACGCTATGTACGAACCCGTTTGTCATGATGTGTATGATGTTGTATTAATGCACTTCCCTTATGTCGTGCATATCTACTTCATTGTTGAATTCATGCAACGTGTATTCTTGTCTCTAAACCATCCCTGTTGGAATTATCAGGATGGCTGGTAACGGTGATCCACCTCCACCTCTGCCTCCGCCTCCGCCGCCAGAATATATGGCTGCCGTAATGCAGACCCTTGACATGCAGCGTCAGGTGCTGCAGGGTATGCTCAACCAGATACCCCAGGTCAACGCCAATGCTCAGCATCAGCCAGCCGCTATCACTCTGCAAGAATTTCTGCGGCTCAACCCAACGATATTTCGCAGTGCCGCCAACCCCTTGGATGCCGATGATTGGCTACGTGATATCTTCTTTGAGCTGGATTCTGCCGCCGTGTCCCCTGACAACTATGTCAAGTTTGCGACATATTTCCTGAAGGGTCCGGCGGCTCAGTGGTGGGACACTCACCGGAACACAGTGCCTACTGGAACTGTCATCACCTGGGCAGACTTCAAGACTGCCTTCCGTGCTCGGTACATCCCTGAGGGTGTTATCGACCGCAAGCGTACGGAGTTCCGTAACCTGATTCAGGGCAACAAGTCAGTTGATGCTTATCAGCGGGAGTTCCTGGAACTGTCCCGCTATGCTGAGGAGGATATCGCTACTGACGCAAGACGCCAAGAGAAGTTCAGGCGCGGACTTCATCATGATATTCTGCTTGCTCTAGTGGCACTGGACTTTCCGGACTTCGCCACTCTAGTGAACAAGGCCATTCAGGTTGAAACTGGACTCAAGCTACACAAGGATGCTCTTAAGCGCTCTCGCGAGTCGGGCTCATCTTCGGGCTCGTCTTCTCAGAAGCGCCGCATATGGATTCCTCAGAGCATGTATCGTCCAAACGCTCCAGTGTACATGCCTTCTTATGCTGCACCTCGTCTGCCTCCTCCACCGCCAATGCAGTACAGGCCTGCTGTCCCAGCACCTCGAGCACCTGCGATTCGTCCAGAGAGTGGACTCTGCTTCAAGTGTGGCCGTCCGGGTCACCGTGCCAGAGACTGTCCGCAGGCTCAGGGTCAGCTGGCTCTTCCATCTGCTGGCCATGGCAGTGGACGTGGAGTTCCTCCGCAGCGCAACAATAATGTCAGGCCTTCGAATACTCGTGGTGGTCAGCTTCACCACGTCAATCTGAGCGAAGACCCAGAACAGCCAGCCACAGTGATGGGTACACTTCTTGTTAACTCAGTATTTGCTAATGTTTTGTTTGATACCGGTGCATCTGATTCTTTCATATCAGAACCGTTTGCATTTAAACATGGCTTTAAACAAGATAAATTATATCAAACGGTATCCGTACAAACCTCCGCGGGTCGGTGCAAATCCACCTTATTCTGTCCGGAAGTGGTAGTGGAGATAGAAGAAATGAAGTTTCAGGCACACCCCATTGTCCTGAAATCCTGCGGCATCGACCTTATCCTAGGAATGGATTGGTTGGAGGCTCACGAGGCCCTAATTGATTGTGCCACCAAGACTGTACGTCTTCGGCACCCCTCCAATCAACTCGTGAGTTGCCGCGCTCGTGTATCCCATAATGCCAAGGCTCAAATCTATGCTTTAAATGCATTGAATGCTTCACCACTTGAAGGGCTCGAAAACATACCAGTTGTATGTGAATTCCCGGATGTCTTCCCAGAAGAACTTCCAGGAATACCCCCTGCTCGAGCCGTCAAATTTGTTATTGACTTGAAGCCGGGTACTACTCCTATTGCAAAGCGTCCTTACAAGATGCCACCGCATGAGCTCCTTGAGCTTAAGGAGGAAATCGACAAGTCACTCAAGAAGGGCTTCATTCGCCCTAGTTCCTCCGCCTGGGGAGCACCGTCTCTTTTCGTCAAGAAGAAAGATGGTACGAATAGGCTGGTACAAGATTACCGACCTATCAACCAGGCAACCATCCAGAATAAATATCCACTTCCTCGGATCAATGACTTATATGATCAACTGGCTGGATCATCGGTGTTTTCTAAACTCGACTTGAGGCTGGGTTATCACCAGATCCGTGTTCGCGAAGAGGATATTCCAAAGACTGCATTTGTAACTCGCTATGGCTCTTATGAGTACACTGTCATGTCCTTTGGTCTGACTAATGCTCCAGCTACCTTCTCCCGCCTGATGAATTATATATTCATGGATTACCTCGACAAGTTCGTCGTGGTATATCTGGATGATATTCTGGTATTCTCAAAGAACAAGGAAGAACACGCCGAACATCTTCGCCTTGTTCTGGAGAAGCTACGAGAGCATCAGCTTTATGCTAAGTTTTCCAAATGCGAGTTCTGGCTTTCTGAAGTAACCTACCTTGGACATGTGATTTCCAAGGGTGGCATTGCCGTTAATCCGGAACGGGTTCAGGCTATTCTTGACTGGACTCCTCCGAAGAATGTCAAGCAAGTGAGAAGTTTTCTCGGCCTTGCAAGCTATTGTCGTCGCTTCGTCGAGAACTTTTCCAAGATTGCCAAGCCCCTGACTAATCTGCTTCACAAAGGCGTTAAGTTTGAGTGGACAGATAAATGCCAGGAAAGCTTTCAAGCTCTTAAGGACAAGCTCGTTTCTGCTCCAGTGCTTGCTCCTCCAGATTCTCGCAAGGACTTCGTGATATATTGTGACGCCTCTCGCCAAGGATTAGGCTGTGTCCTAATGCAAGAACGAAGAGTAGTTGCTTATGCCTCGCGTCAACTACGTCCGCATGAAGAGAATTATCCAGTGCATGATCTTGAACTTGCTGCAGTGATCTTTGCATTGAAACTATGGCGACATTACCTTCTCGGTAACCGGTGTGAGATTTATACTGATCACCAAAGCTTGAAATATTTATTCACTCAGCCGGATCTTAATCTCCGCCAACAGCGATGGTTGGAAACTATTTCTGAATATGACTGTGGTATTTCTTATACCCCTGGCAAGGCTAATGTGATGGCCGATGCCTTGAGTCGCAAGTCATACAGCACCAACCTCAAGGTTAAGCGAGCTCAGCCTCGTCTTTATGAGGAGTTACGTAAGCTGAATCTGCATATCGTTCCACAGGGTTCGCTTAATGACCTGGTGATACAGCCGGATCTTGAGAAAGCTGTCAAGGTAGCACAAACCAAAGATGCTCACGTTGATGTTATAAAACAAGAACTGCATCTTCCGAAATACAGGGATTTCTCAATATCCGAAGATGGAACCTTGTATTTCCGAGGCCGCATTGTGGTAACTCGTTTCGACCTAATGACTGACAAGGTCATGAAGGAGGCACATGATACACCGCTGTCTATTCATCCTGGTAGTACTAAGATGTATCGTGATCTCCGCCAAAGGTACTGGTGGCCTAATATGAAGCGGGATATTGCTCGTTATGTTGCGGAATGCGATGTCTGTCGTCGCGTAAAGGCAGAACATCAGAAGCCTGCTGGACTTCTGCAACCTCTTCCTATTCCGCTGTGGAAATGGGATAAGGTGCAGATGGATTTCATTACTGGTTTTCCTAAGTCCCAGAAGGGTAACGATGCCATTCTTGTCGTCGTCGACCAACTCTCAAAGGTTGCACACTTCCTGCCAGTCAAGGAGACTATCACTGCTAGCCAGTTAGCAGAATTGTATATCTCCAGAATCGTTTCACTCCACGGAATTCCGAAGGAGATCAGTTCGGACCGTGGCACCCTGTTCACTTCCAAGTTCTGGGAAAGTTTTCAAGAAGCTTTGGGAACTCATATTCACTGGAGTTCAGCTTATCACCCCCAGTCCCAAGGTCAAGTTGAACGAGTCAATCAAGTGCTTGAAGATATGCTGCGAGCTTGTGTTATATCATTCGGTAAGAAATGGGAAGAATCCCTTCCTTATGCCGAGTTCTCGTATAACAACAGCTATCAAGCAAGTTTGAAGATGGCTCCTTTTGAAGTTCTGTACGGACGTAAGTGTCGAACCCCTCTGAATTGGTCAGAAACTGGGGAACGACAAGTTATTGGTCCGGACATTATTCAACACGCCGAAGAGCAAGTCCGTATTGTGCGTGAGAATCTCAAGGCGGCTCAGGACCGCCAGAAGAGCAACTATGATCGCAAGCGATGGGGTCTGACTTATCAACCAGGTGATCAAGTTTATCTACGTGTCACCCCTATGAAGGGCACACACCGTTTTGGTATCAAGGGCAAGTTAGCTCCGCGCTACATTGGCCCCTTTCCCGTGGTTGCTAGACGTGGATTCGTGGCTTACAAATTGCAATTGCCGCCGCAATTCTCGCATATCCACGATGTGTTCCATGTGTCGCAACTTCGTCGATCCTTCAAGGAATCCCCGCATCGTGCTGTGGATCACGAGATGCTCCAGCTTCAAGATGATCTTTCTTATAAGGAGCATCCGATCCGCATCCTCGATCAAACTGAACGTCGGACCCGCCAGAAGACAACCAAGTTCCTGAAAGTGCAGTGGTCAAATCATACTGAAGATGAAGCCACCTGGGAACGCGAGGAAAATCTTCGGGCGGAATACCCCGACCTCTTTACTTCTACCTCCTAAATTCTCGGGACGAGAATTTCTTTTAGAGGAGGAGAATTTGTAACACCCCCTTGTATTAATCCCTGTGTCATAATGTTAATCATGCCTTGTCATGCTCATTAGCAAAGCTAATCACAGTGGTTAATCAAAACAACTCAATTTGGCCCCTGAAAAATTCAAATTCAAATTCTATTTGCAAAATGAAGTTGCTCCAAATTTTTTGGAAAATTGTTCATGTTGTTGCAAATATTCCAAAACCATTGTTCCTGGTGAAAACAACATCACCAGCAACCCCATTAATGGGCTAGGGCATTTAAACAGTGCCATTACAGCACTTTAATAAGCCTTTTCATTTTTGTAAAATTCAAAAATGATCCAATTTAGCCCAAAGCAATTTTTGGAGATGAGGAATATTGCAACCTCATTTTTTTGACCAACTCACACTTTTTACAAACATCTTTTGATGGCCCTACCTTTTCCTTTTTCTCCTTGCTGTTGAAATAAAGGTAAACAGAAAATTTAAACAAAGGAAAAGGCCAGGAGGGCCACTTACCTGCTGCTGGGCCGCACAGGCCCAGCCCATCACCACCTGCTCCCCGTCCTTCTCCCCTCCGTGTCGCCCCCGCCGTGGACCGAACGGCGCCGGCCGCCCGCAACTCGCCACCGCGACGAGGGCAGGTGGGAGGGGATAAGATCGGCCCCCGTCCCTCCCCCCTGGACGCCTCCGCCATTCCTCCTTCTCTCCCTCGCTTCCCCTCTCGCCTCCCTCGCTCGGCCCCCTCTTCTTCCCCATCTCCCGAGCGCCTCCGTCGCCACCACTCCGCCGTCCCCGTGCTCTCCGGCGTCCCCGCGGGTCGCTGCCGTGTCTGGGAGGCGCGACGAACTCGACTACGTCGTCCGGTGGCCACAGCTGGAGCGGGGAGCCACCACCGCGCAGGATCCGCCTCGCCCCCTTTCGCTTCGGCCGTCGGCGATCTCCAGCGACCACGAGCTCCCCTGCGCTCCTAAGCTTTCGACGGGCCAACGTGCGCCTCCCCCGTGAGCTTCTCTTCCTCCCCCTACTCTCCGTTCTCTTCCGCAAGCCCTCTAGCCACCTCCACCGCAGTGGCCGAACCCGCCGTCATAGGAGCTCAACGCCGGCGTGATTCCGGCGAACCGTAGGCCCCGCGCGCGTGTCCATTCGCTTCACTAGCTCACGTAGAAGCTGTATAGCTCCTGTGCCGCTCGTTTTGCTCGCCGTAGCGTCGTTTCCGTCGGAGCCCGAACTCCGGCGTCCGCCTCCGAGCTCGCCGTCGTCGCCACGGTGCAGCTCCGGCCACCACATCACCACCATTCGACGCGGCCTGCTCCGCTCGTTCGAACGCGGGGTCGCGCGCGCCGAACGGTGCCCTGTAGGCATTTTCCGACGAGGGCCGTGGCCCTCCGCCGTGTTTTGGCGTCGTCGGCGGCGAAGCGCCGGCCACTGCCGACATGGCAAGTGGGCCCCGCCCTCAGTGTCACTGGCTGTGGGCCCTGGGGGCCCCGTTGACTGGGTTGACCCAGTCAACTTTGCTGACTGGGCAACCCCAGTCACTGACATGTGGGGCCCCTGCGGTTAAAATCTAATTAAAACGTTTTAAAAATAACACCCCCTTGTATTAATCCCTGTGTCATAATGTTAATCATGCCTTGTCATGCTCATTAGCAAAGCTAATCACAGTGGTTAATCAAAACAACTCAATTTGGCCCCTGAAAAATTCAAATTCAAATTCTATTTGCAAAATGAAGTTGCTCCAAAAATTTTGGAAAATTGTTCATGTTGTTGCAAATATTCCAAAACCATTGTTCCTGGTGAAAACAACATCACCAGCAACCCCATTAATGGGCTAGGGCATTTAAACAGTGCCATTACAGCACTTTAATAAGCCTTTTCATTTTTGTAAAATTCAAAAATGATCCAATTTAGCCCAAAGCAATTTTTGGAGATGAGGAATATTGCAACCTCATTTTTTTGACCAACTCACACTTTTTACAAACATCTTTTGATGGCCCTACCTTTTCCTTTTTCTCCTTGCTGTTGAAATAAAGGTAAACAGAAAATTTAAACAAAGGAAAAGGCCAGGAGGGCCACTTACCTGCTGCTGGGCCGCACAGGCCCAGCCCATCACCACCTGCTCCCCGTCCTTCTCCCCTCCGTGTCGCCCCCGCCGTGGACCGAACGGCGCCGGCCGCCCGCAACTCGCCACCGCGACGAGGGCAGGTGGGAGGGGATAAGATCGGCCCCCGTCCCTCCCCCCTGGACGCCTCCGCCATTCCTCCCTCTCTCCCTCGCTTCCCCTCTCGCCTCCCTCGCTCGGCCCCCTCTTCTTCCCCATCTCCCGAGCGCCTCCGTCGCCACCACTCCGCCGTCCCCGTGCTCTCCGGCGTCCCCGCGGGTCGCTGCCGTGTCTGGGAGGCGCGACGAACTCGACTACGTCGTCCGGTGGCCACAGCTGGAGCGGGGAGCCACCACCGCGCAGGATCCGCCTCGCCCCCTTCCGCTTCGGCCGTCGGCGATCTCCAGCGACCACGAGCTCCCCTGCGCTCCTAAGCTTTCGACGGGCCAACGTGCGCCTCCCCCGTGAGCTTCTCTTCCTCCCCCTACTCTCCGTTCTCTTCCGCAAGCCCTCTAGCCACCTCCACCGCAGTGGCCGAACCCGCCGTCATAGGAGCTCAACGCCGGCGTGATTCCGGCGAACCGTAGGCCCCGCGCGCGTGTCCATTCGCTTCACTAGCTCACGTAGAAGCTGTATAGCTCCTGTGCCGCTCGTTTTGCTCGCCGTAGCGTCGTTTCCGTCGGAGCCCGAACTCCGGCGTCCGCCTCCGAGCTCGCCGTCGTCGCCACGGTGCAGCTCCGGCCACCACATCACCACCATTCGACGCGGCCTGCTCCGCTCGTTCGAACGCGGGGTCGCGCGCGCCGAACGGTGCCCTGTAGGCATTTTCCGACGAGGGCCGTGGCCCTCCGCCGTGTTTTGGCGTCGTCGGCGGCGAAGCGCCGGCCACTGCCGACATGGCAAGTGGGCCCCGCCCTCAGTGTCACTGGCTGTGGGCCCTGGGGGCCCCGTTGACTGGGTTGACCCAGTCAACTTTGCTGACTGGGCAACCCCAGTCACTGACATGTGGGGCCCCTGCGGTTAAAATCTAATTAAAACGTTTTAAAAATAAAAACTATTTAGTTTAGCTAATAAGTCTATGACAGGTGGGTCCCACACCCCTAATTAACCTGTTTAGTTAGTTTAAAACTCTGTTAAAGTAACAGAGACTGACATGTGGGTCCCACTGGACCCACAGGTCAGGTTTGACCTGGTCAGCCGACTGCTGACGTCACTGTGACGTCAGGCTGATGCAATAATTCTTTTCTGCTATTTAAAATAATTCCAGAAAATCATTTAAACTTCGAAAATTCATATCTTTTAAACCGTAGCTCGGATCGAAAAACTTTCTATATGAAAGTTGCTCAGAACGACGAGACGATTCTAACCGTACTATCCGTTTCCGTATCGGGACCCTCTACGGAGGTGAACCCGCAACTTTTAGCCTGTTTCCGATAGATGAATAGTGCACATACACCGGTAAATAATTCCAGATAAATCCTAAAAATAACCAATATGACTTAGACATGTTTTTAGGCAACCCTGCACTGCACGTTAGCTTAGCACGCTCTGTGTTGCATATGTTTTGTGTATTTATCTATTTCTTCCCCCTCTTCTCTCTCGGTAGAGCCCGGCGCTGACGCAGATCCCGAGACCGACGCCGTCCCGGTGATTGGTTCCCCCTCCGACGACCTTGCTTTTGCCACCGAGCAACCAGGCAAGCAACCCCCCCCTTGAGCATTTCCGATATCGCCTATGTCTATTCTCTCTTATTCTTGCATTAGAATTGCTGCTACTGCTACTGCTCCTATTACTGTTGCATAGCCTGTTTTTGCTAAATTGTTGATACCTGTCATTATTCATAAACTGCTTAGTATAGGTTGGGTAGCATTGCTATGGTCCCACACTTTCGTAGTTGCCTCGCATAGTACCCTTGCCTCGATCAAGCGATCGAGCCCCTTCCCCTGACCTTCTTCACATCACCGCACAACCCCCCCTAATATGCTCGACTCCGCAGAGTTAACATCAGGTGACGAGGGTGATACCTCCGAACTCACTTCCGATGTTGTCCCTGTAGAATAGCTAGTTCGTTGTGGGATACCGAGGGTGATTCCTCTTCCCACCTCCGACCTAGCTTTTGCCGTGCATCCGCTATGGTGATTACCGCCGAGGGTGATTCCTCCGGTATCACCTTAACGGGACTTGTCATTTAGGAGTCCAACGAGGGTGATTCCTCGGATTCCTCATCGGCATAGAAACCACACGGATGCCCTGTTTCACCATACCGTGTTTAAAGACGTATCGATCCCCGAGGCCGGACGTCGCCAGGAACAAAGGCGTGCGGCCAGAGGTATCGTGCGTCTGATGACACTTTGAAGTTACTACTACACATGTTGGATGGAGGCGGGTTGACCCAGAGGGGTACCCGCGAGTGCCTTTGAGGCGTGAGCTGTGGAGTCGGGTGACCAGAGAGGGTACCCGGGAGATAACTACGAGGCGTGGCCGGTCATTTCCAGTCCTTGTCACAAGTCCTCGAGACGGGACGACGGGGCCAACAGTATCGTAGGCTCTGCTCGTTACCGCGCGCTCCCAATCCACTAAGCGATTTGGATATTTGATCCGAGGGGCCTTCGGGTCCGATAGCACTAACCACCACGTGGGTGTGAGTGGGTGCTCTGCGTCGTATACATCAGCCGGAGTCGTCACGACGTCAGCGATTGAGCGGCCCGTTCGGATTGGACTTAGGATGCAACTGCGCTTGTATAAGGGGTTGCTAGGTCTGCTACCGAACGGCCTCGCAACGTGCGGAGTGTCCGGGGCGACGGCCATGACCCCCGGGGGCATAGGATTAGTCCGGCGTGCTCGATCCTCTCTGGCGGTATCCGGTCGGGTTGCGTCGTATTGTTTGGCCGAGGGCGGGCACGACCTGATGGTGTGTCCGGCCGGAGTTAAGCGAGCGTGGTGGGTAACTTGGTGCACCCCTGCAGGGAAGAAACAATCTATCGATAGCCTGTCCTACGGTAACGGACACTCGGAGTTGTATCCACTTCGGTACAACCAGAACTGGTGACTTGAGATATGTGATATGAAGATGTTACTATAAACACATTACATTATGATATACTATTCTACTCCCTTCTAATTGCTGCAAGACGCTGAAGATGCTAGTCTTCGTCAGGACTAGGCTTTTCCCCTCTCTACTCTGGCTTTCTGCAGTCTAGTCCACCCACATAAAGCCTCCTTTGAAAATATGCATTGCTAGTATAGATCTGATGTAAGTCTTGCTGAGTACTTTGGATGAGTACTCACGGTTGCTTTGCTTCCTCTTTTGTCCTACCCGCATGATAAACCAGACGACGGAGCCATGGTGTCCGCAGCCCCCGTGGACGACTACTTCTACCAGCCCGAGGCTGGCTACTACTACTACCCGGCCGGCGAGTACTTCTACGAGGAGCCGGCGGACGACGACCAGGAGTAGGATCGGAGGTCCCAGGCAGGAGGCCTGCGCCTTTTCGATCGTAGTTTTTCTTTTGCCCCGCCTCGTATGAGGCCTATCTGTACTTGTGTTCTGTATCTGTACTCAGATACCTAACGCTTCCGCTGACTATGTGTGTGACATCATGTTATGTATTCGAGCCCTCGAGGCCCCTGGCTTGTAATATATGACTTGTATGTATTTATTTATGTTTTAGAGTTGTGCTGTGATTCCTTCAAGTGAGTCCTTAGGCTTGATCGTGTGCATTTGCGTGTATGATTAGTGCACGGTCGGGCCGGGGTCGTCACAATACGCCACATCACTCATGAGGTGCTCAATAATCTATTTTGAAGAATACAAGATGAATGGTTAGTATGTTGTAGTAAAGAAAGTAAAACTCAATTCTGTTGAAGTGGGCATGTAGCAAATCATTTACATACATCTGCCTCCGCAAAGTGGGATTTCTCTCTCTTTGCCACCTTCTCCTTGTCCCAAAACCGAATCAAAGGCTTCTGACGAGGAGAGTAATCTATGTCTATACTATGTTTAACTTTTTCCACATAGAATTTCTCCTAGTACCACACCTACATTCCAACATAGTCAAAATGATTGAGTTGGAAAACCATAGTATAACTCATTGGAACACAGTAGGGCATTATGTATTACCTCTAAGAGAGCGAGGTTACCAACAAAATTTGTTTGATTATTGATCTTGTACTGCTTTAATCTCTCAATGAGGGATCAACTATCACGGTTGCCCAGATTATATTATTTATATCATTATCGTCCAACATAAGGTTCAGGTAATCTCAACTTACTTCTAACTTTAGTTAGACATTGTAGGAGACTAACTGTGCATAGTGTGAACCCCCTCTCATGAAGTGCTCATTTGGAGATCCTTTGTTTTCTTTGATTTGTTGCACTAGGCCTTTGTAAGTAATTGCTCGCTCTTTTGGGTCTCTGTCAGCTGCGAACAATTTGACTTGTTTCTTTTTTCTTTTAGACTCGGTCGTATTGTTTGCATGCCGTCGTTTAAGATGAGGGACCTCTCCTTCTGAAGGCATGTCTATGATATTAAGGGCGTGTTCATGTTCAGAACCTCTCTAAACTTCTCCAAATCCTCAAATACAGCTTCTCAAGCCAGCTTCCACTCCACCCAGCGAACCAGAAGTGTCCGGGACGTTCGTTGCTACTCACAGTGAAGCAGCCCAGCTGGGGAGATTGCTGGCATGTTGGCCGCCTGTATGGGCCGGGAAGCAGCCCAGTTCGGGGATCCGGCGAGATGAGCACTGACGTTAATGGGGGCTGGGGCTGGGGTGCGTACTATCGGTCGGGAAGTTGTGTCGTCCTGCTCCTGGGGGTTGCGTCGAGGGGATCCGGCAGGGCTGGGCCTGGAGCGACCGGATGTGTCGTCATGTCGCGACGGCGGTGGTCGCGACTGTGGGTAGGATTAACTTTCCTGATGTAGGGGGTATGTCGACAGAGGGAGGGGAACTAGACGAGCCAGTGATAGTATTTTTATCGGGGGAGGATTGGGCAAAAGGGAAACAAATCGTTATGTTTGGCGGTGGCACTATGGCTGTAATTTCGGCAAACTCCAGATTTTCTTTTTGTTGGAGCTGGGCCTTGGTCGCTCCAGATTCGTGCACTGCTAGGCAGCTCAGCTTCGAGAAGTTAGCTTCTCGGAGCCAAAATATCCGGGTCAAATTCAACTGTGAAGTTGGTGGAGTTAGAAGCTGAAGAGTCTCAAAACACGCCCTAACTACATCCTCTATCTTTATCTTTAACTGTTTTCATTGACAAAAAATGGCTCAGCTTTCTAACTAGTGTACAAATTTAACAATTGCAGAAAATCATACTGATAGGTTTCCCCCTTTTTTCTTTCCGTGTAGCGTCCAAATGCTTTATCTCAGCGACTTGTGTTTTGTCATGTAGAATTCAGCACATCTTGTCATTCCAATCATGTGTTTTGCTTTCCTATTTATAAGTTTTGAGAAAGTCCTACAGTCCAAAGAGGACCTAGTATTATTCACATTACTAGGAAGAAATCACTTGACCTATGGCCAACTGATCTTTGGCAAAAATCGCCTGGGTCGCAAGTTGTTGAATTCGTCTCATTTAGCCGTTGGATCGTCACAACACGGACCATGTTGTGGTCACTCATTGCAACATGGATCATGTATTCATGTTGTGGTCTCCTCGAACTTGCATAACGTTGCAAACAACACCCGGGCCTTTGATCACCCATTGCAATATGGACCATGTTGCGCTCACCCATTGAAACATGGACCATGTTGCAGTCACCTCCAGCTTGCATAACGTTGCAAAAACATGGGCCTTTGGTCACCAATTGCAACATGGGTCATATTTCAAAGCCTTTTACAACATGCCACATGTTGCAAATGCATCATCAGTGGCTGCAGGGGAGGGAGGAGGAAAAAGTTTAGTTTTGTTAGTGTAGAAACTCTCTACCAAGTGTTCGTCTTGATAACCTAATGGAAAGGACCACTGAGCTATGCTTTGTAGAAGAAAAGAACCAGGGAAGAAGAATTATAGAAGAAGAGAAGAGAAAATAAAAAGTCTGGTATTATGAGTAAACATGGCAGAAGACGGCTGACGGTATGAGTCAGACGCTTGTACTACCGGTCGTACTAAGGCATTGAAGAGAAGCACCAAAATTCCAGAGCGAACGACGGAGTAGAGTACAAGCGCTCACACTCGTACCACTTCATCTCCCAGAGTTACAGAAAGTCTAACTTTCTGAGATGGACGAAGGTATGGTTACTCGCGCTCGTACTCTGGCTCATACTGCGAAGCTACCCTGATTAATAGAAGGTTCAGTTTTTTAAGGCGGACTACGAGCGATTGTGTGTGATTTACCATTTCTCTGTTTCAGCAATTGTGTGTGATTTAACATCAGTTTTCTAAGCCTTGTCAACAAATGCGTCATGAAACAATGAAAAACATAGTAATTTTAGATTACCATTAGTTATCCTACAGTTTACATGATCTATTGGCAATGGCCTGACTCTTTTGCTGCTGGTTTTCGCTAGTTGCAACTGTATATGGATTGACAATGCTTTCAACCTTAATGCCTTTTTTCAAGTCTATGGTTTCCATCTCACATCAATACTTCAGAGAAGGGAGCATGCCCATTAGTATCATTTGAAGGGAGCATGAGAGGTTAGAATATGCCATTTGCTCATTGAATGTACATTGCTGCTGCTTCATCCTAGCTGCAGTTGTATAAGGTTTAACAGTGCTTTGAACCTGATTAGAGTCCCCTTGAAACTTTGTGTTGTCCCTTATTACCTGATGGTAGTTTGTATATTCATTAAAAAAAAGTCTCATGAAATTACCGACTTACTCATCAGAGAACTTACTTGAACAACAGTGGAGTGTGGTCACGTACCACGTGTACATTAGTAATTATGTATCCCCGTAGTAATTTGGTAATTTGGTACCCTGGTCATGCTTTTCAAGAGCAGCTTGTAATTATATTTCTCGATTGCTTCGGTGACAATCTTTGTCTAGTGTTTGTACATGTTGTTGGATCACACACACACACACGCACACACACGCATGCACGCAGACACAGAGACACCTGATGCGGACAATTCTTCTCTCTGATTTATCCAAATCCAGTAGATGCAAAACGCACTGCACACTGCACACTGCTCATCAAATAACAAATATGTAAAAAAATAAACGTTTTATCCCTTGACAAGTGAATATACAATCTGAGTACTTTGTTGTGACTAGAAGTAGTATTTTGGTTCTTTAGGACATTCTGAATATGAGTGCTTCGTAGTTGTTTAATGAAGGTTCAAGAAACTAATCTTTTGAAATATTCTTTTGGCAAGCAATGTACTCTTGATTTTTTTATGCACAATGCACAGATCATTTGTTGCTCAATACTATTTCATATTAATCTTCTTATACTCTAAAATAGTGCAATGAAATTATGAACTAGTGCTAACTTAGTTTTTTCCATAGCTCAGACAACATTGAGATGTGATACTTTGAGGTCAATGCAGAGTGATGAAAAGACTTGAGTAGGACTACTGATCATCAACTTGCAGCTCATCTTATTTGACAGTGTCTTTACCTCAGACATGACGACCGACTTGATAATTAAAAAAAATCAGTGAACAAACTTGAACAATGATGCATCAACGCCAGTTGTAATTAATGTTTGTATGTGGACGCACGAAAACAGTTTAGGCCAACGCTCGATCACAATGAAGTGCGGACATGACGGTATTTGAACCTTGGTTTAGTGATTGATATCAGTTGTAATATTTTTCAAATGCTAGTTCACATGAATTTGGAAATTTTTGTATGTTATAATTCGAGTTTACTTAAAGGGAGCTGCTACGCGTCGGCCAGCGGATCCTTTTTCAAAGACCCGTCGCCTCGCGAGACGCGTGATCTAGCGGATTGAGCGACGAGCGTCACCCTCTATTACTGCAACAAAGGTTGTGTTGCAGTAATTTTCTGCAACACGGGTCATGTTGCAGGAATTTTTGCAAAACACAGGTTAGGTTGCAATTTTATTTTTGCAACATAGCTCTCGTTACAGTTTTCTTTTTGCAACGAAAGTCATGTTACAGTTTTTCTTGAAATAGAGGTCTTGTTACATTTTTTTTTGTAATAGTGGCCTTGTTGCAATTTAATTATTTTTGTAACAAAGCCCTTGTTGTAATTTTTTCTTTTTTCAACAAAGGTATTGTTACAGAAATGAGAGATTATGGGGCTGGTTCAGCACGTCACGTGGGACACATGGCGTGCAACCAAGGCGGTTGACGCAAGCTTGTTAATCCACCGGCTGCACCATAGCAGTTCCCTTACTTAAATTCTAAACATTCTTTATGTCTACTTTTCTTACCTTTTTTTGAATTTTTTATCCATGATTTGTTGTATCATGTTTCTATGTTGCACGTTTTTTTAAAAGGTGGATAACCCCGGCATCTACATCTGGGCTATGCATGCAATCATTTTATTAATTATTCACAGAGACCTTACAAAATAATACTCCCTCTGTTCCTAAATATTTGTCTTTCTAGGCATTTCAACAAGTGACTACATACGAAGTAAAATGAGTGAATCTACACTCTAAAACATGTCTACATGCATCCGTATGTTGTAACCATTTGAAATGTCTAGAAAGACAAATATTTGGGAACGGAGGGAGTACATCAGTGTGAAGCCATCATATTGACAACATCTGTCGCTATTCCTAATCACTTAATGAAGGGGTGTCAATTGTCGAGCCGAATACCAAACAGACTTCGCACCAAAGCCTAACATCTAAAGCCGGAGGCCCCAACCAAGCCTCATACTGGGTCTAGGGCACACACTGGTCCAACACACTCTCAGAGGTCGCCGCCACCATCTTCCATCGACTCATCTTCAAAGCCAGGTCTGCCGTCGAAGCCACCACGACGCCAGACAGCGCCACATTCATGCGCTCGTCTATCAACACGCGTCCAGCGCCAAGACCCCACTGCTCCATGCCACCGGGAGCCACCGTTGTCGACATGCCAGATGCCATGCCGCTCCTCCTTCGCAAACACCACCTTTTTCCACTAGCCCCATCACCATCGAAGACACAACCAAAGATCAAGAGGGTCGGGCCGCCTCCAGGAACCACCCGAGCTCACTGCACCACATGCTCCAACGCCCAAGACGACGCCACCAAGGTGAAAACGACTTTGTTGCGCCGCCACCGTCCAATCCCAATGATTTGGGGTTTTCACCCGGGCAAGATGGAAGAACGGAGTTGGGGAGATGTACCTCAGCACCGCCTCAAAGGGGGGATCCGGCGCCCGCAACACCGTCGATGTCGTGGCCGCCATCGTCGACCAAGGGTTTCCCCTGGGCAGAGTTCCCAGTCCAACTCCCACCACGCTAATCGCCAGACCCCACAGAGAGGAACTCGTCGAAGATCGAACAGCCAATGGAATGGTCGGCAAGCATCAGGTGGTCGTCTTTGGATCTAGCCATGGGGAAGAACGGGGTATCCCCCACGTCGCGACCACCTCCAATGTGCCCACGCTGCCCACACAACCAAGGCCCCTCTCGTTGCACGTGAGGTCTTTCATCCCCTCTCGTTTCCATTTGGGCTCCTGGGGCAGTGGGAACATCCCGTGGCGGGGTCCCATGTGCATAGGATAATCTCTCCCTAGGGGTTTATTGCCCTGGTTTTCCCACCCTGATACATCTCCAACGTATCTATAATTTTTGATTGTTCCATGCTATTATATATGATGTTTTGGATGTTTAATGGGCTTTATTATACACTTTTATATTATTTTTGGGACTAACCTATTAACCCAAAGGCTCAGTCCAGATTGTTGTTTTTTGCCTATTTCATGGTTTCGCAGAAAAGGAATATCAAACGGAGTCCAAACGGAATGAAACCTTCGGGAGAGATATTTTTAGAACGATATCTTTCACGGGAGACTTGAGAACCACGGCAGAGGGCACACGTGGCGTCCACGAGGGTGGGGGCGCACCCACTCCCCCTGGGCGCGCCCCCTGCCTCATGGGCCCCACGTTACTTCCCCGATGCCCTCCTTCCTCCTATATATACCCATGTACCCTGAAAACATCGAAGCAACAGAAAAAACCCTAATTCCACCACCGCAACCTTCTGTTCCCGTGAGATCCCATCTTGGGGCGTGTTCCGGAGCTCCACCGGAGGGGGGATCTTCCACGGAGTGCTTCTACATCAACACCATCGCCTCACCATGAGTTGTGAGTAGTTTATCACAGACCTTCGGGTCCATAGTTAGTACCTAGATGGCTTCTTCTCTCTTTTTGGATCTCAATACCAAGTTCCTCGGTCTTCTAGGAGATCTATTCGATGTAATCTTTTTGCGGTCTGTTTGTCGAGATCCGATGAATTGTGGGTTTATGATCAAGATTATCTATGAGAAATATTTGGTTCTTTTCTGAATTCTTTTATGTATGATTATAATATCCTTGCAAGTTTCTTCGAATTATCGGTTTGGTTTGGCCTACTAGATCTATAGTTCTTGCAATGGGAGAAGTGCTTGGCTTTGGGTTCAATCTTGCGGTGTCCTTTCCCAGTGACAGCAGGGGCAGCAAGGCACGTATAGTATTGTTGCCATCGAGGATAAAAAGATGGGGTTTATGTCATATTGCTTGAGTTTATCCCTCTACATCATGCCATCTTGCTTAAAGCATTACTCTGTTCTTATGAACTTAATACTCTAGATGCATGCTGGATAGCGGTCGATGTGTGGAGTAATAGTAGTAGATGCATAATCGTTTCGGTCTACTTGTCACGGACGTGATGCCTATATATAATGATCATGCCTAGATATTCTCATAATTATTCGCTTTTCTATCAATTGCTTGACAGTATTTCGTTCACCCACCGTAGAAATGTGCTATCATGAGAGAAGCCACTAGTGAAACCTATGGCCCCCGAGTCTATTCTCTACATATCAATATACAATCTACTTTACTTTGTTGTTTTTACTTTCTGTTCTTATATCCAAAAATACCAAAAATATCAAACTATCCTATCTATCAGATCTCACTTTCGTAAGTGACCGTAAAGGGATTGACAACCCCTTATCGCGTTGGCTGCGAAGTTCTTATTTGTTTGTGCAGGTGCGAGGGACTCGCGCGTGGTCTCCTACTGGATTGATACTTTGGTTCTCAAAAACTAAGGTAAATACTTACGCTACTGTGCTGCATCACCCTTTCCTCTTCGAGGGAATACAACGCAAACTCGAGAAGTAGCAAGAAGAATTTCTGGCACCATTGCCGGGGAGGCTTACACAAAAGTCATATACCAAGTACCTATCACAAACCCTTGTCCTTCGCATTACATTTATTTGCCTCTCATTTTCCTCTCCCCCACTTCACCCTTGCCGTTTTATTTGCCCTTCTTTTTGCCGTGTGTTTATCGTTCGCTTGCTTCTTGTTTGCTTGTGTGTTGGATTGCTTGCTTGTCACCATGTCTAGCACACCTATCATTATCAATACTCCCGAGAGTGAGGTTCTTAATTTTAAACAAAGGGAGGAGGAAAATCTAAAAGATGCTTGGTATAGAATTTGCAATGCTCAAAATAGATCTACTAGGAAGCTTTCCACTTCCGTGCTTCTTCGCAATTTTTATGTTGGCATAACTCCATGGAATAGATATATTTTAGATACCATTACCGGAGGGAATTTCTTGGGTAGCCATACTTTTGATTCTTATAATGCTATGACTGAATTATTTGGCTCACCACCTCTTATGGTTAATGGGACTGTTTTAACTCTGGAACATGTTATGCAAAGGCTTGAAATCATTGAAAACAAAGTTGCTATAGTAGAGTTGGTTGAGAATTTGGATAGAAAGATCCACAATGAAATTACCCAATATGGATCCAAGGTAGGAGTTATTCTGATTTTCTTTAAAGAAAAGGAACCCATAGTTAAATAAAAAATAGATCAAGATTTTACTAGAATCGATATACTTGAGGATATTATTACTAATGTAGGGTCTGCTCTTTCTGCTATGAAAACTACTTCAAATCCTTCTACCACTAAATTTTCTAAGTTCATGTATGCTCCTAAAAACAAGGGTGAACCATCTAGTAAAGGAATCACGGATCTTAAATCTATAAGTGTTCATCCTATTTTTCTCACTTTTGCAAGAGAACTTTTTGATACGAATGAATTTCTTGATTTCGTGCTCAAAAGTTTGATTATCAATAGGAATAAAGAAATTCCTAAGAATTACAAGTGCTTAATTAAAGAATTTCCTTCCAAAGATGGCAATACCTAGATATATCCTTGTATCATGCTTAGCTAGGGGCGTTAAACGATAGCGCTTGTCGGGAGGCAACGCAATTTTCTTTTCTTTGTTTTTGCTTATGTTTAGGAATAAATATTGCATCTAGCTTCTGTTTAGATGTGGTTTTGTGTTTTAACTAGTGTTTGTGCCAAGTAGAACCTTTGGGAAAACTTGTGTGAAGTTTATATGATCTTGCTGTAAAAAAACAGAAACGTTAACGCTCACTAGAATAGTCACCAGATTTTACTGGAGAGTGCTATTTAGTTGATTATTTTTGCAGATGATTAATAGAAAAATTCCTCATGTTTACCAATTTATTTCAATTTTTTTGGAGTTACAAAAGTATGCGAAAGTTACAGATTACTACAGACTGTTTTGTTTTTGACAGATTCTGTTTTTCATGTGTTGTTTGCTTATTTTGATGAATCTATGAGTAGTATTGGAGGATATTAATCATAGAGAAGTTGGAATACAGTAGGTTTAACACCAATATAAACAAAGAATGAGTTCATTACAATACCTTTGAGTGGTGGTTTGTTTTCTTATACTAACGGAGCTCACGAGATTTTTGGCTAAGTTTTGTGTTGTGAAGTTTTCAGGTTTTGAGTATGGCTTTGATGTAGTATGGAACAAAGAGTGGCAAGAGCCTAAGCTTGGGGATGCCCAAGGCACCCCAAGGTAAAATTCAAGGACAACCAAAAGCCTAAGCTTGGGGATGCCCCGGGAAGGCATCCCCTCTTTCGTCTTCATCTATCGGTAACTATTCTCGGGACTATATTTTTATTCACCACATGATATGTGTTTTACTTGGAGCGTCATGTATAATTTGAGTCTTTGCTTGTTAGTTCGCCACAATCATCCTTGCTGGACACACCTTTTTTAGGGAGATAAATATGGCCTAGAATTTGTTAGAACACTCTATGTGCTTCACTTATATCTTTTGAGCCAAATAGTTTTGCTCTAGTGCTTCACTTATATATTTTAGAGCACGGTGGTGATTTTATTTTGTAGAAATTGTTGATCTCTCATGCTTCACTTATATCCTTTTGAGAGTCTTTTAGAACAGCATGGTAATGTGCTTCGGTTATAAAACTAGTCCTAATATGATAGGCATCCAAGATAAATGTAGTAAAAACTTTCATACAAAGTGCATTGAATATGATGAGAAGTTTGATACTTGATGAATGTTTTGAGATATGAGGATAGTGATATTAGAGTCATGCTAGTTGAGTTATTATGAATTTGAAAAATACTTGTGTTAAAGTTTGTGATTCCCGTAGCATGCACGTATGGTGAACCGCTATGTGACGAAGTAAGAGCATGAGGTATTTGTAGAGTGTCATCCTTTGTGTGGAGGTCGGGGGCGCGCGATGGTTAACTCCTACCAACCTCCACCCTAGGATCATGCGTTGATTGCTTTGTTTTGATGACTCGTAAATTTTTGCAATAAGTATATGAGTTCTTTATGACCAATGACGAGTCCATGGATTATACGCACTCTCACCCTTCCACCATTGCTAGCCTCTCTAGTACCGCGCAACTTTCGCCGGTACCATCACCCACTATATACCTTCCTCAAAACAGCCACCATATACCTTCCTCAAAACAGCCACCATATCTACCTATCATGGCATTTCCATAGCCATTCCGAGATATATTGCCATGCAACTTTCCACCGTTCCGTTCATATGACACGCTTCATATTGTCATATTGCCATGCATGATTATGTAGTTGACATCGTATTTGTGGCAAAGCCACCTTGCATAATTTTTCATACATGTCACTCTTGATTCATTGTACATCCCAGTACACCACTGGAGGCATTCATATAGAGTCATACTTTGTTCTAGTATCGAGTTGTAAATCAATATAAGTGTGATGATCATCATTATTAGAGCATTGTCCCAAAGAAAAAAAGAAGAAGGAAAGGCCAAGAAAAAGAAAGGCCCCAAAAAAAGAAAAAAAGAAGAAAAAAAGAAAAAAAGAAAAAGAAAATAAAATAAAAGGGACAATGCTACTATCTTTTTCCACACGTGTGCTTCAAAGTAGCACCATGTTCTTCATGATAGAGAGTCTCATGTTTAGTCACTTTCATATACTAGTGGGAATTTTCATTATAGAACTTGACTTGTATATTCCAACGATGGGCTTCCTCAAATGCCCTAGGTCTTCGTGAGCAAGCAAGTTGGATGCACACCCACTTAGTTTCTTTTGTTGAGCTTTCATACATTTTTAGCTCTAGTGCATCCGTTGCATGGCAATCCCTACTCACTCACATTGATATCTATTGATGGGCATCTCCATAGCCCGTTGATACGCCTAGCCGATGTGAGACTATCTTCCTCCTTTTTGTCTTCTCAACAACCACCACTCTATTCCACCTATAGTGCTATATCCATGGCTCACACTCATGTATTGTGTGGAAGTTGAAAGGTTTGGAAAAATTGAGTATGAAAACAATTGCTTGGCTGAAACCGGGGTTGTGCATGATATGAGTATTTCGTGTGATGAAGAGGGAGCATAGCCAGACTATATGATTTTGTAGGGATAACTTTCTTTAGCCATGTTATTTTGAGAAGACATGATTGCTTTGTTAGTATGCTTGAAGTATTATTATTTCTTATGTCAATATAGACTTTTGTCTTGAATCTTTTCGGATCTGAACATTCATGCCACAATAAAGAGAATTACATTGAAAAATTATGTTGGTTAGCATTCCACATCAAAAATTCTGTTTTTATCATTTACGTACTCGAGGACGAGCAGGAATTAAGCTTGGGGATGCTTGATACGTCTCCAACGTATCTATAATTTTTGATCGTTACATGCTATTATATATGATGTTTTGGATGTTTAATGGGCTTTATTATACACTTTTATATTATTTTTGGGACTAACCTATTAACCCAAAGGCCCAGTCTAGATTGCTGTTTTTTTGCCTATTTCAGGGCTTCGCAGAAAAGGAATATCAAACGGAGTCCAAATGGAATGAAACCTTCGGGAGAGATATTTTTGGAATGATATCTTCATGGGAGACTTGAGAACCAGGGCAGAGGGCACACGTGCCGTCCACGAGGGTGGGGGGCGCGCCCCCTCCCCCTGGGCACGCCCCCTGCCTCGTGGGCCCCATGTTGCTTCCCGGATGCCCTCCTTCCTCCTATATATACCCATGTACCCTGAAAACATCGAAGCAACAGAGAAAACCCTAATTCCACCGCCGCAACCTTCTGTTCCCGTGAGATCCCATCTTGGGGCCTGTTCCGGAGCTCCGCCGGAGGGGGGATCTTCCACGGAGTGCTTCTACATCATCATCGTCGCCTCACCATGAGTTGTGAGTAGTTTACCACAGACCTTCGGGTCCATAGTTAGGACCTAGATGGCTTCTTCTCTCTTTTTGGATCTCAATACCAAGTTCTCCTCGGTCTTCGAGGAGATCTATTCGATGTAATCTTTTTGCGGTGTGTTTGTCGAGATCCGATGAATTGTGGGTTTATGATCAAGATTATCTATGAGAAATATTTAGTTCTTTTCTGAATTCTTTTATGTATGATTATAATATCCTTGCAAGTCTCTTCGAATTATCGGTTTGGTTTGGCCTACTAGATCTATAGTTCTTGCAATGGGAGAAGTGCTTGGCTTTGGGTTCAATCTTGCGGTGTCCTTTACCGGTGACAGCAGGGGCAGCAAGGCACGTATAGTATTGTTGCCATCGAGGATAAAAAGATGGGGTTTATGTCATATTGCTTGAGTTTATCCCTCTACATCATGCCATCTTGCTTAAAGCATTACTCTGTTCTTATGAACTTAATACTCTAGATGCATGCTGGATAGCGGTCGATGTGTGGAGTAATAGTAGTAGATGCAGAATCGTTTCGGTCTACTTGTCACGGACGTGATGCCTATATATAATGATCATGCCTAGATATTCTCATAATTATTCGCTTTTCTATCAATTGATTGACAGTATTTCATTCACCCACCGTAGAAATGTGCTATCATGAGAGAAGCCACTAGTGAAACCTATGGCCCCCGGGTCTATTCTCAACATATCAATCTACAATCTACTTTACTTTGTTGTTTTTACTTTCTGTTCTTATATCCAAAAATACCAAAAATATCAAACTATCCTATCTATCAGATCTCACTTTCGTAAGTGACCGTAAAGGGATTGACAACCCCTTATCGTGTTGGCTGCGAAGTTCTTATTTGTTTGTGCAAGTGCGAGGGACTCGCGCGTGGTCTCGTACTGGATTGATACCTTGGTTCTCAAAAACTGAGGGAAATACATATGCTACTGTGCTGCATCACCTTTTCCTCTTCGAGGGAATACAACGCAAGCTCGAGAAGTAGCACACCCCAACAATCAAATGAGCCAGTGCAGAATCGGGATTTAGCACTGGTTCGTAAGGCCCTTATTGCCGGTTCTGCAACCGACACTAAAGGGTGGGGACTAAAGCCCCCCCCCCCCATTTAGTATCGGTTCAACACAAACCGTCACTAAAGGGCCACCACGTGGCACGAGCTCGCCCCGGGGGCAAGGAGACCTTTAGTACCGGTTGGTAACACCAACCGGTACTAAAGGATTTTGTTGATTTTTTTAATAAAGCAAAAACAGCCCGTCTACTAGACCGACACGGCCTGCATACGACTAGAAACCCAACCTCTAGTTGGGCCAGGATGCAGGCCCATACGGCCTAGTAGGCCCCACACGACAGAAGACTTGCAATAGGCCCACAAGGCCTGTTTAGAGAGGAGCTCGACACGGTAGCCGCGGCGGGACTTATAAACCGATGCGAACTCCACTCAACTAGCGAGGTGGGACTAAACATTGTGCAACCACCACCAGCTTTTCAGTGGCTCCACTCACAACACGGCCATGGTGGTGGCAGCAAGTGAACCTTTCTAGGCAAGAGCCTAAGCTTGGGGGAAGCTCGTTCCCATAGTTACCTTTGCATCATATTTTTGTTTTTTCTTTCTTATTATTTACTTTTTATCTTGTCATGTTTAATTCCAGTTTTGCATAATAAATTTTAGAGAAAACTTTGGGTTTTATCTCTTGGTTTTCTTATGAGCTTAATACAGATTTGAACGCCGCTAGCACTTTGGAAATGAGAAGAACGAGATGAGACATGACTTGAGAAAAGAGTAAGCAAGAAGGTATAATATACATATATTCACTTTTCTCATAAGTTTAATTAAGTTAATACTTTTATCTGGTTCATTTTACCTAAGCTTCATTCCCCGCGTTAGTCAAACGTCATTTATTTTCGGTTCCCATTCCATGTCTTGCTAGTAAAACTTTGATGTCCAGCATGACTTTGAAAGAAAAATCTAGTGAGAAAGAATGAAAGAAAGTTTTAAAGAAAAATAGGGGCTCATATTTTGAAGAGAACTAGCGAATAAGACACTCAACTCCATATAACTTAATTTGATTGACTTGATGATACTTACTGATAGAGTTGTCTAGAGGAATGGAAAATTGAGGTGATTCTGATTATGCCAAAAAAACTGTTTTACAATACAAGACACTTTAGCTTCTTATCGGTTCCATGGCCTTGTCGCTATATGTTTCCTTACGTGCATAACTGTTACTTTGTCATCTCTCTTGAGTTATGTTGAGGCCTCTGCTCGCAAATGAATGATCCACTAGAGTTTCAGCTCGGATTTCGGCTATGAGAGTCTGTTAACGTGGGAAGTGGCAATGAAAACCCATCGTTTGCATGTATCATTTGTTTGGCATAATCTCGTCACCAAAAATAGAAGTTCCAACAGAGAATGATCGAAGGAAGTATTTGAGAGGCATGATTAGGCAGTACACGTGGATCTTAATGTGATACTTGAGTAATATGTTTTGTTCAACCCAAAACCCATGGCCATGTTTATGTTTCAAAAAGCTCCAAAATGCAAATCCATTCTCAGGAGAGAATAATTTTTAGTTTGTTCCGCACCTGGTTATCTTCCAAGGTTTAACTTGTGAACTTGAACTACTACCACTAGTGGAAAAAATGCCCATTTGTCCCGGTTCAAGAAGCCCATTTGTCCCGGTTCTGGAACCGGGACTAAAGCCCCAAACCTTTAGTCCCGGTTCGCCCACGAACCGGGACAGATGGGGCTCCACGTGTCCGCTGCGGCTTGCCCAGGCAGGAGGGCCTTTTGTCCCGGTTGGTAGCACCAACCGGGACCAATGCTTATCCACGTGTCAGTAGTTCAATGGCTGTGGGTTTTTTTAAAGGGGGGGGG
>LR738712.1:846382961-846419331 GCA_902687465.1 Secale cereale | reverse complement strand
GGGGGGGGGGCATGATTGGTTCACTTGTTCGCCGAGCTGGGGATTTTTTCCCACTTCTTCGTTCTGTTAACCTTCGATCACTGCAAGTACTTCCCTACCGCTCCGCTTCTAGATATGTCTTTTCAATAACGCGCTCATAGTTGGTTTGCGGCGGACATGGTGGTGGTTGCTTCAGCGCATCGAAATTGCGCTTCGATTTAACCGGATCTATCTTGTCCTCTAGAGGTGGATGTTTCTTAGCTCTTTGCATTTCAAAGAAGTCCTTCACTTGTCCTTGAAAGATCTTCTGGTTTTCCTCCTCGCCCATCTCGTATGGTAACTTCTCTAGAGGCTTGAGAGAAGGAGCCAATCTGTATTGCCTCCCACCTCTGGCTATACTGCTAGACGCCGGAGCGGCGGCGCCTCTCTTCCCTTGCTGCTGACGAGTAGTAGAAGGAGCCAGAGTGCTCCGACGCGCCGGAGCAGAGGCTCCTATCTTCCGCCATTGCTGACGAGGCGGAGGAGGAGGCGGGCTCTTCGGACGCGCCGGAGCAGGCGGAGAAGGAGGCGGAGTGCCGCCCTCACGCGCCGGAGCAGCCGAAGAAGGAGGCGGAGTGCCCTGATCACTCGCCGGAGGAGGAGGAGAAGGAGGCGGAGTGGCCTCACTCGCCGTAAGAGGAGGAGGAGGCGGAGGCGTCCAGTTCGGAAGCTTGATGAGCTCCTTCCGCCATAGACATGGAGTCAACAGAGCAAGACCCAGCTGAGTATTCCCTTCACGTGTAGGGTGGTCAAGCTCGAGCTCCTCAAATCCCTTCGTTACTTCATCCACCATCACAACAACATAGCCTTGTGGAATCGGACGGTAGTGAAAAGTTGCGTCGGGTTGAGGAGGTGCAACAGAGTCGACAACTGCCTTGACATTGAATTGCTGCCATTGCGTCATAAGCTGGCAATGTTGAGCCTCCGTGATAGCATCCACGGGGCAGCTAGGAGCCGTGAAGTCAGGCTGCTGAAGGAGCTTGGTGGAAGCCACGCTGCTTCTCCGCTGAGATGGCGGGGTAGCTTCTGGGGTAGCCCCGACAGGTCGCTGGCTGTCAGCTACTTGTTCCTCTAGCTTTTTTACCCTTGCATGCAGCTTCTGCAGTTCGGTCTGCTCCAGTTTCCTCTTCCTCTCCTTGGTTTTGTAACCGTCTACGTTGGGAAACCCAACCCTCCACGGAACGGAGCCTGGCGCGCCTCGTGTTCGTCCAGGGTGCTTCGGATTCCCGAGGGCCTCGGTGAGCTCGTCATTCTCTCCGTCGGGAACGAACGTCCCTTCCTGCGCTGCGGCGATACACTTCTGAAGCTTCTGGGCGGGTATTTCAAGTTGCTCCGTCGTCCAACAGCACCTCCCTGTTTGAGGTTCCAAGGTTCCCCAAACCCCGAAGAACCAAGTCCTTGAACGGTATGGCCAGTTCAATGTCTCTGGTTCGACCCCTTTAGCAACCAAGTCTTGCTCAACCTTGTCCCACAATGGCCGGGCTTTGATGTAGCCACCTGACCCCGTGCGATGGTGATACAGCTTCTTTGCAGCATTCTTCTTGTTTGTCTCTGACATCTTCTAAGTCCTTTCAGATTCCTTGTAGGCCACAAATGCGGGCCGGTGATCTCTTATCTTCTTAAAGCGGTCGGTGAAGACTGGAGTCTTCCCTTTGTCGACAAACTTTGTTTTCAACTCATTCTCCCACCTCCTGAATAGAGCTGTCATCTTCTTAAGAGCTTGAGCCTTGACAAATGGCTTTATAACTAGCTTCTTCGGATCCTGCTCTGGCGATAGGGTAAAATTTGCCTTCAGCGTTGTCCAAAGATCATCTTTTTGTCCATCAGTGACATAAGGAACTTGAGGGTCTACATTCTTAGGCTCATTCCATAGTTGGATGCTGATCGGGATCATGTCCCTAACAATAGTGCCGCACTGAGCAGAAAATGTTGCATTGGTCCGGCTGGGTTCAATCGTGCCATCGTTCACGATATGTGCGATCGTGAACTTTTCATCCGGGCGCAACCTTTTCTTCGGGGCTCATCTCGTTACCGAAGTTTGGCTCAATCCGGATGTACATACCAAAACGATTAATACATCAATTAGCTAGTCAGCACAGGCTTAATTAATATATATACCTCACCGGACTTTGCAACACCTTCCTCCTGTGTTATGTCACCGGAACTGTCATCACGGATATCATGTCCTTCATCCTCCATTGTTCGATCACCGGAGCCTTCACCCTCTCCTTCCATACCATCGTTGTCGTTAAGAAACGACAAGAAATTACCTCCGCCGCAGATTATACCCCCCAACAACAGTTCTGTTTCCTCGTCTCGGTGCTCCATAGTTTCTGCAAATATTACAACATGGCAATTAATATACAAACATGACAGATGGATATATTAGTGGGAAACATAGACCTAGCTACCTAATCACAACAAGGAATATTAATTAGTGGCCTCGAAGACAACGCTTCTAGGGTTTGGGGTGGCCTCGACGGCAACGCTGGCTCTTTTAACTTGGTAAATTTGGGTGGCCTCAGCAACGCTAGTTATTTTAACTTGGTAAATTTGGGTGGCCTCGACAACACTTCTAGGGTTTGGGGTGGCCTCGACGACTGATGAGGACATCAATACCATTGTTACACCCACAACCCCTACTGTTACATATACTGGACCAATTACTAGAGCTCGCGCAGGCCAATTAAATTACCAGGTACTTTCGTTTCTTGGTAATGATTCTAATGTTCATGAGAATATGATGCTGCCTAAATTGGATACATTTGTTTTGCTTACAAATGAAGGGCCGAGCTTGGAGAAGGATGAACATTGGAGCAAGAACACGCATGGAGTTGATGGCATGCGCAAGGGGATCAAGAACGGAGTTACAAGTGATGATTTCAGGACTTTGAAGCCACCATAAGGAGTGCATGAAGCCTTGGACGAAATATACAAGATGCCACTTCATAAATTTCGTCGAGAGGCTATTCTAGGTGCCGCGTCACCTTATTATTGGTCCAGGCCCATGTATTTTCGACATACTTAAGTATAGGCTATTTTCAGAGTCCTTATGTGTGGGGAAACAAGAGTTAGGGTTGGTTTCGGACCCCTCCTCCAAGGTCCACGAAATTCCCCCCTCTTCCTCCATATATACAGCCCTTAGGGCGTCGTTTAGACTTTGGGTTTTGTTTAGATTAAAGTTCGCCATAGCTGCAACTTCACGTACTATATTTGTGTTCAACTACCAGACAAAGACGTCACAGAACCCCACTTGATCAATAAAGCTTTCCTCTTGAATTCGCAATATCCAGATTGCAATCTCAGTATCTTGCTTGTTCTTTGTTTGCCTACAGGAAACATACCTTCATGGTCAGGTTGTTCGTGCTCCGGTGTTGTCAATAACCTCTCGGAGTTGGTTTAGCGATTGCTAAGGCGCGACGTCCTCGCACGTTCATAGTCGGATCGTCAAAGTCGACTTCCTCCAAAACGATAGCCACCATATCATCGAAACACGGGACACCTTTGCCTCTATCAATGACGCTTCTAGGGTTTGGGGTAGCCTCAACGCTTCTAGGATTTGGGGTGGCCTCGGCAACGCTTCTTGGGTTTGGGCTAGACCGCCTCTCTCATGAAAGTCCGACGTCCGGACCAACAAGGGATTTAACAAAATGGCGCCATTCTGGATGTGCAGAAAATGGTCCCTATTTTTCCTGATCTCATCTACGCTTCTATATGTCACGTTGTCTACTGTCAAAGGATACAATAAAACCATGGCTTCATCATTAGTTGGAAGTAACAGGCACATGATGGTATGAAGCTCTCCAAAATTATTTTGGAACAACGTCCTGATAGGATAATTCGCTTTTTCGTACGAAGTTCAGCAAGGGCCTTTCGAATATCGCTATTTGGAAGGCCTTTGTTGAACTTCATACCAAAAAGCTAATTATCCTATCAGGACTCCGTTCCAAAATAATAAACCATCTAATGTTGCTTCTGAAATTAAATTGAAAAGTGCATGTTTACTTGCCACCAAATCTGATATTGATGAGCTAGATTTTAGCAAATCTGTTTGCTATGCTTTTGTGTACAAAGAGGCATTATTTTCATTCTAGGACGTGCCTTCCTCTTTGCCTCCTGCTGTCAATAACATTTTGCAGGAGTTCGCTGACGTCTTTCCACAATACGTGCCACCGTGATTACCACCTATTCAAGGGATTGAGCATCAAATTGACTTAATTCCCGGTGCATCGCTACCCAACCGTGCACCATACCGTACCAATCCAGAGGAGATGAAGGAGATTATGCGTCAAGTACAGGAGCTACTCGACAAAGGTTATATACGCGAATCCCTTAGTCCTTGTGCTGTTCCTATTATTTTAGTGCCGAAAATGGATGGTACATCGCGTATGTGTGCTGATTGTAGAGGCATTAATAATATTACTATTCGTTATCGTCATCCTATTCCTAGGCTAGATGATATGCTTGATGAATTGAGTGGCTCTACAATATTCTCCAAAGTTGATTTGCGTAGTGGATACCATCAAATTTGTATGAAATTGGGAGATGAATGGAAAACAGCATTTAAAACTAAGTTTGGATTATATGAGTGGTTAGTCATGCCTTTTGGGTTAACTAATGCACCTAGTACTTTCATGAGATTAATGAATGAAGTTTTACGTGCTTTCATTGGACGATTTGTGGTAGTAGACTTTGATGATATATTGATTTATAGCAGATCTTTGGAGGAACATTTGGAACATTTACGTGATGTTTTTAATGCTCTACGTCATGCACGTTTGTTTGGTAACCTTGGAAAGTGCACCTTTTGCACCGACCGAGTATCTTTTCTTGGCTATGTTGTTACTCCACAGGGAATTGAGGTTGATAAAGCCAAGATTGAAGCTATTGAGAGTTGGCCGCAGCCCAAAACGGTCACACACATGAGGAGTTTCCTTGGCCTCGCTGGATTCTATAGGTGTTTTGTGAGAGATTTCAGCACCATTGCTGCACCTCTCAATGAGCTTACAAAGAAGGATGTGCCTTTTGTTTGGGGTACTGCACAGGAAGAAGCATTCACGGCATTGAAAGATAAGTTGACACATGCTCCTTTACTCCAACTTCCTGATTTTAAGAAGACTTTTGAGCTTGAATGTGATGCTAGTGGAATTGGGTTAGGAGGTGTGTTATTACAAGATGGTAAACCTGTTGCATACTTTTCTGAAAAATTGAGTGGGCCTAGTATGAATTATTCTACTTATGATAAGGAATTATATGCTCTTGTTCGGACTTTGGAAACATGGCAACATTATTTATGGCCCAAAGAATTTGTTATACATTCCAGTCATGAATCTTTGAAGCACATTAAAAGTCAAGCAAAACTGAACCGTAGACATGCTAAATGGGTTGAATTCATAGAGACTTTCCTTTATGTTATTAAACACAAGAAGGGAAAAGAAAATGTTATTGCTGATGCATTGTCTCGTCGTTATACTATGCTTTCACAACTTGACTTTAAAATATTTGGTTTAGAGACCATCAAAGACAATATGTGCATGATGCTGAATTTAAAGATGTATTGCAGAATTGTAAAGAAGGGAGAACATGGAACACATTCGTCGTTAATGATGGATTTGTGTTTCGTGCTAACAAGCTATGCATTCCAGCTAGCTCTGTTCATCTTTTGTTGTTGCAGGAGGCGCATGGAGGAGGATTAATGGGACACTTTGGCGTGAAGAATACGGAGGACGTACTTGCTACACATTTCTTTTGGCCAAAGATGAGACGGGATGTTGAGCGTTTTGTTGCTCGCTGCACTACATGTCAAAAAGCTAAGTCACGACTCAATCCTCATGGTTTATATATGCCTTTGCCTGTACCGAGTGTTCCTTGGGAGGATATATCTATGGACTTTGTTTTAGGTTTACCTCGAACAAAGAAGGGGAGGGATAGCATATTTGTTGTCGTGGATAGATTTTCGAAAATGGCACACTTTATACCATGTCATAAAAGCGATGATGCTGTTAATGTTGCTGATTTGTTCTTTCGGGAAATTATTCGCTTGCATGGTGTGCCAAATACTATTGTTTCAGATCATGATACTAAATTCCTTAGCCACTTTTGGAGATGTTTATGGGCTAAGTTGGGGACTAAACTGCTTTTTAGTACTACTTGTCACCCCCAAACTGATGGACAAACTGAAGTAGTCAATAGAACATTGTCTACTATGCTTACGGCTGTTTTGAAGAATAATAAGAAAATGTGGGAAGAATGCTTGCCTCATATTGAATTTGCTTATAACCGTTCATTGCATTCTACTACTAAGATGTGCCCTTTTGAAATTGTGTATGGTTTCCTACCTCGTGCACCTATTGATTTGTTGCCTCTTCCATCTTCGGAGAAGGTTAATTTTGATGCTAAAGAACGTGTTGAATTGATATAAAAAATGCATGAGTTAACTAAGGAAAACATTGAGCGTATGAATGCTCAATATAAACTTGCTGGAGATAAGGGTAGAAAACATGTTGTGTTTGCACCTGGAGATCTTGTTTGGTTACATTTGCGTAAGGATAGATTTCCTAATTTGCGCAAATCAAAGCTAATGCCACGTGCTGATGGTCCTTTTAAGGTGTTAGAGAAAATAAATGATAATGCATATAAACTTGAGCTACCTGCAGATTTTGGGGTTAGTCCCATTTTTAACATTGCAGATTTGAAGCCTTATTTGGGTGAGGAAGATGAGCTTCCGTCGAGGACGACTTCATTTCAAGAAGGGGAGGATGATGAGGACATCAATACCATTATTACACCCACAGCCCCTACTGTTACATATACTGGACCAATTACTAGAGCTCGCGCAGGCCAATTAAATTACCAGGTACTTTCGTTTCTTGGTAATGATTCTAATGTTCATGAGAATATGATGCTGCCTAAATTGGATACATTTGTTTTGCTTACAAATGAAGGGCCTAGCTTGGAGAAGGATGAACATTGGAGCAAGAACACGCATGGAGTTGATGGCATGCGCAAAGGGATCAAGAACGGAGTTACAAGTGATGATTTCAGGACTTTCAAGCCACCATAAGGAGTGCATGAAGCCTTGGACGAAATATACAAGATGCCACTTCATAAATTTTCGTCTAGAGGCTATTCTAGGTGATGCGTCACCTTATTATTGGGCCAGGCCCATGTATTTTCGAAATACTTAAGTATAGGTTGTTTTTAGAGTCCGTATGTGTGGGGAAACAAGAGTTAGGGTTGGTTTCTGACCCCTCCTCCAAGGGCCACGAAATCCCCCTCTCTTCCTCCATATATACACCCCTTAGGGCGTCGTTTAGACTTTGGGTTTTGTTTAGATTAAAGTTCGCCATAGCTGCAACTTTGCATACTTCGTTTGTGTTCAACGACCAGACAAAGACGTCACAGAACCCCACTTGATCAATAAAGCTTTCCTCTTGAATTCGCAATATCCAGATTGCAATCTCAGTTTCTTGCTTGTTCTTCGATTACCTGTAGGAAACAGACCATCGTGGTCAGGTTGATCGTGCTCCAGTGTGGTCAATAACCTCTCGAAGTTGGTTTAGCGATTTCTAAGGCGCGACGTCCTCGCACGTTCGTAGTCGGATCGTCAAAGTCGACTTCCTCCAAAATGATAGCCACCATCTCATCGAAAGACATGACACCTTTGCCTCTATCAAGTGGTATCAGATTTCCAGGTTGCTCGGTGAGATTTTACAGTTTTTCGTAGATTAGATCGAGTCTGTTCTTCATACCTACAGTCCACGAAAAAGCCAAAAAAAATTAGGGTTAGTTCATCATATCCGAACCAGTCTGAGCCATTGCATAATCTTTTCCGTGTTTGCTTAGTTGAATTTGCGGTTGCATCGTCGTGTCGAGTTGCTGGTCTTAATGTCTAGATTCTTTAGAGTTTCGAGTTCAGTTCACAGTTTGTCACGCCGCCGCCACACCATATTCATCGTTGCTGCCATATCACCGTCGCTGCCATATCCCACCACCACGACCACATACCACCACCGCTGCCATATCCTACAACCGCTGCCATATCCTACCACCATATATCCACCACCAATCCGAGTTCGTTTCATATTAGGTTTGTTCTCGAGATCCATCTAGGTTTCGGATTCGTGTTTCCTTGACTGCGTAGGTCTCGCAATAAAAAAGAGTCCGGAGACCCCCGGGCAGTTTTTAGGCCAAAATTTCGACAGGTGAAAATATTTTTTCCCTATCCTATTTTCAGGCTTTTCTGAGTCTTTTGAGACCCGTGCCATCATACTGTTTTTTTACCGCACTTTTTCGTCGTCGCTGCCCTGATTCCGAAAAAAAAAATCGTCAAAAAAATTTTGTGCCTATCATCTTAGTTTGACTTGGGAAGAGTTTTGAGACACTCGCCATTATAGTGATTTTCGGCAAAAAAATAAAAATAAAAAACAACAGCGCAATTTTTTTTAGAGTGTGCTGTCCCCTTGATTGCGTGCAGCGCCGTGATTTTGTTAGTGTTCTAGGCTCGCGTCTCTAGTACGGTCTAGCCTAGGACCAGCACAGTACCGTCGTTGAGCGTTTATTCAACTTTGCATCTCTGAATTGATTATTGCTGACCCTTTTTGCTACCATGTTATAAGCCTTCCCAACTCCACATAAATCTACGTTGTGCGTTTGACTCTCCCTGGTAATCGCTTTATCCAAGCTTTGAGAGTTTTGACTACCACGATTGCCGATCACCACCTGCTGCTGGGTAAGAACTGGTAAGAATTTGAGTTTTGCTTGTCGGATTTGTGACACCCGCCACCACCACTACTTGTTAGTAGTCTGTAGGATCATGTTCTTGTGTGTTTCTATTGCTGCTAACCATGCCAGGATCACAAGCCGATGAGACTGACTGGGAGAACTTGACAAACAAGGAGCTTCATGATAAGTTTCAGCAAATGATGAGTGGACAGGTGCAAGATGTGCTAAACAGATTTGAAGAGGCCATGGAGAAGATAGATGGCATGGAGAAGACGTTTGAAACAAAGCTCGATAACAAGTTTGTTGAATTGCTTTCGCGTTTTCCACCACAACCGACCGCTGCAGCTGTCGCACCTCTACAACAACAAGAAGATCGCCTTCCAAATCAAGTGGGACGAGCACAGCGCGTTCCCCTTGAGCCTGGTCAAACTTTTGGTGCCGCTGTTGATGTTTCTGTAGCTCCTGCTGCTACTGCAGAGGTGGAGGACCATTACGAGGATGAGGTTGACCAAAAATCAGAACTATGTGCAACCACCAGCACCACCACCAGCAGGTCGTCCTCATGCATATCATCGCAACGGTAGGGCTGCACCACCACCTGAGGTACATGACCATCTTCCTAAACTGAAATTGAATATTCCACCATTTGAGGGTAGATATGTTCCTGGTATATATCTTACTTGGGAGTTAGAAACTGAACAACATTTTACATGTTTACAATATCCCGAGGAGAGACGTGTTCCTGCTGCTGTTTGTGCATTCACTAGTTTTGCATGTGTTTGGTGGTCTGAACATTGTAGATTATATCCTATTCCAGCTACTTGGGTGTCGGTGTACTAAAGTAGGGGTACCTTAGTATCCCGACTTGTGCACGGGCAGTAGCAGCGTCCCGTGGTCGGGCTTACCACGCGCCCGCCAAGGCCCGCTCTGGATCCTTTAGAACCATTCAAGAACAAAGTATTCAAGTTAAGAAACAAGGCCCCAGCAATAGGAGCTTGCCGGGAAGGCCGCACTAGGCTCAAGGTTATTATTCCAGCACAAGACCCTGGCAAGAGGAGCTTGCCAGGGAGGCCAGGGAACAGCGCCTCAGAAGATATATTGCGGCGCATCCTGCGCCCCGGCCGGACCCGGAGAGCGACAAGCTTCCGGGCCCGGCAAGATAGCAACCCCGGCAAGGTGCTTGCCGGGGAAGGTTTGCACTATGTGCCTGCGCTCCAGCTCATCTGGCCACGCGTCGCCCTGGGGCCCTTCCAGGAGCACGTGGCGGATGGCTGTGCAGCCTGGGGTACACGATGGCGAGCCACGGTGACGAGGCCATCGTCGTGGCGAACGGAGACGCCCGGGCGGACGCTTTTGGGGTGACGGCGACGGGCATTCAATGCCCTTGTCCCCCACCGTCAGGGTTAGGTATAGACCACTGTACATACACTGTTCACGCACTGTTACAACTACCACCAATTTTACACTTTACCCTCCTCTACGTTGACACCTGTCGGTGACCCCTTTGAGCTATAAAAGGAGGCCCATGCACAACGTAGAGGGGGTTCGACGCCAGAAACTCGACTACTCCCACGCTCGGTGTAGCTAGCACTATAGATCTTCAAGCTCCCGAGCTCAAGAACTCAATACAACCAAAGGCAGGAGTAGGGTTTTACGCATCCGTGCGGCCCGAACCTGGGTAAACTGCTCGCGTGTGCCCCTCGATCTGCTCTCCGTGCTCCCTCCGCACCCTTGCCGTACCGTAGAAGGGGCTCCGGTCCCATAGGTGTTCGTGGGCGACCAGTTTCCCCGACATCTTTGGCGCGCCAGGTAGGGGGGCGTCGAGGTTGTGCGAACCTGATCCGGCGCTCACGCGGGCGCAACCTCCAGCAACTTCACTAGCTTCAACAACTTCATCGACTACATCAACATGCCTCCGAAGAAGAAGGCTTCGGAGGTTGGAGGCCCGTCCGCGTCGATCCCACCACCACCAGAACCGATGGTTGGTGGGGGAGACGCCGGCGGAAGGGTGGACGCCGGTGGGGAGACTCACGGTGCCCCCAAGTCCAAGGACAAGACGGACGACCGAGCGAACTCCAAAGCCTCGGCGTCCGTGCACGCACCCCGTCCCTCTCAGGAGGTGCCGGGCCAGCAGCGACGTAGTACCCATGGTACCATCCGCCTGCTGGGACAAGGCCAAACTGGTGGGTCGCGGGACGCTCAAGGCCAGCGTGCTGGCACGAGCAAGGCGCGGTCGCCGGGGCGAGAACATGCTCCTTCTAACGCGGTTAGAAGTCCGAGCGTATCTCGCTCCTCACACCGCTCGCCACCGTTTCCCTCCTCTCCAGCAGAAGCCCTAGCTAGGGCTCAGCTGCTCCTCGACTTCCCTCCAGCGGCGGACAAGGCCGAAGACTGGAGGGCTACGATCCAGAGCCTCATCGCCTTCGCCAACAACGACACACCGCAGCAGCCGGCAACATCACGGCCGCGGCAAGTCGGCCAAGCGAAGGCCGGTGGAGACAAGACCACCGGGGGTGCAACTACCGTGCACTCCCTGCCGCGGAAGCAGAAATCGCCAGCCCGCCGGATCAACGTCGACGATGACTCCACGGCGTCGTCGGATCCGCGTGCTCGTCGCGATCAGCGCCAAGTCCTTGACGACAGGCGACAAGAGGACGCTCGAACTCGTATCGAGCGTCGAAGAGAAGCCCGAAGACAGTCCGACCAGCGCGCTGGGACTGCTGTCGACATGAACGCACCCGGTGAACCAGGCGACTTGCCGTACGCGGCAGGCTGCCCTGCGTTCACCCGAGAGCTGCGTCAAGTCCAGTGGCCCAGCATGAAGAACTTTAAGCCCGACGTACCCGAGAAGTACGACGGCAAGACACACCCCTCGGAGTTCCTCAGCATCTACACCATTGCGGTGCAGGCTGCCGGGGGACGCGACGAGAAGATCTTAGCGAACTACTTCCCGCTCGTGCTTAAGCCAAACGTCAGGTCTTGGCTTATGCACTTGCCGGAGAACTCCATCTCTTCTTGGGCAGATCTGTGTCACCAGTTTGTCGGCGCCTTCACGGGCGGCCACAAACCCCACGGCCAGGAGAGCGATCTCCACATTCTTGCCCCGAAGGAGGGAGAGTCCCTGCGCAAGTACATCCAAAGGTTCAGCCGCGTTCAGCACAACATCCCCGATGTCCACCCCGCCGCGGTTATCAGCGCGTTCCACCAGAACGTGCGTAACCGCCGGATGAGGGAGGAGATGGCGATGACCAAGATCCGGGACGTCAGCGAGCTTTATGCTCTGGCTGACAAGTGTGCCCGTGCTGAAGAGGGGAGGAGACTCCCCGGAGAGGATACTGGAGCGGGAGGAAGTGACAGCGAGGATGCCGCCCCGGCAAGGAAAAACCGGTGGCGGAACAATAAGAAGAAGAAGAACAAGGAGGTACTGGTTGTCGAGCAGTCCGGCAAGGAGGCTGCCGCCAAGAAGACACAGGCTGGTGGCTCCGGCAAGGAGGCCACCCCTGTAGCAGCAGCCGACAAGCAGGACGGTTCCGACAAGCAGTACTGCAAGATCCACCGCACCAAGGGCCACGATCTCCAGAACTGCAAGAGAGTAGAGTACCTCGTAGAACAGCAGAAGGCTGAATACGAGCGTCGCGGCAAGGAGAAGGCCCAAGGAGGCGGAGGAGAGCCCAGCAAGAAGCGACCATTTAATGGCCGGGGAGGACGCCGCGGCAAGGCCAAGCAGCGGCAAGGAGACAGACCTCCCCGGGGCCGCGACAAGGATGAAGATGAAGACGATGACGAGGACATGGATGATGGAGATAACAGTGAGCAGGAGTTCCAGAAGGCCACAGAAGTTCTGTGTGTCGATGGAGGTGCCTCTCTGCACACTTCCCACCGCCAACTCAAACAATGGGTGCGGGAAGTGAATGCAGCCGAGCAGCCCGTCGAGTCGCGTAGGCTGCTGAAATGGTCCGGCACGCCCGTCATCTTCGACCTTGAGGACCACCCTGACCGCACAACTGCGGTCGGGTGTTTGCCGATGTTGGTTTCACCAACTATCCGCAACCTCAAGGTCACCAAGATCTTGGTTGACGGCGGGGCCGGCCTCAACTTGATCTCCTCCGCTGTGATCAAGAAGCTGCAGATCCCCGACAGCGAGCTCGAGGAAACCGGGACTTTTCAAGGAATCAACCCGGGAAGGAGCAAGCCGAAGGGGAAGATCACGCTGCCGGTGACCTTTGGCGGAGAGCTTAACTTCAGGACGGAGAGGATCACATTCGACGTTGCCGATATCCCATTACCATACAATGGGATACTTGGCCGTCATGTCCTCGCCAAGTTCATGGCAGCCTCCCACTATGCTTACAACATGCTCAAGATGCCAGGGCCAATAAGCGTCATCTCTGTCCCCGGCGACAAGAAGGACGCGCTCATTTGCGCCGACAAGATCTACCGGGATGCAGCAGCCGCGGCAGACAACAAGACACTTGCCGCTGAAGCTCCCGGGGCGAAGACCAAGACCAAGTCCGGCAAGAGCTCTAGGGCCCACTCCGGCAAACGCACCTCTTCGGAGTGCTGCGCTGCCGTCGAGGACGCACCATCGAGCTCCACCGGCAAGTGCAAGAAGGGAATGGCAGCTCCACCGGCAACCAAGAAGGTGTCCGCCAAGGAGGACGGCACTGGTGGTACCTTCACCATCAGTGCTACACTCGACCCCAAATAGGAAAGCGCACTCGTTGCCTTCCTGCGGGCGAATGTCGATGTGTTCGCATGGCAACCGTCTGACATCCCCGGCGTTCCCAGGAAGGTAATTGAGCACAAGCTTGCTGTTTGTCCTCATGCGCGGCCCGTCAAGCAGAAGGTCAGGAAGCAAGCGGTGGAGCGCCAAGAGTTCATTGCCGAAGAGATTAAGAAGTTGGAAGCAGCAGGCCTCGTTAGAGGTGTACTCCATCCCACGTGGCTGGCCAATCCAGTTGTCGTGCGCAAAGCCAATGGGAAGTGGAGACTTTGTATAGACTTCACCGATGTGAATAAAGCATGTCCCAAGGATCCATTTCCCTTGCCGCGCATTGACCAGATTGTGGACTCCACGGCTGGATGTGAGTTGCTTTCATTTCTCGATGCATACTCAGGTTACCATCAGATATTCATGGCTGAGGAAGACGAAGAGAAGACCGCATTCATTACTCCATGTGGCACATATTGCTTTATACGCATGCCCTTTGGATTGAAGAATGCGGGCTCAACATTCGCAAGGGTGGTCCACACCGCTTTTGAGCCACAGATACACAGGAATGTAGAAGCCTACATGGATGATATAGTGGTCAAGAGCAAGGACAAAGATACCCTGATACAAGACCTAGAAGAAACTTTTGAAAATCTGCGCAAGATACAACTCAAGTTGAACCCCAGAAGTGCGTTTTCGGAGTCCCCTCCGGCAAGCTTCTCGGGTTCTTTGTGTCCCAGAGGGGGATTGAAGCCAATCCCGACAAGATCAAGGCCATCGAGCAGATCGAAGCCCCAAAGTGCGTCAAGGATGTACGGAGGCTTGCGGGTTGTGTGGCTGCCCTCAGCAGGTTCATTTTAAAGTCTGCAGAACGCGCCCTGCCTTTCTTCAAAATCTTGAAAAAGGCAGGTCCTATGAAATGGACTCCGGAAGCGGAGGCAGCGCTGCAAGACTTGAAAGGATACCTGTCCTCTACTCCAATACTTGTCGCACCTAAGCCACAAGAGAAGTTGCTGCTATACTTAGCAGCAACCAATCAAGTGGTTAGTGCTGCGTTGGTAGCGGAGAGGGAGGCAGAGGAAGAGCCCACGGCCCCGGCAAGCACTTCCAGCGACAAGCAGGCGGCTTCCACAAGCTCTGGCCCCGACAAGGACACGTCTGCGCAGGAACAAGGAGAAGTGCGAAAGAAGATGGTGCAGCGCCCGGTTTATTTTGTAAGTTCCCTCTTGCAGGGGGCTAGATCAAGATACTCTGGGGTGCAAAAGTTACTTTTCGGCCTCCTCATGGCCTCAAGAAAGCTGCGCCACTACTTCCAAGTGCACGAGATAACGGTGGTCACTCGCTTTCCGTTGAAAAGGATATTGCAAAATCCAGAAGCGACAGGCAGGATCGTCGAGTGGGCACTAGAGCTGTCAAGCTTTGGTCTCAAGTTTGAGAGTACTTCAACTATACAGAGCAGAGCTTTGGCAGAATTCATAGCAGAATGGACACCAACACCAGACGAAGAAGTCCCAGAGACAAACATCCCCGTCCAAGAAGCGAGCAAAGAGTGGATAATGTACTTCGATGGTGCCTTCTCGCTGCAAGGCGCCGGTGCTGGTGTGTTACTCATAGCGCCCACCGGAGAGCACCTCAAGTACGTTGTTCAGATGCACTTTCCCAAGGAGCAAGCGACAAACAATACTGCAGAGTATGAAGGTTTGCTTGCCGGCCTCAGGATTGCAGCCGAACTTGGGATCAAGAAGCTGATTGTGCGGGGTGATTCACAGTTGGTGGTCCGACAAGTGAACAAGAGCTACCAGAGCCCTTTGATGGAAGCTTATGTCGATGAAGTGAGGAAGCTTGAAGAACACTTTGAAGGCCTATAGATGGAGCACGTTCCAAGAGCTCAAAATGATATCACAGATGGCCTCTCAAAGTGTGCTGCAATGAAGTTACCTGTGGAACCAGGGACCTTCCTGCTCAAGTTGACTCAACCATCTGTTACACCATCAGTTGGGCAGAACAAGAAAAGAAAGTTGGTCTCCGGCGACTACTTGCCGGCGGATCTTCCTGAAGCCGCCGCCAAGATCCCCAAGATCGATGACCGAGTTGCTGAGGAACAGACTGCTCCTGCGGGCCCAAGGGTTCGTGCAGTTGAAGCAGATGTTCCCGGCAAGTCTTGCCCCGGCAGGCTTGCCGGGGAACGTGAAGCTCCGGCAGAACCTCAAGTCTTTGCCGTAGAAGCCGACGTTCCCGCAGCAGCACTGGTGCCTTTAGTCTTTGTTGTTGAGCCCCAGGCTCCAGCATGGGCGCAGCAAATCGTCCGTTTTCTTCAAACTGGAGAACTTCCCGAGGAACCAGAAGAGATAGAGAGGATTACCAGGCAGTCAAGTATGTATCAGTTCGTCGGCAACGAGCTATACAGAAGAAGACTCAATGGTGTCAGATTGAAATGCATTTCCCGGGAAGATGGACAGAAGCTGTTGGCAGAAATCCATGGAGGCATATGTGGCCACCACATTGGCGCAAGAGCACTTGCCGGGAAGGCGTTCCGGCAAGGTTTCTTTTGGCCAGAAGCCCTCCAAGATGCAACTGCACAAGTAACCAAGTGTGAAGCGTGCCAGTTCCATGCCAAGCAAATACACCAGCCAGCTCAAGCTCTCCAGACGATCCCTTTGTCCTGGCCCTTCTCGGTCTGGGGGCTCGACATCCTCGGCCCCTTTCCCCGTGCCGTCGGGGGTTTTGAGTACTTGTACGTTGCTATCGACAAGTTCACAAAGTGGCCGGAAGTGGAACCAGTGAGAAAGGTGACCGCACAGTCAGCAGTGAAGTTCTTCAAGTCAATTGTTTGCCGTTTCGGAATCCCTAACAGGATCATCACCGACAACGGCACACAGTTCACAAGTCGCACCTTCATGCAGTACGTCCAAGACCTTGGCGCCAAGGTCTGCTTTGCTTCTGTTGCTCACCCGAGGAGCAATGGTCAAGCGGAGAGGGCAAATGCTGAAGTGATGCGCAGACTCAAGACGAGGACCTTCGACAGGCTGAACAAGTGTGGAAGAAACTGGATAGAGGAGTTGCCGGCGGCTCTTTGGTCAATCAGGACGACACCAAATCGAGCCACCGGACAGACACCCTTTGCTCTTGTCTATGGAGCAGAGGCAGTTCTCCCCACGGAACTCGTATATGGGTCTCCTCGAGTACTCGCTTACGATGAGCTCGAGCAAGAGCAGCTGCGGCAAGATGATGCACTGCTCCTCGAGGAGGACCGTCTCCAGGCTGCTGTACGAGCTGCTCGATACCAGCAAGCCTTGCGTCGCTATCATAGCCGCAAGGTCAAGGCCAGGAGTCTCGAGGAAGGCGACCTTGTTCTTCGGCGCGTTCAGTCCGCCAAGAACTCCAACAAGTTGACGCCGAAGTGGGAAGGCCCTTATCGGGTGAGGCAAGTCACAAGGCCCGGCGCTGTCTGCCTTGAGACCGAAGAAGGCTTACCGGTGAGCAACTCCTGGAACATTGAGCATCTTCGCAAGTTTCACCCATGAGGCGTGGTTGCCGTGATCCGCTCCGGCAACCACCTTTTGTACAAGTCTTGCCGCTGTTGCATGTAAACCTTTGTACAAAGCCGGGCGCAGACCCCGTGCATCAGTAAAACTTTCGCGCTTCGCACCATTTGTCATTTCATGCCTTTCTTTTTTACTTGCATGCATCATCTGACACTTTGTGCAGCACACATCCCCGGTAAGCAGTAACAAGCCGTAAGGCTCAATACCCGTGTTTCTGCCTCTTTTCCTTTCCCTCTTAAACAGAAGAAGTGTTCCACGCACACAAGTTTGCCGGGGGGGGGGGAGATAGTGGTATGGACCAAGCGCTGTTCAAGGAAGGAAAGCCTTGTCAAGAAGCAAACAGAATACATAAGATAAGTTGACAAAGTTTGAACATTCAAAATTTCAAATTTTTTGTTACCTTCCTTGAACAACCACACTTTGTGTGGAAAACCTGTGCGCGGAGGAACCTACCCGTGGCTAGCCGCACCCTTACTTTGTTTCGAGCACGCTCAACGGCTTAAGTGATCTGCGACAAGTGTCGCGCCCTTACTCCGTTTTCGAGTTCGCTCAACAATCTAAGTGTGCTGCGACTAGCTGCGGCAAGGTTTCTTGCCGACAAGGGCGTTGCCAGCAGGCCGCTAAGAGTCCCGCACTCAGCGCTCGCGGAAAGGGTCCCTTTGCCGGCGAGTTCCCTAAAAGCGTAGGGTGGAAGGCATACAAAGTGAAGGGACTAAGCAAGGGAGATAACACTGCATTGACTATCCAAAATAAAGTTATATTACAAGATAACTCGCCGCTGTTCTAACCAACTACCATCCATGACTTGATCGACAACGGCAAGGAAAGCAGGAAGAAAGGAGCCTAGTCTACACGGTCTCCGTCAACCCTCTTGATCTTGCCCGCCTTGGCCACGATATGGGCAACTTGTGCCTTCAGCGCCTCCTGGTCAGCTTCGGGCGGCAGGGTCCGGAGGACGTTATTGAGATTGATCCCGGGGTTGCGGTAGACAATCTTCGACACCCGCTCCATAGTACCCATGCAAAGCCGGCGCGCCTCGTCGGCCAGCTGTGTGGGGATCTTCTCCCGTAGCTGCGCGAGAGCCGGCGCCACCCCTCTGAAGAACAGGCTCAACTTGGCGCTGTGGGGGAGGCTCTCGTCGGGGGAGTACACGAGGTGCTCCGCCCTCAGCGCCACCATCTCCTTGTCAATGTTGACGGCGGAGGCGACGAGCTCCTCGGTCCACTGCTCCACCGTCCGCTGGAAATTGTTCTGCGACAGGGCAACACTGTCCAACAGCGCCCTTTCAGACCGGAGGTCTTCTTTCAGCCTCGTTTCACGGTCCCGGGCAGCGTCAAGTGAGTCGTTGAGGGTGGAAACCTTCAGCTCCAAGTCTGCGATGGAGTCCTTGGCGTCGTTGAGCTCTTTGCCCTTCTCGGAGAGACGGACTTGCAGATCCGAATTGGTGTGGGCGTCCTTCTCCCGCGCCACGTTGAGTGCGGCAACCCTCTCCTCACTCGCCTTCAAGTTCAGCTCCATCTGCGCCACCCTTGCCTCTAGGTCCCTCTTGGCGGTCTCTGCGGCAGCAGTGGCGTCCCTCGCCTCCTGCAGAGCCCCGCCAATGGCCTGCTCACGAGCGGTGAGGTCGTCCTCGTGGCTATCGAGGTCGACCTTCCGCTGGTTGAGCTCTCCCTCCCGCCGAGACAGATCCTCGGCGGCCAGTCGCTGCTGCTCCTCCACCTCGGCCTTCTCGAGGAGGAATGCTTGGTGTGCTCCGGCAAGCTCTTCCCGCTCCTCCGCCAAGTTCCGAAGGGCCGCCTGGTTGGCGGCACGGAGCTCCGTGGCACGTTTCTCCAGATCAGCACCAGCCTTGGCAGCCAGAGCCTCCCGGGACTCCAACTTAGCCTGCCTGGCCCGGTACAAGGCCAGAAGCCAGCGTAGGAGTTGCTCCTCTTCGGCCTCATTGCTGCTGCCGGGCGCGTCAACAACCCTCAGCCCGGTGGAGGCAAGAACTTCCCCGTCGAAGCTCTCCCCCTCCGCGGGTGCCCTTGATGAAGACGCCCACGGGACTTGGATGAAGACCCCGTTGGCGGCCTCCAGATAGACGCCCGACCCAGCCGCAGGGGCGGAGGGGTCGGCGGCCGGTGCAGCGTCCGGCGCTCCTGCGGCCTCAGGGCCAGCAGTGCGGTCGCCGGTCCCTTCCCCAGCTGCCGCATCAGCGGTCGGGGCAGTCTCCTCAACGGCTGGCTCGTCGGCGCCGGCCATTTCTTCAGCGGTGGTGGCGTCGCCAGCGTCGCCGTGCACTTCCTCCTCGGCGATGGTTTCCGTCTCCATCGGCTCCAGGGCGGGCGGATCTAACAGAAGAAAAAGAAAAGAAATAACCATCAAGCAAATATCCAAAAAAGATGAATTCAAGAAAAGAAGAGTACAAGGGCTACCTGCGCGGGCCTCTTCAACGACGGGGTCCCTCGCCGGGGAGTCCTCCCTTGGCGGCGTAGTAGTGGCCCCCGCCAGCGGAGGGCTGCCGGCGCCTTCCCTTGTCGGGGTGCCCTCCCTTATCGGGGTGCCCTCCCTTGTCGAGGTGCCCTCCCTCGTCGGGATGCCCTCCCTCGCTGGGGAGCTTCTCCTTGGCGGGGATGGCGGGACGAGCGGCTCGTCGGGAGCGGTCTCCTGGTGCTCCTGCGGCTGCGGCTCCACTTCTGCACAAGGCAACAAGCAAACAAGACATCAATAAGGATAAGAAGCTCAAGCGCGCCCGATAAATAGAAAAGCGAACAAGGAACTTACGCTGGGGGCTGCTCTCCGGAGCAGCAGGCTGGTCCGGCAAGTTTGTCGCTGGCGCGTCCCCCGTCGCTGCGACAGGCTCGTCGTCCTCAAGGTCAACCACAGGGATCTTGGCCCTTTTCGCCATCCTTTGGGTCAAGGTCCTGGAAGCCAAACAAGATCAGAACCAAGCAAGAGAAATCAAGACAAGGACAAAAATCAAAGGAAATAGAAATTGCAAGTGCTTACTCTTCCTCCTCTTCATCGGAGCTGAGGGCGGAGAAGTCAAACTCCGCCTCGCGTGCTCCAGCGCGAGGAGCTGGAGGAGAAGGCTCCCTCGGGCGCTTGGCGGGCTCCGGAGCCGTGGGTTGTGAAGACCCCGCTCCGGTAGTCCCCGAGGACCGAGGGGCGGAAGGAACACCAGAGCCGCTTCGGGAGGATCCCCCTCCGCTCGCCGCTGGGACACGGGGCGCCTCCTTGACGACCTTGCTCGTCGTGGTGCCACGCGTCGCACGGCGCTTCGGCTGCTGTCGGGGCGCCGGTGGCCTCGCCGTCTCAGCGGTCTTGCGGAGGCGCTTCTTCTGCGGCGTTGGAGGACTTGGTGGTGGCGGAGAGTTTTCCGAGGATGAGGAGGCGTCGTCGAGATTCAGTGACCCGCCCGAGTCTTCGTCGGAATCGCCCGATTCGGCATCCTCCTCGGCGGGCCCACTGGACTCGGTGCCTTGCCCGGCCGCGTCGCTCGCCCCGGCAGGCTCTCCGGCAGGCTCCCCGGCAAACTCCTCGGGCGCAATCTTCAACAGCTTGAGGATCTCTTCCTCCTCGGCTTGGCTCACCGCGTCCGCCGCTTCCGCCTCCTCCACGGTGTACCCAAACTCACCCGCGGCCGCCGCTGCGGCGGCCTCCTCCATCCTGTTGGCTATATATGCCACCTCCCGGTCGGTGGTCGCCCGGGTAAGGCCCTTTTTCTCCTCGGGGTTGCGTGGCCGTTCGACCAGGCTGTCGAAGAAGTCCTGCACGGTCTCCTCCGAAGGCATCAGCCAAGTGGGAACAACCCCGTGGGAGTCGCACTCAGGCATTGCCACGCGGATGGCACTAAGAGCAGTATTATTGCACAACGGAACTACTCCCCGGGACGGGGTGAACCACTCCTTGTGCTTGGGGTCATGTTTGAACAGCTCCCGGACCATCCCCTTGAGTTCCAAGAAAGTGAAGTTGTAATTCAGCCCGGGGCGCAGCCTCATGAAGTCTGCCGGATTGCCGAACTCCCAAGCAGGCCTCTTCCTGTCCTGCAGAGGAGCAATGCGGTGGCAGAGGAAATCAGCCCCAACTTCGCCTACAGTAAGGTTGGCGGCTCGGAGACGAAGGATCCTAGTAAGGGCAATCTGCAGCTTGTTGTCCTCCGGGGCCAAGTCACTCCAATCCCTGCCGTGCACTATTGCAGTCCGGCGCGGCGAGGTGAACTGCTCGGGTTCATCTTCCATGACCCAGCACCAATCAGCCCTCCACTCTTCCCACTTGCCGCGGAGCTCTCCAATCAAATATGCCTCCTTCTTGTTGAGCCTGAAGATCCAGGAGATGCCGCCGGAAAGTGGGGATCCAGACTCTACTCTAGGCGTGAAGAAGTGGCGGAAGAGAGCTACGTTTGGGTGGACCCCGACATAGTTTTCGCACAGATGTGCGAAAACGGCCAAAGTGAGGACGGCGTTCGGGGTAAAATCTAAGAGGTGGAATCCATATGTGTTCATCACATCGCAGAAAAAACTCTGAATACGGAGGACAGAGACCACAATGGAAGAACAAAGCGAAGAAGTGGTAACCTCCCGGGTACAGGTCGACGGCTTCGGCGGGGAGGACCCTGGTGCGCGGGTGAGCTTTCGTCTCCCTCGCCCAGAACATGTAATACTTGTCCCGCAGCTCCCTCGCGCCAAGCCTCGGCGGAAAGACCACCATCCCCCTCCGCATGGCTGCCAGCTTCGCCGCCTTGTCGGACTTCTCTTTCTTCGCCTTGTCGCTCTTCGCCTTGTCGCTCTTCGGGACCATGGCGGGGACGGCGAGGGAGGTCGATGGCACTGCAGATGCTGGAGACGGCGGAGGAAGGGCGGAGCTCGGCTCTCTGTCGACCTTTGGGGAGGCGGAGAGCAGCGGGGGTTTCTGGAGATTGAAGAAAAAATGAAGGCAATGGGGGGAAACTGCCCCTGCTTCCTCTGCTTTTAAGGGGGAAGTGGGGGACGTTCCGCATTTTCCCATTAAAGAAACAGGCCACGATCTCTCCCACGACGCCGCAATCGACGCGTGCCGTTAGGGAGGGATGCGGCTGAGGCAGAGTGGGAAACGGCGCGCCGTGGGCCGCGTGTGCCCGTGCACTGTTTTGGGCCTGGCCCAACAGCGCTCGGCACCGTGTGTGGCCCAGGCCCGGGGGCTCCTGTCGGTGTACTAAAGTAGGGGTACCTTAGTATCCCGACTTGTGCACGGGCAGTAGCAGCGTCCCGTGGTCGGGCTTACCACGCGCCCGCCAAGGCCCGCTCTGGATCCTTTAGAACCATTCAAGAACAAAGTATGCAAGTTAAGAAACAAGGCCCCGGCAAGAGGAGCTTGCCGGGAAGGCCGCACTAGGCTCAAGGTTATCATTCCAGCACAAGACCCTGGCAAGAGGAGCTTGCCAGGGAGGCGAGGAAACAGCGCCTCAGAAGATATATCGCGGCGCATCCTGCGCCCCGGCAGGACCCGGAGAGCAACAAGCTTCCTGGCCCGGCAAGATAGCAACCCCGGCAAGGTGCTTGCCGGGGAAGGTTTGCACTGTGTGCCTGCGCTCCAGCTCATCTGGCCACGCGTCTCCCTGGGGCCCTTCTAGGAGCACGTGGCGGATGGCTGTGCAGCCTGGGGTACACGATGGCGAGCCACGGTGACGAGGCCATCGTCGTGGCGAACGGAGACGCCCGGGCGGACGCTTTTGGGGTGACGGCGACGGGCATTCAATGCCCTTGTCCCCCACCGTCAGGGTTAGGTATAGACCACTGTACATACACTGTTCACGCACTGTTACAACTACCACCAATTTTACACTTTTACCCTCCTCTACGTTGACACCTGTCGGTGACCCCTTTGAGCTATAAAAGGAGGCCCATGCACAACGTAGAGGGGGTTCGACGCCAGAAACTCGACTACTCCCACGCTCGGTGTAGCTAGCACTGTAGATCTTCAAGCTCCCGAGCTCAAGAACTCAATACAACCAAAGGCAGGAGTAGGGTTTTACGCATCCGTGCGGCCCGAACCTGGGTAAACTGCTCGCGTGTGCCCCTCGATCTGCTCTTCGTGCTCCCTCCGCACCCTTGCCGTACCGTAGAAGGGGCTCCGGTCCCATAGGTGTTCGTGGGAGACCAGTTTCCCCGACATTGGGCTTCTTTGAAAACTGCTATGCGTACTCGTTGGGTTCCACCATATTATCAACGTGAATTACTTAAAAAATTGCAGCGCTTAAGACAAGGAAAAAATTCTGTAGAAGAATATTATCAGGAATTACAAACTGGCATGATTAGATGTGGTATTGTTGAGGAGAATGAAGCTATGCTTGCACGTTTTATGGGTGGATTAAATAGAGAGATTCAGACCATTCTAGAGTATAAGTATTATAATAATATCACTCGTTTATTCCATCTTGCTTGTAAAGCTGATCGTGAAGTGCAGGATCGACAGGCATTGGCGCGGACTAACTTTTCTGCAGGTCGACCTTCATCATGGACACCGCGTGCATCCTCTACTTCCACACATTCTACTGCATCGACACCCCCATCAGCTATTACCTCCAGCCGTGATACGAGGAAGCAGGCACAACCACCATTATCTGCCAAGAGCACACCTATCGGGCCTGCACAGAGTTCTTCTTCTTCCATGGCATCAACAGGGCACACCAGTGATATTATTTGTCATCGTTGTAAGGGAAGAGGACATTTTGCAAGAGAATGCAAATCTCAGCGTGTGATGATTGCTACCGAGGATGGTGGGTATGAGTCCGCTAGTGACTATGATGAGGAGACTTTGGCTCTTATTACACGTGAAGAACGCGGTGGAGACGATTCGGATCATGAGACGCAATACATGGCTCCTGAAGATGCTGACAGGTATGAATGTTTAGTTGCTCAACGTGTTTTGAGTGTGCAGGTTACACAAGCCGAGCAACATCAGAGGCATAATTTGTTCCATACAAAGGGAGTTGTGAAGGAACGTTCTGTTCACGTGATCATAGATGGAGGGAGTTGCAACAACTTGGCTAGCATGGAGATGGTGGAGAAGCTATCTCTTACCACAAGACCACATCCACATCCTTACTACATCCAATGGTTCAACAATAGCGGCAAGGTTAAGGTAACACGTACTGTTCGTGTGAATTTTAGTATCTCTACATATGCTTATTATGTTGATTGTGATGTGGTACCTATGCAAGCATGTTCCTTATTACTTGGTAGACCATGGCAATTTCATAAAAAAATTGTACACCATGGTAGAAACAATCAGTATACTCTTGTTCATAAGGATAAAAATATTACTTTGCTTCCTATGACTCCTGATTCCATTTTGAAAGATGATATTAATAGAGCTAATAAAGCAAAACAGGAGAAAAATAAGAGTGAAAATCAGATTGTGGCAAAAGAATTTGAGCAACAAATGAAGCCTAATAATAAACCATCTACTATTGCTTCTAAAATTAAATTGAAAAGTGCATGTTTACTTGCCACCAAATCTGATATTGATAAACTAGATTTTAGCAAATCTGTTTGCTATGCTTTTGTGTGCAAAGAGGCATTATTTTCATTTGAGGACGTGCCTTCCTCTTTGCCTCCTGCTATCAATAACATTTTGCAGGAGTTCGATGACGTCTTTCCACAAGACGTGCCACCGGGATTACCACCTATTAGAGGGATTGAGCATCAAATTCACTTAATTCCTGGTGCATCGCTACCCAACCGTGCACCATACCGTACCAATCCAGAGGAGACGAAGGAGATTATGTGTCAAGTACAGGAGCTACTCGACAAAGGTTATATACGCGAATCCCTTAGTCCTTGTGTTGTTCCTATTATTTTAGTGCCGAAAAAGGATGGTACATCGCGTATGTGTGTTGATCGTAGAGGCATTAATAATATTACTATTCGTTATCGTCATCCTATTCCTAGGCTAGATGATATGCTTGATGAATTGAGTGGCTCTACAATATTCTCCAAAGTTGATTTGCGTAGTGGATACCATCAAATTCGTATGAAATTGGGAGATGAATGGAAAATAGCATTTAAAACTAAGTTTGGATTATATGAGTGGTTAGTCATGCCTTTTGGGTTAACTAATGCACCTAGTACTTTCATGAGATTAATGAATGAAGTTTTACGTGCTTTCATTGGACGATTTGTGGTAGTATACTTTGATGATATATTGATTTATAGCAGATCTTTGGAGGAACATTTGGAACATTTACGTGTTGTTTTTAATGCTCTACGTGATGCACGTTTGTTTGGTAACCTTGGAAAGTGCACATTTTGCACCGACCGAGTATCTTTTCTTGGCTATGTTGTTACTCCACAGGGAATTGAGGTTGATAAAGCCAAGATTGAAGCTATTGAGAGTTGGTCGCAGCCCAAAATGGTCACACACGTGAGGAGTGTCCTTGGCCTCGCTGGATTCTATAGGCGTTTTGTGAGAGATTTCAGCACCATTGCTGCACCTCTCAATGAGCTTACAAAGAAGGATGTGCCTTTTGTTTGGGGTACTGCACAGGAAGTAGCATTCACGGTATTGAAAGATAAGTTGACACATGCTCCTTTACTCCAACTTCCTGATTTTAATAAGACTTTTGAGCTTGAATGTGATGCTAGTGGAATTGGGTTAGGAGGTGTGTTATTACAAGATGGTAAACCTGTTGCATACTTTTCTGAAAAATTGAGTGGGCCTAGTCTGAATTATTCTACTTATGATAAGGAATTATATGCTCTTGTTCGGACTTTGGAAACATGGCAACATTATTTATGGCCCAAAGAATTTGTTATACATTCTGATCATGAATCTTTGAAGCACATTAAAAGTCAAGTAAAACTGAACCGTAGACATGCTAAATGGGGTGAATTCATAGAGACTTTCCCTTATGTTATTAAACACAAGAAGGGAAAAGAAAATGTTATTGCTGATGCATTGTCTCGTCGTTATACTATGCTTTCACAACTTGACTTTAAAATATTTGGTTTGGAGACCATCAAAGATCAATATGTGCATGATGCTGAATTTAAAGATGTATTGCAGAATTGTAAAGAAGGGAGAACATGGAACAAGTTCGTCGTTAATGATGGATTTGTGTTTCGTGCTAAGATGTGGGAAGAATGTGGGAAGAATGCTTGCCTCATATTGAATTTGCTTATAACCGTTCATTGCATTCTACTACTAAGATGTGCCCTTTTGAAATTGTGTATGGTTTCCTACCTCGTGCACCTATTGATTTGTTGCCTCTTCCATCCTCGGAGAAGGTTAATTTTTATGCTAAAGAACGTGTTGAATTGATATAAAAAATGCATGAGTTAACTAAGGAAAACATTGAGCGTATGAATGCTCAATATAAACTTGCTGGAGATAAGGGTAGAAAACATGTTGTGTTTGCACCTGGAGATCTTGTTTGGTTACATTTGCGTAAGGATAGATTTCCTAATTTGCGCAAATCAAAGCTAATGCCACGTGCTGATGGTCCTTTTAAGGTGTTAGAGAAAATAAATGATAATGCATATAAACTTGAGCTACCTGCAGATTTTGGGGTTAGTCCCACTTTTAACATTGCAGATTTGAAGCCTTATATGGGTGAGGAAGATGAGCTTCCATCGAGGACGACTTCATTTCAAGAAGGGGAGGATGATGAGGACATTAATACCATTGTTACACCCACAGCCCCTACTGTTACATATACTGGACCAATTACTAGAGCTCGCGCAGGCCAATTAAATTACCAGGTACTTTCGTTTCTTGGTAATGATTCTAATGTTCATGAGAATATGATGCTGCCTAAATTAGATACATTTTTTTTGCTTACAAATGAAGGGCCTAGCTTGGAGAAGGATGAACATTGGAGCAAGAACACGCATGGAGTTGATGGCATGCGCAAGGGGATCAAGAACGGAGTTACAAGTGATGATTTCAGGACTTTGAAGCCACCATAAGGAGTGCATGAAGCCTTGGACGAAATATACAAGATGCCACTTCATAAATTTCGTCTAGAGGCTATTCTAGGTGTTGCGTCACCTTATTATTGGGCCAGGCCCATGTATTTTCGAAATACTTAAGTATAGGCTGTTTTTAGAGTCTGTATGTGTGGGGAAACAAGAGTTAGGGTTGCTTTCGGACCCCTCCTCCAAGGGCCACGAAATTCCCCCCTCTTCCTCCATGTATACAGCCCTTAGGGCGTCGTTTAGACTTTGGGTTTTGTTTAGATTAAAGTTCGCCATAGCTGCAACTTCATGTACTTCGTTTGTGTTCAACGACCAGACAAAGACGTCACAGATTCCCACTTGATCAATAAAGCTTTCCTCTTGAATTCGCAATATCCAGATTGCAATCTCAGTTTCTTGCTTGTTCTTCGTTTGCCTGCAGGAAACAGACCTTCGTGGTCAGGTTGATCGTGCTCCGGTGTGGTCAATAACCTCTCGGAGTTGGTTTAGCGATTGCTAAGGCGCGACGTCCTCGCACGTTCGTAGTCCGATCGTCAAAGTCGACTTCCTCCAAAACGATAGCCACCATCTCATCGAAACACGGGACACCTTTGCCTCTATCAACGACGCTTCTAGGGTTTGGGGTAGCCTCAACGCTTCTAGGATTTGGGGTGGCCTCGGCAACGCTTCTTGGGTTTGGGCTAGACCGCCTCTCTCATGAATGTCCGACGTCCGGACCAATAAGGGATTTAACAAAATGGCGCCATTCTGGATGTGCAGAAAATGGTCCCTATTTTTCCTGATCTCATCTACGCTTCTATATGTCACGTTGTCTACTGTCAAAGGATACAAGAAAACCATGGCTTCATCATTAGTCGGAAGTAACAGGCACATGATGGTATGAAGCTCTCCAAAATTATTTTGGAATGGGGTCCTGATAGGATAATTCACTTTTTCATACGAAGTTCAGCAAGGGCCTTTCGAATATCGCTATTTGGAAGGCCTTTGTTGAAATTCATACCAAAAAGTGAATTATCCTATCAGGACTCCGTTCCAAAATAATTTTTGATAGCTTCATACCATCATGCGCTTGTTACTTCCCGATAATTATGAAACCATGGATTACTTCAATACTTTGACACAAGAGAACGTCCACATATAGAATGGTAGATGAGATCAGGAAAAAATATGGATCAACTTAATTATGCACATCCATAGTGGGGGCATTCTTGGTAAATCTCGAGAGAGTTTGTTGGTGATGTCTACACACGCTTCTATTCTTGTAGACTATGTTGGGCCTCCAAGCGCAGAGGTTTGTAGGACAGCAGCAATTTCCCTCAAGTGGATGACCTAAGGTTTGTCGAACTCAGGGAAGTAGAGGTCGAAGATGGTCTCTCTCAAGCAACCCTGCAACTAAGATACAAGAAGTCTCTTGTGTCCCCAACACACCTAATACAACTAGGAGTTGTATAGGTGCACTAGTTCTGCGAAGAGATGGTAAAATATGGATGATAGGAGTGGCAAAGCAAAGTAATATAAATCTGTAATAAAAACTGCAGCAAGCAAACAAGTGGTAAACGTGAGCACAAATGGTATTGCAATGGTGGAAACAAGGCCTAGGCTTCATACTTTCGCTAGTGGCAACTCCCAACAACATTAACATAATCGAATCACATGATATTTCCCATAATGGAGACGCACTCGGAGGTCATTCCTTTGTGGTCAAGAGAGGACGGGAATTATGTAGGGCTACAAAAGCACACCTCTAAGTTCGTAGTTCTCTATCTATGGATTTCCCAATGTCACCGCGGCCATCCAAAGAGAGTACCACAATCACCACAACATATCTCAAGGATAGTCAAAGACAAGCACCAAGAGACTCTCAATCTTCAATCAACAGTTCAACACACAAAAGAGGAAATCACCCATGAAAATATTCTTCTAATCCATGTCCAATAGACCGCTGTCACCTTGGTCTCGGGGATTATACTAGATAAAGACAAGTGAGTACATCAATCCAATACATAGAGGAAGGGGAAATATCATGGGATCACCCTAGATTAACATAGCCTATGATCACAACGAAGATCACATCATGGGAGAGAGAATTGACCACATAGCTACTGGTAGAAACCTCAGCCCCGAGGGGGAACTACTCCCGCATCATGGAGGGAGGAAGCAACGTCGATGGAGACGAATCTGGGGGCACTTCCCCGTCCCGGCAGGATGCCGGCACAGGAATTCTGGTCCCCCGAAACTTGGTGGCGATGGCGGCGGAGATCGGAATAGCTTCTGGAGAAAAGGGTTCCGTAATCAGGGTTTCCGCAACGGGAGGTAAATATATGAGAAGGGGGGTCACCAGAGGCGGAGAGGGGGCCCCAGGCGCCCTCCCTAGGCGGCCAGGGGTGGGGCCGCCAGGGGTGGCCGCCTGGGCTGCCCCTGGCTCCCCTCTGGCCCCACTTCTGGCACGTGGAAGCTTCTGGAGCGCTGATTTTTTTATATATTTTTCCCGGAATTTTTCTGGCAACTTAAGTAATGGGAAAACCTGAAATACAAAAACAACAGAAAACAGAAACTGGCACTGGGGTGCACTGAGTTAATAGGTTAGTCCAAATATGATCAAAAGTGTATGAAAGTGTATCAAAAGCATAGCAATATCACCCAAAACATGCATGGAGCAAGCAGAAATTATAGATACGTTTGGGACGTATCAACATCCCCAAGCTTAATTCCTGCTCGTCCTCGAGTAGGTAAATGATAAAAAGCATAATTTCTGTGGTGACATGCTACCAAAGAGTCTTTCACAATCACATGACAAATGCTTATTGAGATAATGAATCTTTAGTAATTAAGTTGCCTCATGAGAATATCACAAAGAACTGAAAGTTTACAATATGATACTGAAACACCCAATAGATTTGTAGTGAGCATGGTGTGCATACATGGCAAAGTGATACCTCGCTTGCCCCCTTTAGTGAAGCAAAACATAAATGCAGGAGCACCTCCGAAGTTTAAGTGACGACTAGATACAATGATTTCAGAATAAGCGCTATCACAATCATGCAGAAGACAATGGTACTTTGGGACAATGCACATTACACTGAGAATGACAATCATGCTCTCAATAGTTGGTGCTTTGAAGAAAGAAGGTGGAGACTCTCAAACCGTGGATTTTGATGGCAAGGTTGTAAACCCGTGGCTGGAAGCAAAGACTAAACAAGTACCAGAGCTCGTGGTTTTAAAAACAGAGATAAAAAGCTTTTGGGAGGTGCATAATTCGTCAACGAATGCTAGTAGACAACCCAATCACTTCTTATGCTGGACAAGTTGCGAGGAACGGCTCCCACGCGGGGACGATCACATCCCCTTAATCTCCTTTGTTTATCACTGCCAGAGTTTTCTGATTTCTCATGAACAAAGCGTGAAGGAGGGTTTGTTTGTTGCTATTATCTTTTGTGAGCTGGGCGCACTCATGCCAGTCCCTCCTCGTATTAGGGGTTTGCAGATTAGACATGCAATCCCGGGGTAAATTTTGTCCAATCATAAGAAGATCATGAATTACCTACTACTTCCTCATGAGCTAAAACAGAGGCACAAAAGAGAAATGCTTTTGAATAATTTTGAGATGGTACAAGAAAGTCTTCGTTAGGAATGGCAAGTAAATACCATATATAGGAAGGTATGGTGGACTCATATGGCATAACTGGTTTCAAGGATTTTGGATGCACAAGCAGTCAGTCCGCTTAGTACAGGTGAAGGCTAGCAAAAGACTGGGAGCGACCAACTAAGAGAGCAATGACGGCCATAATCATGCAGAGCGACAAAGCAACATTGAATCGAGCATGGAAGTTATATCACTACTCAGAAATTAAAGATCATCAAGGCTTGATAGACTTTCTTTACAGTCTTAAATATGCGTGAGCATATGCCAAGTCAATCAAAATAAATTCTTGGAGGAAGATATCACTAAACCATACCACATCATAGGCAAACAAATCATGCTAGTACTTCAATAACACATTAACAACCCCCAGCTATTTGAGACTAACCATAAGAAAACATGAACTACTAAGCACCATTACGCACATAGCATTTTTATCATAGACATATCAACCAGTGCCACAGAAGCCAACTCTCTTAACAAGATAAGCATGATAACTCAAGAGAGTTCCAGAAGCAACAACCTAAACAAAAGCTCTTAAAAAGATAAGCATGAAAACTAAGAGCTAAGCATGACAGCAGCTATGAAAAGATAAAGAACACACACAAGAAGATGCGCATGCAAGCCTATGTTGTGTTCTACAGTGGAGTGGAGCGTGTTTCTCTCCCAAACGATGAAGGCTAGGATCCAACTTGTTATGAACAGCAAGCAAAGCTAAGGAAAACTAAAAAGGAAACTAAGAGCAAGATGCTCCAAGCATAGCACATAACGCATGAAGTGATTAAAATATAGTGGAACGAAAGACGAACTGATAATTGTTGATGGAGAAGGGGATGCACGGGGGCATCCCCAAGCTTAGACGCTTGAGTCTTCTTCAATATTTCTTGGGGGGTGCACGGGGGCATCCCCAAGCTTGAGCGTTTGACACTCCTGAATCTTCTTTTATCATCTTCCCTCGCACACTTGAAAACTCCCTTCATACATAACTCATCATAATCTGATTAGCGAGGTTAGTACCCACAATAAAATAATTTCTCCCTACTGGAAGTAAAGATATTCTTGAAGGTCTACTGTTTCTCAAGATCGCCAAAAAGTTTTTGCAAAGAAAAAGCAAGCTTAAGGTCTGCAAAATGAAGAAAAGGCAAAACATGGCAGAATCTGTGAAAAACAGACCTGCAGGTAGTAAATAATTTTTTCGGGGCACTTCTGCAACTCAAATCAAAAAACTCAGAACAGACGCTCGAAAGACAATTGTATAGAGCACGCTGTCAAAAAAATTCAGATCAAAAAGATGATCTGGTGATTTTATTCGAATTTTTCTGTCCAAGGAAAGAATCTGTTTCCTGGACAGCACGTCACAACTTTTGAACTTTCTTGCAATCGGAGGCTAAACTTGGCACAAAGCTGAAAAATAAAGATACAATGATGATGCTACTGTAGTAACAAACATCAAGACACAACAAAAGCAAAAAATAAATCCTAATTCGTTGTGGGCTGCCTCCCAAAAGCGCTTTCTTTTATGCCTTTAAGCTAGGCATGAGACTTTAATGATGCTCTCGTAAGAATAAGAGTTGAAGAACAAAAGAGAGCATCAAGAAGCAAATACCAAACACATTTAAGCCTAACATGCTTCCTATGCATAGGAATATTGCAATAGAATAATTCATTGAAGCACAAAGCAATAAGCATAGGAAGACAAAACAAGTGCAGCTTCAAAACCTTCAACATAAAGAGAGGGAACTTGATATTATTGAAATATCTATAAGCATATGTTCCCTTCTCATAATAATTTTCAGTGGGATCACTAATAAACTCAACAATATAAGCATCACATAAAGCATTGTTACCATGATCCACATGCAAAAAGGTACTCTTACTCTCCACATAAGCATAATCTTTCTCATTGGTAATAGTGGGAGTAGGACTATCATAAACAACTTGAACACTATAGATTAATTGTGTATTAGGAAGATGGTGTTCAACAAGGGAGTAATTCCCTCCATGATTATGACAAGTTTCATAAGGATAATTTCTCCTTATGTCATAGGTACCTTTATAATCACTATAGATTGGAGTTATAACATCATCATAGTAGAGAAGAGCATTATCATTTCTAGCAACTATATTTGTAAACATGTTGTCTTTATTCTTACTAGCAAAAGAATTATCAATTATCACATCACTAGTGGGTAAAGGATTTGCAATCCTATCATCCCCAAGCTTAGAGCTTTCCATATCATCACTTTCAGAGTTGGTACCAAAAAGATTTTCAAGATCATAAGTAGCATTATCATCATTTTCCCAATCACAATAAGTAACATGCATATCATAATCAAAGTCATCTTCAATAGTACCTACGGACGTATCATCAAGATGATAATTAAGGCAATAAACTTCACCTTCTTCTTTAAACTTACAACCGTTAGGATAAAAGTTGATGGGAGGAATATGCTCAGGCCAGGTTGATACCCATTCTTCTTCCTTCTTGCTCCTCTTCCTCCTCCTCTTCTTTTTCTTCTTCTTCACCTTAGGAGGGAGTGGTTGGAGATGAAGTTTCTCCACATATCCTGGTTTATCATTAGAAACAATAGGGGAAACTTGGGAGAAACTCTCCTTTTTATTAGCAGAAATATAAGAGACATTTTTATACTTTGGTAAAGTTCCCTCCTTTCTAATCTTACTTATGTAATCATTTTCATGGCAATTAACAACACAATAGAGATGGCAATTTTGCAAAGTGTTTTTTATTCCTATGGCATTATCATCCAGCCAAGAAGTCTTTTCTGATAACTCTTCACACATCAAAAATAACATAAGCTCATCATAAAGATCAGAGGTGATCATGTTATCACACAACCGGTTAACAGTTATGTTTTGAAAGTTCATGCATTGAAAATTAAAGTGACCCTCTATACGGCAAAGTTCACAAGTAAAAGGATAAAGGTCACACAATTCCCTAGCAATTTCATTTAAATCTCTGACCCAAGTGATTGTTCTTTCATGCTTATGTTGCTTACAATACTTCTCTTCTTCAATCATAGGCCTTTCACAAGGTCTATCCACTCCACAAAAATTAACATGCTTATATAAAACTTCATTTTTAGGAATTGGATCATGCATGTTGCAATCATCATGAACAATTTCATTTTCTTTGCAAGTCTCTTTAAAAGGTTTAGGATGCTTGATCCAATCATCCTTAGGCATATTAAGATGTGAAGCAAAAGATTTGAGGAAATCAACAAGGAGTTGAGAATCAAGCCCAAACTTAGCACTAAACTTATTAAAACTTGTAGTTTCAACAAAGGACTTAATGCAATCATACTCATAAATTATACCTGACTCTTTACCTTTGTCGATCTCCCAATCTTCAGTGTTGCGTTGAATTCTTTCAAGGAGTTCCCATTTAGCATCAACCTTTTTGTTTGTGAAAGAACCCATAGAGGAAGTGTCGAGCAAATCTTTATCCTGTCGAGAAAGCCTCGCATAGAAATTAGTAATAATCATATCTTTGGGGAGCCCATGGTTAGGACATTTTAGCATTAACGTTTTCAGTCTCCCCCAAGCTTGAGCTATGCTCTCTCCGTCATGAGGATAAAAATTATAAACATAATTCCTATTCTCATGGACTTCATGAAGAGGATAAAACTTGGAGTAAAAGAGAGACTGGATCTCTTCCCACTCCAGCAGATGAGAGTCATTTAGTAGCCTATACCATTCCAATGCTTTTCCTTTCAGTGACAAGGCAAATAATTTCCTCATGACAAACTCCCTTGATACACCTGCAAGCTTAAATAATGAACATAGTTGTGACAGATATAGCAAGTGTTCACCGGGATGTCTGTCTCCTGCATAACGATCAGCCAAAACATAATCGATAATACCAGCTGGTATTTTATAGGGCAGAATTTCAGTAGGGGGAGGAGCAACCACCACAGGTGTGGGGCATCTTCCCGCAAGCAACGATCCAATAGCAAGGTTGTCCATAAGCATAACTAGTGAAATAAAAACAAGAAACAAAAAAGATTTAATTGCAAGATCTAAAGATATACCTTCAAGCGCTCACCTCCCCGGCAACGGCGCCAGAAATAGCTTGATGTCTACACACGCTTCTACTCTTGTAGACTATGTTGGGCCTCCAAGCGCAGAGGTTTGTAGGACAGCAGCAATTTCCCTCAAGTGGATGACCTAAGGTTTATCGAACTCAGGGAAGTAGAGGTTGAAGATGGTCTCTCTCAAGCAACCCTGCAACTAAGATACAAGAAGTCTCTTGTGTCCCCAACACACCCAATACAACTAGGAGTTGTATAGGTGCACTAGTTCGGCGAAGAGATGGTAAAATATGGATGATAGGAGTGGCAAAGCAAAGTAATATAAATCTGTAATAAAAAGTGCAGCAAGCAAACAAGTGGTAAACGTGAGCACAAATGGTATTGCAATGGTGGAAACAAGGCCTAGGCTTCATACTTTCACTAGTGGCAACTCCCAACAATATTAACATAATCGAATCACATGATATTTCCCATAATGGAGACGCACTCGGAGGTCATTCCTTTGTGGTCAAGAGAGGACGAGAATTATGTAGGGCTACAAAAGCACACCTCTAAGTTCGTAGTTCTCTATCTATGGATTTCCCAATGTCACCGCGGCCATCCAAAGAGAGTACCACAATCACCACAACATATCTCAAGGATAGTCAAAGACAAGCACCAAGAGACTCTCAATCTTCAATCAACACACAAAAGAGGAAATCACCCATGAAAATATTCTTCTAATCCATGTCCAATAGACCGTTGTCACCTTGGTCTCGGGGATTATACTAGATAAAGACAAGTGAGTACATCAATCCAATACATAGAGGAAGGGGAAATATCATGGGATCACCCTAGATTAACATAGCCTATGATCACAACGAAGATCACATCATGGGAGAGAGAATTGACCACATAGCTACTGGTAGAAACCTCAGCCCCGAGGGGGAACTACTCCCGCATCATGGAGGGAGGAAGCAACGTCGATGGAGACGAATACGGGGGCACTTCCCCGTCCCGGCAGGATGCCGGCACAGGAATTCTGGTCCCCCAAAACTTGGTGGCGATGGCGGCGGAGATCGGAATAGCTTCTGGAGAAAAGGGTTCCGTAATCAGGGTTTCCGCGACGGGAGGTAAATATATGCGAAGGGGGGTCACCAGAGGCGGAGAGGGGGCCCCAGGCGCCCTCCCTAGGCGGCCAGGGGTGGGGCCGCCTGGGGTGGCCGCCTGGGCTGCCCCTGGCTCCCCTCTGGCCCCACTTCTGGCACGTGGAAGCTTCTGGAGCGCTGATTTTTTATATATTTTTCCCGGAATTTTTCTGGCAACTTAAGTAATGGGAAAACCTGAAATACAAAAACATCTGAAAACAGAAACTGGCACTGGGGTGCACTGAGTTAATAGGTTAGTCCTAATATGATCAAAAGTGTATGAAAGTGTATCAAAAGCATAGCAATATCACCCAAAACATGCATGGAGCAAGCAGAAATTATAGATACGTTTGGGACGTATCAGTCGGGTAGGGACGGGAGGGGGTAGGAGACCGACAAAGTTTTTTTCTAGGGTTTGGGTGTCCTCGTGAGTTGGTCGAGCGAGAGGGGGTTGATCGACGTCCCCTTGTAGACCCCTCGACGATCCTCGACCCTCGACCCTCGACCCCTCCGAGATCCTCGAACCTTGACCCTCGACCCCTCGACGACCCTCGACCCTCTACCCTAGTTCCCGACCCTCGACCCTCGACCCCTCCGAGATCCTCGAACCTTGTCCCT
>LR738712.1:846357203-846379274 GCA_902687465.1 Secale cereale | reverse complement strand
TTCTTTATTTTTTCTCCTCTTCTTCCTCTCCTCTTCTTCTCCTTCTTCCTCTTCTTATTTATCTTTTTCCTATCCTTCTTTTTCTTCTTTTTCCTTCTTAATATCACCTAGCACTTTTGCAACGATAGGGGGGTGCTCCCGTGGCCTTGTTGGCATCTCTAGAGCCGCTCTAAAATGCTAACGGGGGGGGGGGTGCTCCCGTGGTCTAAAATCGGTCTATGCACTATAGGAAAATTATGAAAAAATACTTCTATGATCCCTCATACACACAAAAAATACATCTAAAAAATACATGCATGATCCCTCATACATACATACATACATACATACACAAAATACATCTGAAAAAATTAATACATATATGATCCCTCACACATACATACCTACAACTAAATTTATTTTATGAACATCTAAAAACATCTGAAAACAACATATATATATATAAGAACATCTAAAAACATGTAAAAACATCTAAAGAAATAGCTTATATATATATAACAAAAAAAGCAAGCTAGGGGTAAAGGGGCACGGCGGCGGCGGCGGCGTCGCCGGCGAGACAGGGCAGGGGCACAGGGGCGCGAGGCAGGGCAGGTGCTCACAGGGGTTGGCAGGGCACGACGGCGGCGTCGGGGCGGGCAGGGGGGCGGGGAGCGGGGCCGGCGTCGGGGCAGATGGCGTCGAGGGCGTCGGCAGCGGCGACGTTGAGCAGCCCGATGGCGTCGACGGCAGCGGCGACGGTGACGTGGACCAGCTTGACGGCGTCGGGGCAGGGCTCGGCAGCGACGACGGCAAGGAGCAAGGGGGCGTCGGGCGGAGAAGGAAGTGATGGATTTATGAGAAACTGCTAAGTGTTGGTTTTATACCCAGAGCATTGGTCCCGGTTGGTGGCACGAACCGGGACCAATGCCCCCCTTTGGTCCCGGTTCGTGCCACCAACCGGGACCAAAGATCTCTTTTCAGCAGCCCAAAGGGCGGGAAGCAGAGGACTTTGGTCCCGGTTGGTGGCACGAACCGGGACCAAAGGGGGGGCATTGGTCCCGGTTGGTGCCACGAATCGGGACCAAAGGTGGGCATTGGTCCCGGTTCATGGCACCAACCGGGACCAATGGCCTAGCAAAGCCGCGGTGCGGTGGGATGTTTAGTCCCACCTCGCTAGCTGAGGAGCGGCTGCACCTGTTTATAAGCGCTGCCCCGCCATCTCTCTCGAACTCCTCTGAACTACAGGCCTATGGGCCTAATCTCGCACTTCTATGCCGGTGGGCTTGCTGGGCCTACCGCGGGCCTGAATCCTGGCTCAACTAGCTGGGTTTTTAGTCGTATTCACGCCGTGGTGGCCCAGTAGGTGGCATTTTTTTGCTTTATTTTTTCAGTTTTCAGTGATTCTTTTTGCTGTTAGGTCACAAAAATTATAGACTTATTGTCGGTGTACTAAAGTAGGGGTACCTTAGTATCCCGAACTTGTGCACGGGCAGTTGCAGCGTCCCGCGGCAAGGCTAGCCAGGCGGCCGCCAAGATCCTCCATGGTTCCCTAGGAGCCATTCAAGAACAAAGTATCCAAGTCAACGAAACAAGACCCCGGCAAGTGGAGCTTGCCGGGATGGCCGCTCAAGGCACAAAACCGCTCAAGGTACAAGACCCTGGCAAGAGGAGCTTGCCGGGAAGGCCAACTAAAGGCACCTCAAGAGAACTTGCAGCGACGCGCCACGCGTCCCGGCGAGGCCCGGTGAGCGACAAGCTCCCGAGTGCGACAAGCTAACTACCGCGGCAAGGCCCTTGCCGCGACAAGCTTCCAGTCAGTACCCACGCTTCAGCTCATCCACCCACGTGTCGCCCTGGGACCCTCCTAGGGGCACGTGGCGGAAGGCTGTGCAGCCAGGGGAACACGGTGGCAAGCTACGATGACGAGGCTACCATCGTGGCGAACGGTGGCGCCCCTGACGGCCGCTTTTTGCACTGTTTGGGGCGACGGCGACGGGCGTTCAATGCCCTTGTCCCCTGCCGTCAGAGTTAGGTACGGGGCACTGTACAAACACTGTTACAAATACCACTCCTTTTACTTTTTTACCCCCGTCCGCGTTGCCACCTGTCGGTGACCCCTTTGACCTATAAAAGGAGGCCCATGCGCAACGTAGAAGGGGTTCGAAACATCGATCACCCCCACACTCGGTCCAGTTAGCGGTTACAGCGTACTGTTGCTCTCCTCGCTCCCGAGCCAAGAACTCAATAACAAACCAAAGCAGGAGTAGGGTTTTACGCATCCGTGCGGCCCGAACCTGGGTAAACTGCTCGCGTGCTCGCCTCGATCCGCTCTTTGTGCATCCTCCGCCCCCTACCGTACCGAAAAGGGGCTCTGGTCCCATAGGTGTTCGTGGGCGATCAGTTTCCCCGACATCTTTGGCGCGCCAGGTAGGGGCAGCGTCAAGGTTGTGCGAACCCGATCCGGCGTCCACGCGAGCTAGATCTTCATCAACTTCATCAGCTTCATCGACTCCATCGACATGCCACCGAAGAAGAAGGCTTCGGAGGTAGCAGGCCCGTCCGCGTCGATCCCGCCACTGCCGGAGCCAACGGCTGGTGGGGTAGACACCGGCGGAAGGACGGTCATCAACGAGGAAACTCACGGCGCCGCCAAGTTCAAGGACAAGACGGACGACCGGGCGCACTCCAAGGCCTCGGCGTCCGTACACGCACCGCGCTCATCTCAGGAAGCGCGAGACCGGCAGCGACGTGGTACTCAAGGTACCATACGCTTGCTAGGCCAAGGTCAAGCTGGCGGATCCCGGGACGCTCAAGGCCAGCATACACATCAACATGCTGGCACGAGCAAGGCGCGGTCGCCGGGATGGGATGCTGCTCCTTCTAACGTAGTTAGAAGTCCGAGCATATCCCGCTCCTCGCACCGCTCGCCACCGTTACCCGCCACTCCAGCAAAAGCTCTAGCACGAGCTCAACTGCTCCTCGACTTCCCTCCAGCGGCAGACAAAGCCGAAGACTGGAGGGCCACTATCCAAAGTCTCATCGCCTTCGCCAACGGCACACCCCGCAGCAGCCGAGCGCGTCACGGCCGCGGCAAGTCAGCCAGGCGCGGGCCGACAGCGACAAGACTGCCGGGGGTGCAACCACCGTGCACTCCCCGCCAAGGAGGCCAAGATCGCCAGCTCGCCGGATCAACATCGACGACGACTCCACCGCGTCGTCGGATCCGCGAGCTCACCGCGATCAGCGCCAAGTTCTCGACGAACGACAACAAGAAGACGCTCGAACCCGCATCGAGCGTCGAAGAGAAGCGCGGCGACAATCCGACCAGCGCGCTGGGCCCGCTGTTGACATGCAAGCAACAGGGGGACCAGGTGACCTGCCGTATGCGGCAGGTTTCCCTGTGTTTACTCGTGAGCTGCGGCAAGTCCATTGGCCCAGCATGAAAAACTTTAAGCCCGACGTACCCGAGAAGTACGACGGCAAGACACACCCGTCAGAGTTCCTCAGCATCTACACCATCGCGGTGCAGGCTGCCGGAGGACGAGACGAGAAGATACTCGCCAATTACTTCCCGCTCGTGCTCAAGCCTAACGTCAGATCTTGGCTCATGCACTTGCCGGAGAACTCCATTTCTTCTTGGGCCGACCTGTGCCATCAGTTTGTCGGCGCCTTCACAGGCGGCCACAAGCCCCATGGACAGGAGAGTGACCTCCACATACTCGCCCAGAAGGAAGGAGAGTCCCTGCGTAAGTATATCCAGAGATTCAGCCGCATCCAGCACAACATCCTAGACGTCCACCATGCCGCGGTTATTAGCGCGTTCCATCAGAACGTGCGTAACCGCCGGATGAGGGAGGAGATGGCGATGTGCAAGATCCGAGACGTCAGTGAGCTTTATGCCCTGGCCGACAAGTGCGCATGCGCTGAGGAGGGGAGGAAACTCCCCGGAGAGGATACAGGAGCAGGGGGATCCGACAGCGAGGATGCCGCCCCGGCAAAGAAAAGCCGGCGGCGGGGCAACAGGAAGAAGAAGAACAAGGAAGTGCTAGTCGTTGAGCAGTCTGGCAAGGAGGCTAGCGCCAAGAAAGCCCAGACTGGTAGCTCCGGCAAGGAGACTGCCGCATGCACCAACTGCCAGACTGTGGCAGCCGCCGACAAGCAGGACGGCTCCGACAAGCAATACTGCAAGATCCACCGCACCAAGGGCCACGACCTCCAGAACTGCAAAAGGGTCGAGTACCTCGTCGAGCAGCAAAAGGCTGAGTACGAGCGACGCGACAAGGAGAAGGCCCAGAGAGGTGATGGTGGGTCCGGCAAGAAGCGGCCATTCAATGGCCGGGGAGGACGCCGCGGCATGGCCAAGCAGCGACAAGGTGACAGACCTCCCCGCGGCCGCGACAAGGAAGAAGACGACGATGAAGACGAAGACATGGACGATGGAGAGAACAGCGAACAGGAGTTTCAGAAAGCCACGGAGGTTCTGTGTGTCGACGGTGGTGCCTCTCTGCATACTTCTCACCGCCAACTCAAGCAGTGGGTGCGGGAAGTTAATGCAGCAGAACCACCCGTCGAATCACGCAAACTTCTGAAATGGTCCAGCATGCCTATCATCTTCGATATTGAGGACCACCCTGATCGCACAACTACGGTCGGGTGTTTGCCGACGTTGGTTTCACCAACCATCCGCAACCTCAAAGTCACCAAGATGTTAGTTGATGGCGGGGCCGGCTTGAACTTGATCTCCTCCGCTGTGGTCCGGAAACTCCAGATCCCCGACAGCGAGCTCGAAGAAACCGGCACGTTCCAAGGGATCAACCCGGGAAGGAGCAAGCCAAAGGGGAAGATCACACTGCCAGTGACATTTGGCGGAGAGCTGAACTTCAGGACCGAGAGGATCACCTTTGACGTTGCCGATATTCCATTGCCTTACAATGGAATACTCGGTCGTCCAGCGCTCGCCAAGTTCATGGCAGCCTCTCACTACGCCTACAACATGCTCAAGATGCCAGGCCGAATAAGCGTCATCTCTGTCCCCGGCGACAAGAAGGATGCCCTTATCTGTGCCGACAAGATTTACCGAGATGCGGCAGCCGCAACAGACAGCAAGACACTTGCCGCTGAAGCTCCCGGGGGGAGGAAGACGAAGTCCGGCAAGAGCTCTGGGGCCCACTCCGGCAAACGCACCTCTTCGGAGTGCTGTGCTGCCGTCGAGGACGCACCATCGAGCTCCATCGGCAAGTGTAAGAAGACGATGGCAGCTCCACCAGAGACAAAGAAGGTGCCCGCCAAGGAGGACGGCACTGGTGGTACTTTCACCATCAGTGCCACGCTTGACCCCAAATAGGAAAGCGCGCTCATTGCTTTCCTGCGGGCGAACGTCGATGTGTTTGCATGTCAACCATCTGACATCCCCGGTGTTCCCAGGAAAGTGATTGAGCACAAGCTTGTCGTTTGTCCTTACGCGCGGCCCGTCAAGCAGAAAGTTAGGAAACAAGCGGTGGAGCGCCAAGAGTTTATAGCAGAAGAAATCAAGAAGTTGGAAGCAGCAGGCCTAGTCAGAGGCGTACTCCATCCCGCGTGGTTGGCCAATCCTGTTGTTGTGCACAAAGAGAATGGGAAGTGGAGGCTTTGTATAGACTTCACCGATGTGAATAAAGCTTGTCCCAAAGATCCATTTCCCTTGCCGCGCATTGACCAGATTGTTGACTCCACCGCCGGATGCGAGTTGCTTTCATTTCTTGATGCATACTCAGGGTACCACCAGATTTTCATGGCTGAGGAAGATGAAGAGAAGACCGCATTCATTACTCCATGTGGCACCTATTGCTTCATACGCATGCCTTTCGGATTGAAGAATGCGGGTTCAACATTTGCAAGGGTTGTCCATACAGCTTTCGAGCCACAGATACACAGGAATGTAGAAGCTTACATGGATGACATAGTGGTCAAGAGCAAGGACAGGGCAACCCTGATACAAGATCTAGATGAAACATTTGCAAATCTGCGCAAGATTCAACTCAAGCTCAACCCCGAGAAGTGCGTGTTTGGAGTCCCCTCCAGCAAGCTTCTCGGGTTCTTCGTGTCCCAGAGGGGGATTGAAGCCAATCCCGACAAGATCAAGGCCATTGAGCAGATCGAAGCACCGAAGCGCGTCAAGGATGTGCGAAGACTCGCCGGCTGCGTGGCTGCTCTCAGCAGGTTTATCTCTAAGTCTGCGGAACGCGCCCTGCCATTTTTCAAAATTTTGAAAAAGGCGGGTCCAATGAAATGGACTCCGGAAGCGGAGGCAGCGCTTCAAGACTTGAAGAGGTACCTGTCCTCCACTCCAATACTTGTCGCACCTAAGCCGCAAGAAAAGTTGCCGTTGTACCTAGCGGCAACCAATCAAGTGGTTAGTGCTGCGTTAGTAGCGGAGAGGGAAGCAGATGATGAGCCGGAAGCCACGGCAAGCATGTCCAGCGACAAGCAGGGGGCTTCCCCGACAAGCTCTAGTCCCGACAAGGACAGACCCGTGCAGATGCAAGAGGAGATACGGAAGAAGATGGTGCAGCGCCCAGTATACTTCGTCAGCTCCCTTCTCCAGGGGGCTAGGTCAAGGTACTCTGGCGTGCAGAAGTTGCTTTTCGGCCTTCTCATGGCCTCGAGAAAGCTGCGCCATTACTTCCAAGCGCATGAGATAACAGTGGTCACTCGCTTTCCGCTGAAGAGGATATTGCAAAATCCAGAAGCAACAGGCAGGATTGTTGAGTGGGCACTGGAGCTGTCAAGCTTTGGCCTCAAGTTTGAAAGCACTTCAACTATCCAAAGCAGAGCATTGGCAGAATTCATAGCAGAGTGGACGCCAACGCCAGACGAAGAGATTCTAGAGATGAGCATCCCCGTCAAAGAAGCAAGCAAAGAATGGATAATGTACTTTGATGGTGCCTTCTCGCTGCAAGGCGCCGGCGCTGGTGTGCTGCTTGTCGCGCCCACCGGGGAGCACCTCAAGTATGTGGTCCAAATGCACTTTCCCAAGGAGCAAGCAACAAACAATACAACAGAGTATGAAGGTTTGCTTGCCGGTCTCAGGATCGCAGCAGAACTTGGGATCAAGAAGCTAATTGTAAGGGGAGACTCGCAGCTTGTCGTCCGCCAAGTAAACAAGAACTACCAGAGTCCGTTGATGGAAGCCTACGTCGACGAAGTGAGAAATCTTGAAGAACACTTTGAAGGCCTACAGATGGAGCACATCCCAAGAGCTCAGAACGACATCGCAGATGGCCTGTCAAAGTGTGTTGCACTAAAGTTACCTGTGGAACCAGGGATCTTTGTGCTCAAGCTAACTCAACCATCCGTAACACCATCAGCTGGACAGAGCAAGAAAAGGAAGTTGGTCTCTGGCGACTACTTTCTGGCAGAGCTTCCAGAAGCCGCCGCCAAGAAGGTTCCCAAGATCAACACCGAAAATGCTGAGGAGCGGCCTGCTCCTGCAAGCCCTAGGGTTTGTACAGTTGAAGCGGACGCCCCCGACAAGTTTTGCTCCGGCAAGCTTGCCGGGGAACATCAAGCTCCGGCTGAGACACAAGTTCTCGCTGTGGAAGCGGATGTTCCCGCAGCAGCAGAAATGCCTTTGGTCCTTGCTGTCGAGCCACAAGCTCCAGCATGGGCGCAGCAAATCGTCCGTTTTCTCCAAACAGGAGAACTTCCCGAAGAGCAAGAAGAAGCGGAAAAAGTAACCCGGCAGTCAAGTATGTACCAGTTTGTTGACAACACATTGTGCAGAAGAAGACTCAACGGTGTGAAATTGAAGTGTATTCCCCGGGAAGATGGACAGAAGCTGTTGGCAGAGATACATGGAGGCATATGTGGTCACCACATTGGCGCAAGAGCACTTGTCGGCAAAGCGTTCTGACAAGGTTTCTTTTGGCCGACAGCCCTCCAAGATGCGACTGCACAAGTAACCAAGTGTGAAGCGTGCCAGTTTCATTCCAAGCAGATACATCAGCCAGCTCAAGCTCTCCAGACGATCCCTTTGTCCTGGCCATTTTCGGTCTGGGGGCTCGACATCCTCGGCCCCTTTCCCCGCGCAGCCGGGGGCTTTGAGTTCTTGTACGTCGCCATCGATAAGTTCACAAAGTGGCCGGAAGTGGAACCAGTGAGAAAGGTAACCGCACAGTCAGCAGTCAAGTTCTTCAGGTCGATTGTTTGCCGTTTCGGGATCCCTAACAGGATCATCACCGACAACGGCACACAATTCACCAGTCGCACCTTCATGCAATACGTCCAAGATCTTGGCGCCAAGGTCTGCTTCACTTCTGTTGCTCACCGGAGAAGCAACGGTCAAGCGGAGAGGGCAAACGCTGAAGTGCTGCGCGGACTCAAGACAAGAACTTTCGACAAGCTGCACAAGTGCGGAAGGAACTGGATCGAGGAGCTGCCGGTGGTTCTTTGGTCGATCAGGACGACGCCAAATCGAGCCACTGGACAGACACCCTTTGCTCTCGTCTACGGAGTAGAAGCAGTTCTCCCCATAGAACTCGTATACGGGTCGCCTCGAGTGCTCGCTTACGATGAGCTCGAGCAAGAGCAGCTGCGACAAGATGACACGCTGCTCCTTGAGGAGGACCGTCTTCAGGCCGCTGTGCGAGCTGCTCGCTACCAGCAAGCTTTGCGTCGCTACCATAGCCGCAAAGTTAAAGCCAGAAGTTTCGAGGAAGGTGACCTTGTTCTTCGGCGCGTTCAGTCCGCCAAGAATTCCAACAAGTTGACGCCAAAGTGGGAAGGCCCTTATCTGGTGAAACGAGTCACAAGGCCCGACGCTGTCCGCCTTGAGACCGAAGATGGCTTGCCGGTGAGCAACTCCTGGAACATCGAGCATCTTCGTAAGTTTTACCCGTAAGGCGCGGTTGCCGTGATCTGCTCCGGCAACCACCTTTTGTACAAGTCTTGCCGCCGTTGCATGTAATCCTTTGTACAAAGCCGGGCGCAGACCCCATGCATTAGTAAAGTTTGTGTGCCCCGCACATCTTGTCGTTTCATGCTATATGTTCTTGTTGCATGTACTATCTGACACTTTGTGCAGCACCAAATCCCGGTAAGCGATAACGAGCCAAAAAGCTCCATATCTGCATTTTCTCTTTTCTTCTCAAGGGAAAGCAAGGTTCCATCGCGCACAAGTTTGCCGGGGGCGGAAGGAGATGGTGGTATGGACCAAGTACCGTTCAAGAAAGTTTGGCCTTGCCGGGAAACAAGTTCAAGAAAGCATTGCCTCGCCGGGAAGCAGGCAACAAAAAAGCTAAGTTGCCAAAGTTTGAGCAATCAAACTTTTAAATTTTTAAGTTATCTTCCTTGAACGACCGCGCTTCATATGGAAAACCTGTGCGCAGAGGAACCAACTCGTAACTAGATGCGCCCTTACTTTGTTTCGAGTTTGCTCAACAGCTTCAGTGTGCTGCGACTAGTGTCGCGCCCTTACTTTGTTTTCGAGCCCGCTCAACAACTTAAGTGCGTTGCAGCTAGTTGCGACAAGGTTTCTTGTCGGTAGCAATACCGCCCGCGGGCTGCTGAAGTTCCGCACTCAGCGCCCGCGGCAAGGGTACCCGCGCCGACAAGTTCCCTAAAAGCGCAGGGTAATAACATACAAAGCAAGGAAGTCAAGTAAAGGAAATAACGTTGCATTAACCACCTAAGATAGAGTTATGTAACAAAAAGACTTGCCGCAATTCTAATAGACTATTGATCATAACATGGTTGACAGCGGCAAGGAAAATAAGAGAGTAAAAGGCCTAGTCCGCGCGGTCGCCTTCGACCCTCTTGATCCCGCCCACCTTGTCCACAATGGGTGCGACAAGGGCCTTGAGCGCCTCCTGGTCGGCGTCGGGCGGCAGGGTCCTGAGGATGTTGGTGAGGTTGAGGCCGGGGTTGCGGTACGCTATCTTCATCAGCACCTTCTGGAGGGCCCCCGCGCAGAGCCTGCGCGATTCGTCCGCCAGCTACTTCGGGATCTTCTCCCGGAGTTGCTGGAGGGCCGTCCCCACGCCCTTGAAGAATAGAGTAAGCTTGGCGCTGGCGTGGAGGTTGTCGTCGGTGGAGTACCCGAGGTACTCCGCCCCCAGCTCCGCCAGCTCCTTGTCGATGTCCGCGGCGGCGCAGACAAGACCTTCCGTCCATATCTCGACGTTCCGCCTGAAGTTATTCTGCGAGATGGCGGCACTGTTCGGCAACACCTTCTCGGCCTTGAGCTCCTCCTTTAGGGCCGTTTCCCGCTCCCTGGCGCCGTCCAGCGTCGTGGTAAGAGTGGACAGCTTCAACTCCAAGTCGGCGATGGAGTCCTTGGCGACGGCGAGCTCCTTGCCCTTCTCGGGGAGACGGACCTGCAGCTCGGAGTGGCTGTGGGCGTCCTTCTCCCTCTCAAGCTTAAGTGCGGCAACCTCCTCGCCGCTCATCTTCAGGCTGGCCTCCAGCTGCGCCACCCTCGTCTCCAACTCTCGCTTGGCGGTCTCAGCAGCTACAGTGGCATCCTTTGCCTCCTGCAAAGCTCCGCCAAGCGATCGCTCGCGCGCGGCAAGCTCGTCCTCGTGGCTGTCGAGGTCGACCTTCCGCTGCGTCAGCTCACCTTCTCGCCTGGAGAGCTCCTCGGCGGCAAGCCGTTTCTGCTCCTCCGCTTCAGCCTTCTCCAAAATAAACGCCTGATGCGCCTCGACAAGCTGCTCCCGCTCCTCCGCCAAAGATCGGAGAGCTGCTTGGTTGCTGGCTCGAAGCTCTTCTGCGCGCTTCTCCAAGTCAGCACCCGCCTTGGCGGCCAGAGCCTCTCGGGACTCCAGCTTGGCTTGCCGGGCGCGGTAAAGGGCCAGAAGCTTCCGCAGAAGCCGCTCCTCCTCGGGCTCGCTGCTGCTGCTTGGCGCGTCGAAGAACTTCAGTCCGGCGGAGGCAAGGACCTCCCCGTCGAAGACTTCTCCCTCGACTGGCGCTCTGGACGTGGACCCCCACGAGAGTTGGATGAAGACACCGTTGCCGGCCTCCAGATAGGCGCCCGGCTCGGCTGCGGCAGCGGAGGGATCGGCAGCCGGCGCAGCGCCTGACGCTCCTGCGGCCCCAGGGCCGTCAGTGCGGCTGTCGGACCCCTCCTCTGCTGTCGCGCCAGCGGCCTTGGCTGCCTCGTCGGCGGCGGGTTCGTCAGCACCGGCCGCCCCTTCGACAGCGGCGGCGTCGCCGGTGTTGCCACGCGTGTCCTCCTCGACGCCGACCTCCGTCTCCATTGACTCTGCGGCGGACGGGTCTGACGGAAGAAAAGAAAAGCAGTCAAGCAAATATCCAAAAAAGAAGAATTGAAAGGAGAAGAGTCCAAGGGTTTACCTGCGCGGGCCTCTTCCTCGGTGGGGTCCCTTGCGGGGGAACTCTCCCTCGGCGGCGTGGTGGTGGCCCCCGCCAGCGGAGGGCCGCTAGCGCCATCCCTTGGCGGGGTGCTCGCCCTTGGCGGGGTACTCGCCCTTGGCGGAGTGTTCTCCCTTGCCGGGGAGCTCCCCCTTGGCGGTGTGGTCGAGACGTGCGGCACGGCTGGGGCGGTCTCCTGGCGCTCCTGACGCTGCTGCTCTGCTCCTGCACAAGACAACAAACAAGATATCAGCAAGAAAAGAAGAAGCACCCACGCGCGCCCGACAAGCGGAAAGTAAACCACACTTACGCTGGGGGCTGCGCTGGGGGGCTGCTACGAAGAACGGTTGCCGGGTCCGGCAAGCTCGTCTCGGGCGCACCCCCTGCAGTCGCGGCGGGCTCGTCCTCGAGGTCGATCACTGGGACCTTGGCCCTCTTCGCTGCCCGTTGAGCCAGAGTTCTGAAAAGAAGACAGGTTCAGAGTTAGGCAAAAGAGATACAAGACAAGAGAATCAAAGAAACACAAGGACTGCAAAGACTCACTCTTCCTCCTCCTCGTCGGAACTGAGCGCGGAGAAGTCAAAGTCCGGCTCGCGCGTCCCGGCACGAGGAGCTGGGGGAGTGGGCTCCCTTGGCCGCTTGGCGGGAGCAGGGGCGGTGGTCTGAGAAGATCCCGCCCCGGTTGTCGCCGAGGCACGAGGGGCGGCAGGAGCGGTGGCGCCAGCCCGGGAAGATCCCCCTCCAGCCGCTGCAGGAGCGCGAGGAACTCCCGTGGCGGCCCTGCCTGCCGCGGTGACACGTGTCGCGCGGCGCTGCGGCTGTTGGCCGCCTGCCGCCCCGTCATGTCTGTGGCCTTGCGGAGGCGTCTTCTTGGTTGAGCCGGAGGACTTGCTGGTGGTGGCGAGTTGCCCGAGGAGGAAGAAGAGGAGCCAATCTCCAGTGAGCCGCTCGACTCCTCGGCGGGCTCACTGGACCCGGCACCCTGCTCGGCGGTCCCGCTCGACTCTACGCCCTGCTCGACGGGCTCATCTGTCCCGGCAAGTTTCCCCGTATTGCGGAGCTCTTCCTCCTTGGCGAGGCTTGTCGCCTCCACTCCCTCCGCCTCCTCCACTGTATACCCGAACTCGCCCGCGGCCCTGGCTGCTGCTGCCTCTTCCAGTCGGGTGGCAATATACGCCATCTCCTGGTCGGTGGTGTCGCGGGTGAGGCTCTTCTTCTCGTCGGCCTTGACGGGCTGCTCCACCAAGTTGTCTAAGAAAGTTTGCACAGCTTCGTCGGAGGGCTCTTGCCAAGTGGGTTCGATCCCGTGGGAATCACACAGCGGCATCATCGCGCGGATGGCACTGAGCGACGAGTTGTTGCACAGTGGAACCACGCCCGGCGGCAACGTAAACCACTCAGGGTGGGCAGAGTCGTACTTGAACAACGCCTAGAGCATCGCGTTGAGCTCCAGGACAGTGAAATTCCAATTGAGGCCCGGGCGCAGCCTCATGATGTCTGCCGCGTTCTCGAATTCCCAAGCAGCTCTCTTCCTATCCTGCAAGGGAGCGATGCGGCGGCGGAGGAAGTCTGCTCCTACTGAGCCCACGGTGAGCTTGGCGTGCTTGAGACGAAGGATTCGGGTAGTGGTAATCTTCAGTCTGCTATCCTCCGGGGCCAAGTCGCTCCAGTCGTTGCCGCGCACTACTGCGGCTTGGCGCCGGGAAGTGAATGGCTGCGGGTCATCTTCTACAATCCAACACCAGTTGGCTCTCCACTCGTCCCATTTGCCGCGGAGCTCTCCCGTCAAGTACTCTTCCTTCTTATGGGTCCTAGAGATCCAAGAGATTCCGCCGGACAAGGGCGACCCCGCCTCGACTCGGGGCGTGAAGTAATGGCGGAAAAGAGCTACATTGGGGTATACTCCGACAAAGTTTTCGCACAGATGTGCGAAAACGGCCATGGTCAAGATGGCGTTGGGGGTGAAGTCAAGGAGATGAAACCTGTAGGTATTCATGATATCACAGAAGAGCTCAGAATAGGGCGGGCAGAGCCCGCAGTAGAAGAACAGAGCGAAAAAGGCATAGCCGTTCGGGAACATCTCGCAGGCTACGGCGGGGAGTACCTTGGTGCGCGGATGCGCCTTTGTCTCCCTTGCCCAGAAGAGGTAAAAGGTATCCCTCAGCTCCTCCGCACTAAGCTTTGGCGGGAAGACCGCCATCTTCTTCCGCATTGCTGCTAGCCGCAGCGCCTCGGCGGACTTCGCGGCGGCCTTCGCGGACTTCCCCTTCTCGCCTTTCGGAGCCATGGCGGGGTCGAGGGGGGAGGTCGACGGCGCTGGTGATGCTGGCGGCGGCGGAGGGCGGTGCGCTGCTCTCTTTCGGCCAACGGGAAGGAGGGGAGCGGCGGGGGTTTCTGAGGATTGAAGAAGCAATGAGCGAATGGAAGGAACTGCCCCTGTTTCCCCTGATTTTAAGGGGGGGAGGGGGACGTTCCGCATTTCCCATTAAAGAAACAGGCCACGATCTCTCCCACGACGCCGCGATTGACGCGTGCCGTTAGGGGAGGGCACGGTGGATACGGAGTGGGATACGGCGTGCCGCAGGCCGCGCGGGCCCGTGCACTGTTTTGGGCCTCGCCCAACAGCGCTCGGCGGCGTGTCTGGCCCAGGCCCGGGGGCTCCTGTCGGTGTACTAAAGTAGGGGTACCTTAGTATCCCGAACTTGTGCACGGGCAGTTGCAGCGTCCCTCGGCAAGGCTAGCCAGGCGGCCGCCAAGATCCTCCGTGGTTCCCTTGGAGCCATTCAAGAACAAAGTATCCAAGTCAACGAAACAAGACCCCGGCAAGTGGAGCTTGCCGGGATGGCCGCTCAAGGCACAAAACCGCTCAAGGTACAAGACCCTAGCAAGAGGAGCTTGCCGGGAAGGCCAACTAAAGGCACCTCAAGAGAACTTGCCGCGACACGCCACGCGTCCCGGCGAGGCCCGGTGAGCGACAAGCTCCCGAGCGCGACAAGCTAACTACCGCGGCAAGGCCCTTGCCGCGACAAGCTTCCAGTCAGTACCCATGCTCCAGCTCATCCACCCACGTGTCGCCTTGGGACCCTCCCAGGGGCACGTGGCGGAAGGCTGTGCAGCCAGGGGAACAAGGTGGCAAGCTGCGATGACGAGGCTACCGTCGTGGCGAATGGTGGCGCCCCTGATGGCCGCTTTTTGCACTGTTTGGGGCGACGGAGACGGGCATTCAATGCCCTTGTCCCCTGCCGTCAGAGTTAGGTACGGGGCACTGTACAAACATTGTTACAACTACCACTCCTTTTACTTTTTTTACCCCCGTCCGCGTTGCCACCTGTCGGTGACCCCTTTGACCTATAAAAGGAGGCCCATGCGCAACGTAGAAGGGGTTCGAAACATCAATCACCCCCACGCTCGGTCCAGTTAGCGGTTAGAGCGTATTGTTGCTCTCCTCGCTCCCGAGCCAAGAACTCAATAACAAACCAAAGCAGGAGTAGGGTTTTACGCATCCGTGCGGCCCGAACCTGGGTAAACTGCTCGCGTGCTCGCCTCGATCCGCTCTTTGTGCATCCTCCGCCCCCTGCCGTACCGAAAAGGGGCTCCGGTCCCATAGGTGTTCGTGGGCGATCAGTTTCCCCGACACTTATGTTAGTGCCATAAATTTTCAAATTTGAATAGTTTAAATTTGATTTATTTTAAATTTGTGTGAATCACTTGTGTGTGAATAACTTTACTATAAAAATAGATTTTCCAGTGATTCTTTTTGCATTAATATCATTGTGTTCTATCATTATATCAAATTTGGTAATTTTTATGTCTGTTTTAATCAAGAACAAATTTTTTATTTTAGTTTGCTATTAAAGTTTCTCACAAAAAGTTTCTTTATGAAAATTGTTTTTCCCATTAATGTTTTGAACATAAAATACTTTGGTAATTTTAGTTGCATAAATTTTATATAATTTTAGTTTAAAAATACTAGAGGTTTATAAAAGCTTTTTAGTTGATTCCTTTTGCTATTATAGTTTTATTAAAACACTACAAATGAACTCTGAAAAGGTTGAAAGTTGTCATGGCATCATCATTTCACCCACATAGCATGTGCTAAAAAATTGAGAGGGTTACAGCAAAAACTGGATGCACTTCGTGTACAAAACGAGTAATCTCTTTCGAAGTATCAGGGTTTCGAACGAAAACTCATCTGTTCCAAAGGGATTTCAATTTTTTGAACTTATTTGAACTCCAGACTTTTTGTGTGTTCAAAATGCACCATTTAAAGCCAGATCATCAATTTTCAAAACTTTCTGACTTCATTTGTTATTTTTCTTGCATTTACCGATTTTTTGAGCTAAATGACCCTGAAATTGAAAAACATTTCAAATGAACTTTGAAGAGGTTGAAAGTTGGCATTGTATCATCATTGGACCCACATAGCATGTGCTAAAAAGTTGAGAGGGTTACGGCATCCATTGATGCACTTCGTGTAGAAAACGGACAATCTCTATCGAAGTATCAGGGTTGCATACTGAAACTCGTCTGTTACAAAAGGCATTTCATTTCTTCACATGTTACTGCAGTCATATTCTGGATCAAAGGCATCATCATAACAGTTGTGTAGATCAAGTTTTCAGTTTTTCTTCGCTTGTGTCCTTTGCTTATTGCGCCATAACCATGGATAATCTTCATCGTTTAACAGGGTGCTTGGGTCAGCCTTGACTTTGAAGGGAGAAATTTCATGAAACTTTTCATAATCTTCAGACATATCTGTCTTGCCCTCCAATCCCACGATGTCTCTTTTTCCTGAAAGAACTATGTGGCGCTTAGGCTCATCGTATGATGTATTCACTTCCTTATCTTTTCTTTTTCTCGGTTTGGTAGACAAGTCCTTCACATAGAAAACATGCGCCACATCATTGGCTAGGATGAATGGTTCTTCTGTGTACCCAAGATTGTTCAGATCCATTGTTGTCATTCCGTACTGTGGGTCTACATGTACCCTGCTTCCTGACAGATTGACCCATTTGCACTTAAACAAAGGTGTCGTGGAATTAGCACGACAGATGTCCGGTTTAACGGACTTGGTGATGGAACCATCGCATGGGTTAGCTTGAAGGGGTTAAAAGCACACAAAGGACACAGAGGGTTTATACTAGTTTGGCCCCTTCGATGAAGGTAAAAGCCTACGTCTAGTTTGGTTTGGTATTGCTTGGGCGTCGATGAACAGGGAGCGGATCACTTGCCTGTGTCTCGACGGGTTGTTTCTTGTTCTGAACCGTCGCCGGGTCGTCCCTTTATATAGAGGTGACGCCCGGTCCGGTTTACAGAGTCCCGAGGCCGGCTCATATTTGCGTCTGCCTCGGTCTCTGCTCTTTCTTCCTTGTCTCTCAAGTTACATGATAAGACGGTTTACAAACCGTAACTCTACACATGGGCCATAAGCCTTCATGGGCCGTAATCTCTACTGAGCTTTACAATTATACAATTATATCACCATAATCCGGTTTACCCTAGCCGGTTTACACCTGCTAACAATATCCCTGACATTAGGCCCTAGAATGATTTGAACTTGTTCATGTCAGTCTTCTAAACCTTGCATAACCTTCTTTCTTGTATCTTCTTGGTTTTTGTAAGCTATGACGTCATCCCTGGAAATCATTTGATTCGATCGTGACATCACTTCCGCATTTATTGCGCGCAGCTGTTTGTTACCTTTGTTTAAAGGTCATCCCGAAAATCGAGGCGACAGGAGAATCTTTATCCAATCTCTGTCTTCCTCAAATCCCGCGCTTGCGGTTTCGTCTCTCCACCTTTATAAATACGGCCGCGCCCTTAGTTTTCTTCCTTCCGCTCATCTTCCTCCTCCGTCGCCTGAAGCTTCTCCTCTGCGCTCGAGCTCGTCGCCGTTGTCGACCAGGCCGCTGCATCGACTTGAATCGCGTCCAGAGCCACTCCGCCGCCGCTTCCTTCTGCCTCAGGTACTCCCCTTCTCTCGCCGTAGATCCGTAATCTAGGGTTCTTCCATGTTTCCGCCATTAGACCTCAAAGCTTCGGCTGTTCGTCCTATACGCCATGCTCGTAGTAGATTCAACCTTAGATTTATCTTCGAAACTTGCTCCTGCTCTGTAACTTTATGCTTAGATCTATATTTCTCAGTTCACCCTTAGATTCATTTGCTTTGTAGAAGACTTCCGCAGTTCTTTTGTGATAAACCTGCATAAATTTCCCCTTTTTCTTACTGCTCAGATCTTTTTTACCTTAGCTTTCTGTAGAAACCTGTTTCTTCATCCTCATAGATCTGTAAGATACTCGCCGGTTTAGTCAATCATGCACTGTTTCTGCAACGTATCAACCATGAAGCCGACGGTTTAGCTTCTTTCTTTTTTTTTGTCATAAACCGGTAGCAGCTCGTTTCTCGCTTGCTTCCGGATTGTCAATGCCATTAGTCCCTTGTCTAAACCGTCGTTGTGATTTTGCATATGTGATCCGGTTTATGCCTCTGCACTTGAATAATCCGGATTTTATACTTCACCTTTTCAGCACTTTCCTTCTGCTAATATGTCTGCCAAGCAGTTCGTTTCTTGCGACTGGGTTCCTTCCGTCATTACGGAAGAAGACTTAGCTAATGATGCTGCAGTTGGCACTCTGGGCCCTCAAGCCGTTCTGAAATGGCGGGCCCCAGGAAATGAATGCCCCCCTTCTCCCAAAGAAGGAGAAGTTATTGTTTTCTTTGATCATATAGCCCGGGGCTTTAGTCCTCCCGGTTCAAAGTTTTTCCGGGACGTGCTTGCCACTTTTCAGCTTCATCCTCAGGACATAGGTCCAAATTCCATATCAAACATCTGCAATTTCCAAGTTTTTTCCGAGGTGTATCTTCAAGAGGAGCCATCAGTTGACTTGTTCCGGGATTTTTTCCATTTGAACCGGCGAACTGAGTTTACTGGCGGACCTCATCAAGAACTGGGTGGGGTTAGCATTCAAAAGAGAAGAGACGCAGTCTTTCCTCACGCTGCTCTCCATACACACCCCAAGGAGTGGAACAAATCTTGGTTCTATTGCCACGATACTTCACCTGAAGGAGAGAACCCACTGCCGGGTTATCGCGAACATCGTCTTCCTGAATATCATCCACTGCCGCAGCGTCTCAGCTCTTTAGAACGGCCCCGGTTCGCCTCTCAACTCACCAAACTCAAAGCCTTTATGGCCAACGGTTTGACTGGAGTTGATTTTATGCGTTGCTGGCTTGCCTGGAGTATCCTCCCTCTGAGCCGGCGCTCCGGTTTAATGTATCAGTATACTGGAAAGCCGGATGATCCTCAACGGTTTTCCGACGTAACACTTTCTGAAAAGGAAGTTATTGAATCTGCCAAGAAAATGCTCAACATCTCTTTGGAGGAATGTAGCAAAACCGGATTGGCTCCATATTATAGGAAGAACAAACTGCCAGCGGTAAGCCTTAATCTCTTCTGTTTGTCTCTAATCCGTCCATTTAAATTATCTTCCATTTATCTCTCATCTTCTACACAGGCCGATGATCCTTTCTGGAAAAGGAAACCTCAGGATAAGTCAGGAAAACAGCCGCGCCGGAAAACCTTCGCTGTTAAGAAGAAAAAGGCGGCTGCTGGCTCCGGTTCACATGTTGAAGAAGATGATCCGGATTCTGAGGTATGAGTTAATCATGATATGCTTTGTTCTCTTTTATCCTATGTTAACTGTGTCTTTTCATAGGATTTGGCTGAAGCTGATAAAGTGACCGAAACTGAGGTAATCATTCTTTCTTCAGATTCTGAACCGTCGGTGCCCAAGATTCGTAAGGCATCTCGGAAGTATCCTTTTTCTCATCCTTACGCTCAACTGGACCCCAATTTTCTTTTGAAGAAGCAGCAACGCGAAGCCCGCCGGACTACACGCCATAGCAGCCATGTAGTCGAGTCTTCCGGAATATCTCTTACTCCGGCCCAGAGGCGCCGCTCTGAGGTTTTACTTTCCCCAACTCTTCTTCATCCCAAGGCTGGACTTATACGCAAACCACTTAAACCGTCTGATCCTAATTATCAGGAGACTCCTTTATCATCTTCTGGCGAATCCACTGCCACATAGGTCCCAACTCTGAAGACTGTTCCTGGGTAAGTCCTTTATCCCATCCGGTTTACCTTTGTATTTGCTTTTGTGACTCTGATTTCTTTTTCAATTCCCTTCAGGAAACCTAAGCCTAGCAAAAGGGCCAAGGCCAGCAAAACGGCCGCTGAGACTGCCACTGATGATCCGGCGGCTGATCCGGATACAGTCACCCCTCCAGAAAATGAGCCTACAGTTCAGCTTGACGATCCTGCTCCCATGGATCATGATTATGCTACTGCTCCTGAAAATCCCAACGCTGAAGATGTTCATGAACCGGCAAGTCCTGTCCGGGCCAACCCTCCTCGGACTAGCCCGGCTCCCGCTAGTCCAGTTCATACTGCTACTCCACAACCGGCCGCTGCCTCTTCTCCGGATATTCAAATAACCGGTACCGGTTTTACCGCTCCTGCTGAGCCTGTCGTTTTAGCCAAGCATACTGCTAAAGCAGAGAAAATCCAGCAAGAGAAGGGCAAGTGGAGTACAGACTTGTCCAGTTATGCCGAGCTGAGCACCCAGGAGCTTTATTCCGGGTATTTGAACCGGCTGCATACCAGTCGGGATCATGAAGCGGGCTTGGTCAATCTGATGAAGGATAAGTACGAGGTATCTTGTCTTTTACTTTTGCCTTCTTTGTATTTCTGTCTATATCACGGTAGCCCCCAAGTTCCGGTTTAGCTTTGTTGAAAGGTGAACTGGTACTTTCAAATGTGAACAAATGATCTTACATTAGCCCCCAAGTGCCAGGGGCATAACTCGGTTTATGTGCCTGGGACTTGTTTGAATCTTTCTTTCAATGCTTCAACTGCCCATTAGCCCCCAAGTGTCAAGTAGACAACTTGCTTGTGTGCTTGAGACTTGTCTTTAATTGTCACTCTTTGATACTTCAATTGCTCATTAGCCCCCAAGTGTCAAGTGGATAACTTGGTTATGTGCTTGAGACTTGTCTAAATTTTGTCATTTATTCCACTTGATTTCCTTTGCAGGCTGATTTGACCCGGAGAGCTGAAGAAATAACTGAACTCCGGAATAGACTTGCTGAAACTGAATCTTCTGCTGCCAAGGCCAAAAAAGATCTGGCGCTAAGCTTAACCACTGCTGAACAATTGAAGAAATATTTTGAATCGGAACGGAAACCTGGGAAGTGCAGAAAAATGCTCTTGAAAAGAGAGCAAAGGATGCTGAGGAAGCTCTTAACCCGATGACAGAAGAGCTGTCCGGTTTAAAGCGGCAAATAGAGCTTATGACTTCTGTCGTCTTTGGTAAATACTTAATTTGCATGTGTTTCTACTTCTGCAATCTTTAGTCCGTTCCGGCTTAATTGTGATAACCCTATGCAAGGCGACGCGTCACCCATCTTGGGGATGACCTCCGGAAGAAACTCAAGGCCTCTTATACTCTGGTTGAGCAGCTGTATTCCGGCGCTCAAAGGATTATAAGTGCGATGTCTTTTAATAAACCGGCCCCCACCACTATCCAAGGCACTCTGGAGAAGCTTTCTATCTTGCATGTACGCTTGGAAGAGGTGAAGAAGTCTGCTGCCCGGGCCGGTTCTCTTGTGGCACTAACCAGAGCCAAGGCATGGGTTCCAGATTTTGATCCGGAAGAAGCCATGAATGGGTATCCCAGCACCAAGGAAGATGGATCGGCCTTCTCTGAGAAAGATCTTCATGCTTTGACTAAGGAGATGCGTCCGCTTGCCAGCAAGCTTGCTGATGAATCAGATCTGTCCAGGTATCATCCGGCATACGACTTAAAGAATGAGCGGGTGGATCGGCCGGTTTATGATATCAAAAATCTAATCCCACCAGTACGCCCCCATACTTTCGCCCCAGATGTTGATCCGTCAGATCTCATTACTGAAGAGATGTACTTCCGTGCCTTATCAAAGATCAATTGGCGCGCCCCTGATTTTCAGCCGCTTCAACAGGATGAAGAGACTCCATAACAAGTTGATCCTCAGCCTTCGCAGCAAGAAGAAGCATAAGCCACTCAGTTTATCTTTTAGCTGTTGTATTACTTTGTCGAGAAATACTTTAATCCGTTCAGGCTTGCTATGCCTTGTAATAGGATAGCTTGAAATATTGTCCGTCTTGATCCGGATGTCAGATGCTTGATTGGGCCTTTTACAAATCTTAATTGCTTGTCTGTTATGGCTGATCTTTATCTTATCTGTATCTGCATGTTGGTTAACGTAGCAGAATTCAAAAAAATTCTACGCTTTCACCAAGATCCAACTAAGGAGACATCTAGCAACGAGCAAGTAAGAGTGCATCTACATACCGTTATGTAGATCGCGAGCGGAAGCTTTCGAAGAAGCGTGGATGAAGTAGTCGTACTCTTCGCGTTCTTTGTCACCGATGATCTAGCGCCGAACTGACGGCACCTCCGCGTTCAACACACGTACGGTGCAGCAACGTCACCTCCGCGTTCAACACACGTACGGTGCAGCAACGTCACCTCCTTCTTGATCCAGCAAGGGGGGAGGAGAAGTCGTCGGAGATCCAACAGCACAACGGCGTGGTGGTGGATGCAGTGGAGATTGCAGCAGGGCTTTGCCGGGCGCCCTGCGTTCGAGGAGACGGAATTGTGACGGGAGGGGGAGAGGCGCCAGGGCAAGGGTGCGGCTGCCCT
>LR738712.1:846272993-846357082 GCA_902687465.1 Secale cereale | reverse complement strand
CCCCCCCCCCCACAAATATATAGGGGGCCAGGGGGTGCGCCAGCCCCCTGCAGATCCAATCTGCAAGGGGGGGGCGGCGGCCAAGGGGGTGTCCTTGCCCCCCAAGGCAAGTGGCGCCCCCTCCCCCTTAGGGTTTCAACCCTAGGCGCATGGGGAGGTGGGCCCAAGTGGTGCGCCAGCCCATTAGGGCTGGACACTTCCCCCTTGCGGCCTAGTGGGCCCCACCGGGATGGGTGGCCCCACCCGGTGGACCCCCGGGGCCCCTCCGGTGGTCCTGGGACGCTCCCGGTGACCCCCGGAGATCACCCGATGGCCGAAACCTGACTTCCTATATATCAATCTTTACCTTCGGACCATTCCGTAACTCCTCGTGACGTCCGGGATCTCATCCGGGACTCCGAACAACTTTCGGGTTTCCACGTGCATTTATCTCTATGACTCTAGCATTACCGAACCTTAAGTGTGTAGACCCTACGGGTTCGGGAGACACGTAGACATGACCGAGACCACTCTCCGGTCAATAACCAACAGCGGGATCTGGATACCCATGTTGGTTCCCACGTGTTCCTCGATGATCTTCATCGGATGAACCACCGTGTCAAGGATTCACTCAATCCCGTATGTTATTCCCTTTGTCCATCGGTACGGTACTTGCCCGAGATTCGATCGTCGGTATTCCCGATACCTTGTTCAATCTCGTCATGGCAAGTCTCTTTACTTGATCCGTAATCCATCATCCCGTGACTAACTACTTAGTCACATTGAGCTCATTATGATGATGTATTACCGAGTGGGCCCAGAGGTACCTCTCTCGTCATACGGAGTGACAACATCCCAGTCTCGGTTCGTACCAACTCAACAGACACTTTCGGAGATACCCGATGCGTACCTTTATAGCCACCCAGTTACGTTGTGACGTTTGACACACCCAAAGTATTCCTACAGCATCCGGGAGTTGTACAACCTCATGGTCTAAGGAATAAATACTTGACACCAAAAAGCTTATGCATTACGAACTATACGATCTCGTGCTATGCTCAGGATTGGGTCTTGTCCATCACATCATTCTCCTAATGATATGATCCCGTTATCACTGACATCCCATGTCCATGGTCAGGAAACCGTGACCATCTGTTGATCAATGAGCTGGTAACTAGAGGCCTACCAGGGACTCATTGTGGTCTATATATCCACACATGTATCGTTGTTTCCGTACAATACAATTCAAGCATGAATAACAAACGATTATCATGAACAAGGAAATATAATAATAATACTTTTATTATTGCCTCTAGGGCATATTTCCAACAGTCTCCCACTTGCACTAGAGTCAATAATCTAGTTACATTGTGATGAATCGAACACCCATAGAGTTCTGGTGTTGATCATGTTTTGCCCGTGAAAGAGGTTTAGTCAACGGGTCTGCGACATTCAGATCCGTATGCACTTTACAAATATCTATATCTCCATCCTGAACATAATTCCGGATGGAGTTGAAACGGCGCTTGATGTGCTTGGTCTTCTTGTGAAACCTGGGCTCCTTGGTAATATCAATAGCACGAGTGTTGTCACAGAAGAGAGTCATCGGGCTTGACGCGCTTGGAATGACTCCTAGGTCGGTGATGAACTCCTTCATCCAGACTCCTTCCTGTGCTGCTTCAGAAGCAGCTATGTACTCCGCTTCACATGTAGACGCTGCCACCACGCTCTGTTTGCAACTGCACCAGCTGACTGCCCCTCCATTCAAAATATACACGTATCCGGTTTGAGACTTAGAGTCATCCAGATCTGTGTCGAAGCTAGCATCGACGTAACCCTTTACGACGAGCTCTTCGTCACCTCCATAAACGAGAAACATATCCTTAGTACTTTTCAGGTACTTCAGGATGTTCTTGACCGCTGTCCAGTGTTCCGTACCGGGATCACTTTGGTGCCTCCCTACCAAACTTATGGCAAGGTTCACATCAGGTCTGGTACACAGCATGGCATACATGATAGAACCTATGGCCGAGGCATAGGGAATGACACTCATCTTTTCTCTATCTTCTGCCGTGGTCGGCGACTGAGTCTTGCTCAATCTCATACCTTGCAAAACAGGCAAGAATCCTTTCTTTGACTGATCCATATTGAACTTCTTCAATATTTTGTCAAGGTATATGTACTTTGTGAAAGACCAATGAGGCGTCTCGATCTATCTCTATAGATTTTGATGCCTAATATGTAAGCAGCTTCTCCAAGGTCCTTCATTGAAAAACTTTTATTCAAGTAGGCCTTTACATTTTCCAAGAATTCTATATCATTTCCCATCAGCAATATGTCATCCACATATAATATGAGAAATGTCATAGAGCTCCCACTCACTTTCTTGTAAATACAGGCTTCTCCATAAGTCTGTATAAATCCAAACGCTTTGATCACTTCATCAAAGCGAATATTCCAACTCCGAGATGCTTGCACCAGCCCGTAAATCGAGCGCTGGAGCTTGCATACCTTGTTAGCGTTCTCTGGATCGACAAAACCTTCCGGTTGCATCATATACAACTCTTCCTTGAGGAAGCCGTTAAGGAATGCTGTTTTGACGTCCATTTGCCACATTTCATAATCATAGAATGCGGCAATAGCTAACATGATTCTGACTGACTTCAGCATCGCTACGGGAGAGAAAGTCTCGTCGTAGTCAATCCCTTGAACTTGTCGATAACCCTTAGCGACAAGCCGAGCCTTATAGATGGTCACATTACCATCCGCGTCTGTCTTCTTCTTAAATATCCATTTGTTTTCTATGGCGTGCCTATCATCAGGCAAGTCCACCAAAGTCCATACTATGTTTTCATACATGGATTCTATCTCGGATTTCATGGCTCCAAGCCATTTATTAGAATCCGGGCCCGCCATTGCTTCTTCATAGTTCGAAGGTTCACCGTTGTCTAACAACATGATTTCCAGGACAGGGTTGCCGTACCACTCTGGTGCGGAACGTGCCCTTGTGGACCTTCGAAGTTCAGTAGTCACCTGATATGTTTCTTCATGATCATCATCATTAGCTTCCTCCCTTGTCGGTGCAGGCACCTCAGGAACAGTTTCCTGTGCTGCGCTTCTTTCCGGTTCAGGAGGGGTGACTGTCACCTCATCAAGTTCTACTTTCCTCCCACTCACTTCTTTCGAGAGAAACTCTTTCTCCAGAAAGCATCCATTCTTGGCAACAAAGACTTTGCCTTTGGATCTATGGTAGAAGGTGTACCCAATCGTTTCCTTTGGGTATCCTATGATGACGCATTTTTCCGATTTGGGTTCGAGCTTTTCAGGTTGAAGTTTCTTGACATAAGCATCGCAACCCCAAACTTTTAGAAACGACAGCTTCGGTTTCTTGCCAAACCAAAGTTCATACGGAGTCATCTCAACGGATTTCGACGGAGCCCTATTTAAAGTGAATGCGGCAGTCTCTAAAGCATAACCCCAAAAAGATAGCGGTAAATCGGTGAGGGACATCATAGATCGCACCATGTCCAACAGAGTACGATTTCGACGTTCGGACACACCATTACGTTGAGGTGTTCCGGGCGGTGTCAATTGTGAAACAATTCCACATTTCCTTAGGTGCGTGCCAAATTCATGACTTAAATATTCACCCCCACGATCTGATCGTAAGAACTTTATTTTTCTGTCACGTTGATTCTCAACCTCATTCTGAAATTCCTTGAACTTTTCAAAGGTCTCAGACTTGTGTTTCATCAAATAGATATACCCATATCTACTCAAGTCATCTGTGAGGGTGAGAACATAACGATAGCCTCCGCGAGCCTCAACACTCATTGGACCGCACACATCGATATGTATGATTTCCAATAAGTTGGTTGCTCGCTCCATTGTTCCGGAGAACGGAGTCTTGGTCATCTTGCCCAAGAGGCATGGTTCGCAGGTGTCAAATGATTCATAATCAAGAGATTCTAGAAGTCCATCTGAATGGAGCTTCTTCATACGTTTGACACCAATATGACCAAGGCGGCAATGCCACGAGTATGTGGGACTATCATTATCAACTTTACATCTTTTGGCATCTACACTATGAATATGTGTATCACTACGTTCGAGATTCATCAAAAATAAACCATTGACCAGCGGGGCATGACCATAAAACATATCTCTCAAATAAATAGAACAACAATTATTCTCCGATTTGAAAGAGTAGCCATCTCGCATAAGACGAGATCCAGAAACAATGTTCATGCTCAAAGCTGGTACTAAATAACAATTATTGAGGTTCAAAACTAATCCCGAGGGTAGATGTAGAGGCAGCGTGCCGACAGCGATCACATCGACCTTGGAACCATTCCCGACACGCATCGTCACCTCATCCTTCGCCAGTCTCCGTTTATTCCGCAGCTCCTGTTTTGAGTTACAAATGTGAGCAACTGCACCAGTATCGAATACCCATGAGCTACTACGAGTGCTGGTAAGGTACACATCAATAACATGTATATCATATATACCTTTGACGTTGCCGGCCTTCTTGTCTGCTAAATATTTGGGGCAGTTCCGCTTCCAGTGACACGTTCCCTTGCAATAAAAACACTCTGTCTCAGGCATGGGTCCATACTTTGGCTTCTTCCCGGCAACAGGCTTGCCAGGCGCGACAACTCCCTTGCCGTCCTTCTTGAAGTTCTTCTTACCCTTGCCTTTCTTGAACTTAGTGGTTTTATTGACCATCAACACTTGATGTTCTTTCTTGATGTCTACCTCCGCTGATTTTAGCATCGAATACACCTCGGGAATGGACTTCTCCATCCCCTACATATTGAAGTTCAACACGAAGCTCTTGAAGCTTGGTGGGAGCGACTGGAGGATTCTGTCAACGACCGCTTCATCTGGGAGATTCATTCCTAGCTGAGACAAGCGGTTGTGCAATCCAGAAATCTTGAGGATGTGCTCACTAACAGAACTATTCTCCTCCATCTTACAGCTGTAGAATGCGTCGCAGACATCATATCTCTCGACTCGGGCATGAGCTTGGAAAACCATTTTCAGCTCTTCGAACATTTCATATGCTCTGTGGTGCTCAAAACGTTTTTGGAGCCCCGACTCTAAGCTGTAAAGCATGCCGCACTGAACCAGGGAGTAATCATCACAACGCGACTGCCAAGCGTTCATAACGTCTTGGTTTGCCGGGGCGGGAGCGTCACCTAGCGGTGCTTCTAGGACATAAGTTCTCTTGGCATCTATGAGGATAATCCTCAGGTTACAGACCCAATCCGTATAGTTGCTACCATCGTCTTTCAGCTTGGTTTTCTCTAGGAACGCGTTGAAGTTGAGGGAAACCTGAACGTGGGCCATTTGATCTACAAGAGATATTGTAAAGAATTTAGACTAAGTTCATGATAATTAAGTTCATCTTAATCAAATTTTAATGAACTCCCACTCAGAATGACATCTCTCTAGTCATCTAAGTGATACACGATCCGAATCGACTAGCCCGTGTCCGATCATCACGTGAGACGGACTAGTCATCAACGGTGAACATCTTCATGTTGATCGTATCTTCTATACGACTCGTGTTCGACCTTTCGGTCTTCCGTGTTCCGAGGCCATGTTTGTACATGCTAGGCTCGTCAAGTGAACCCTAAGTGTATCGCGTGTGTAAATCTGTCTTACACCCGTTGTATGCGAACGTTAGAACCTATCACACCCGATCATCACGTGGTGCTTCGGAGCAACGAACTTTAGCAACGGTGCACAGTTAGGGGAAACACAATACTTGAAATTTTAGTGAGAGATCATCTTATTTACTACCGTCGTTCTAAGTAAACAAGATGCATAAACATGATAAACATCACATGCAATCAATTAAAGTGACATGATATGGCCAATATCATCTTGCTCCTTGGATCTCCATCTTCGGGGCACCATGATCATCTTGTCACCGGCTTGACACCATGATCTTCATCATCATGATCTTCATCATCGTGTCTTGAAGAAGTCGTCACGCCAACTATTACTTCTACTACTATGGCTAACGTTTAGCAATGAAGTAAAGTAATTACATGGCGTTATTCAGTGACACGCAGGTCATACAATAATTAAGACAACTCCTATGGCTCCTGCCGGTTGTCAAGTTCATCGACATGCAAGTCGTGATTCCCTATTACAAAAACATGATCAATCTCATACATCACATATATATAATTCATCACATCTTCGTTTTGGCCATACCACGTCACATAGCACATGCTGCAAAAACAAGTTAGACGTCCTCTAATTGTTGTTGCAAGTTTTACGTGGCTTCTATAGGATTTCTAGCAAGAACGTTTCTTACCTACGTCAAAACCACAACGTGATTTGTCAACTTCTATTTACCCTTCATAAGGACCCTTTTCATCGAATCCGATCCGACTAAAGTAGGAGAGACAGACACCCGCCAGCCACCTTATGCATCTAGTGCATGTCTGTCGGTGGAACCAGTTTCACGTAAGCGTACGTGTAAAGTCGGTCCGGGCCGCTTCATCCCACAATACCGCCGAATCAAGATTGACTAGTAACGGTAAGAAAGTTGAACAAAACCAAACGCCCACAACTGCTTTGTGTTCTACTCGTGCAAGATGCTACGCATAAAACCTAGCTCAGATGCCACTGTTGGGTAACGTAGCAGAATTCAAAAAAAATCTACGCTTTCACCAAGATCCAACTAAGGAGACATCTAGCAACGAGCAAGTAAGAGTGCATCTACATACCATTATTTAGATCGCGAGCGGAAGCTTTCGAAGAAGCGTGGATGAAGTAGTCGTACTCTTCGCGTTCTTCGTCACCGATGATCTAGCGCCGAACGGACGGCACCTCCGCGTTCAACACACGTACGGTGCAGCAACGTCACCTCCTTCTTAATCCAGCAAGGGGGGAGGAGAAGTCGTCGGAGATCCAACAGCACAACGGCGTGGTGGTGGATGCAGTGGAGATTGCAGCAGGGCTTCGCCGGGCGCCCTGCGTTCGAGGAGACGGAGTTGTGACGGGAGGGGGAGAGGCGCCAGGGCAGGGGTGTGGCTGCCCTCTCTCCCCCCCCCACATATATATAGGGGGCCAGGGGGTGCGCCAGCCCCCTGCAGATCCAATCTGCAAGGGGGGGCGGCGGCCAGGGGGGAGTCCTTGCCCCCCAAGGCAAGTGGCGCCCCCTCCCCCTTAGGGTTTCAACCCTAGGCGCATGGGGAGGTGGGCCCAAGTGGTGCGCCAGCCCATTAAGGCTGGACACTTCCCCCTTGCGGCCTAGGGGCCCCACCGGGATGGGTGGCCCCACCCGGTGGACCCCCGAGGCCCCTCTGGTGGTCCCGGGACGCTCCCGGTAACCCCCGGAGATCACCCGATGGCCGAAACCTGACTTCCTATATATCAATCTTTACCTCCGGACCATTCCAGAACTCCTCGTGACGTCCAGGATCTCATCCGGGACTCCGAACAACTTTCGGGTTTCCACGTGCATTTATCTCTATGACTCTAGCGTTACCGAACCTTAAGTGTGTAGACCCTACGGGTTCGGGAGACACGTAGACATGACCGAGACCACTCTCCGGTCAATAACCAACAGCGAGATCTGGATACCCATGTTGGTTCCCACGTGTTCCTCGATGATCTTCATCGGATGAACCACCGTGTCAAGGATTCACTCAATCCCGTATGTTATTCCCTTTGTCCATCGGTACGGTACTTGCCCGAGATTCGATCGTCGGTATTCCCGATACCTTGTCCAATCTCGTCATGGCAAGTATCTTTACTCGATCCATAATCCATCATCCCGTGACTAACTACTTAGTCACATTGAGCTCATTATGATGATGTATTACCGAGTGGGCCCTACCTCTCTCGTCATACGGAGTGACAACATCCCAGTCTCGGTTCGTACCAACTCAACAGACACTTTCGGAGATACCCGATGCGTACCTTTATAGCCACCCAGTTACGTTGTGACGTTTGGCACACCCAAAGTATTCCTACGGCATCCGGGAGTTGTACAACCTCATGGTCTAAGGAATAAATACTTGACACCGAAAAGCTTATGCATTACGAACTATACGATCTCGTGCTATGCTCAGGATTGGGTCTTGTCCATCACATCATTCTCCTAATGATGTGATCCCGTTATCACTGACATCCCATGTCCATGGTCAGGAAACCGTGACCATCTGTTGATCAACGAGCTGGTAACTAGAGGCCTACCGGGGACTCATTGTGGTCTATATATCCACACATGTATCGTTGTTTCCGTACAATACAATTCAAGCATGAATAACAGACGATTATCATGAACAAGGAAATATAATAATAATACTTTTATTATTGCCTCTAGGGCATATTTCCAACACTGCATAGATAACACTTGAAAGATGTCCTAGCGGTTTACCGCCGGACCGATTAAAGTGCTCTCATAAATATATCAAACAAGTCTGTTTTATACCAGAAATAACTTCATACCTGTGATTAAGTGTAACGCCCGGATAATTAAGCTACAGTAATCCTCTGCTAATGATGCCATGTCACCACGTTTCCTGTTTATAAACTCACATTGATTCAAAACCGGTTCAGTTTCAAATTTAAATTAAAGTTAAAGTTTAAAGTTTTCAAAATGTCAAAACTAAAATGTTCAACGTGTGGCAAATAATCCTTGGATATTTGTCACGATGCAACCAACCTCACCTAAATTCCCAATACGGCCATGGGAATTATTTGAGTGGTCCAGCATCAATTAATTTTGCCTTTTCTTTTCCCAAAAATTGTTAGACAGCTCCAAATGGCCCCAAACTTTTTGTGCCTTCTAGTATTGTTGTGTTTGATTTATGTGCCAAGTTTCACAGCTCACAAATATTCCTTGCTAGCTCATTTATATAAAACCAATAGCAGAAGGCAAAAGCAAAAATAGAATAAGAGAAAATGGTGCACTATACACTTGGGCTCGAGTGGTAAAGTACCTAGGCCCAGCCCATCTCTCCCTTATCCTCATCCTCACGTACAGTAGGCACAGAACCTGTGCGTGGAGCACATCCACGCCGTCCTGGCTGTTTTTGCCGCTGTGTCGACCATCCGATGCATCCCTGACGAGGATAAGATCGCTCCCGGCCCTGTAGACAAACCCTAGCCCTCACTTATCCTCTCGCTCGTCCTCTCCCTCTCTGTTTCCTCGCTCCCGAGCAGTCATCGACGCGTCGTCGCTATCGTCGCGGCCACTGGCCTCCCCGGCGAGCGGGAGGACGTCCAGGAGCACCGTCATCATCGACTCCTTCGCCTACCTCCGTTGGATCAAGCTAGGAGGCACCGTACGCTCGGGATCGAGGTGGTTTCCGCCCCGGCCGCTGCATCTCGTCGACGAGCGCGATGCGTTTGACCATCCCCGCGCCGTTCGACCATGTCCACGAACCCCCCTGTGAGCTCCTCCTTCGATTCCCCTGCTTTGCCCCCTCGATCCATTCTGTTAGTCGCCGCTCCTGTGCTTGGCTTAGTCGCCATGGCCGCGTCGGAGTTCCCGTGTACGTGCTGCCTCTGCTGCGTGCTGCTCATGCTCCCACCGCTGCTCGTCATTGTTGCCGCTGGTTCCGGCCGTTCCCACGTTCTCTGCCGCGCCCTCGCTGCCCCGAGGCCACCCTAGCGCGCGCTCGTCCGCCCGTTGCTGCTCGCGTCCCCCCCACACTGTCGCCGCCGCTGCTGGCTGTCACCGCTGCTCTGCTGCGTCTACGCTACTCCTGCTGCCGTTAGCTGCTGCTCTTAGCTGCTACTTGCTGCTGCGCCTGACTGCCGTCGCTGCTGTCCGACGCTGCTGCAACTCGCCGCTGTCGCTGGCCTCGGCCGTGGTTGTGGCCAGGGCCGAGCGTGGTGTGTGTGTAATGGGTGTGCTGTGTGCAGCGTGGTGTGTGTGTGTGTGTGTCTCGTGTGTGTGTGTTGTGTGCAGCGTGGTGTGTGTGTGTGCGCGCGGTGCGTGTGGCCGGCTAGGCTATGCCCAGCAAGTGGCTGGCCCTTATATTAGATTAGTACTACTAGGTGTGCTAAGTTAGTCTACTAATAAATGATGTGTAGGACCCCATTTAAATAAGTTAGTCTTTATTTACTTGTTTAGGTAAATAGTCTATGACATGTGGCCCACACCTGCCCTTTTTACTAGTCAAGTTGACTTGGTCAATTTGAATTAATTAAATAAAATAATTTCAGAATAATATTAAAACTTTGAAAAATCATAGAAAAATAACCGTAGCTCGGATTGGAAAAACTTTCTACATGAAAGTTGCTCAGAACGACGAGACGAAGCTAACCGTGCTATCTGTTTCCGTGTCGGGACCCTCTACGGAGGTGAACCCGCAACTTTTAGCCTGTTTCCGGTAGATGAATAGTGCACATACACCGGTAAATAATTCCAGTTAAATCCTAAAAATAACTAATATGACTTAGACATGTTTTTAGGCAACCCTGCACTGCACATTAGCCTAGCACGCTTTGTGATGCTTGTATTCTGTGTATTTATCTGTTTCTTCCCCCCCTCTTCTCTCTCGGTAGAGTCCGACGCTGACGCTGCTCCAGAGACCGACGCCGTCCCGGTGATTGGTTCCCCCTCCGACGACCTTGCTTTTGCCATCGAGCAACCAGGCAAGCAAACCCCCCTTTGATCATTCCGATATCGCCTATGTCTATTCTCTCTTATTCTTGCATTAGAATTGTTGCTACTGCTACTGCTCCTATTACTGTTGCATAGCCTGTTTTTGCTAAACTGTTGATACCTGTCTTTATTCATAAAACTGCTTAGTATAGGTTGGGTAGCACTGCTATGGTCCCACACTCTCGTAGTTGCCTCGCATAGTACCCTTGCCTCGATCAAGCGATCGAGCCCCTTCCCCTGACCTTCTTCACATCACCGCACATCCCCCCCTAATATGCTCGACTCCGCAGAGTTAGCATCGGGTGACGAGGGTGATACCTCCGAACTCACTTCTGATGTTGTCCCTGTAGTATAGCTATCTCGTTGTGGGTTACCGAGGGTGATTCCTCTTCCCACTTCCGACTTAGCTTTTGTCGTGCATCCGCTATGGTGATTACTGCCGAGGGTGATTCCTCCGGTATCACCTTATCGGGACTTGTCGTTTAGGAGTCCAACGAGGGTGATTCCTCGGATTCCTCATCGGCATAGAAACCACACGGATGCCCTGTTTCACCATACTGTGTTTAAAGACGTATCGATCCCCGAGGCCGGACGTCGCCAGGAACAAAGGCGTGCGGCCAGAGGTATCGTGCGTCTGATGACACTTTGAAGTTACTACTGCACATGTTGGATGGAGGCGGGTTGACCCAGAGGGGTACCCGCGAGTGCCTTTGAGGCGTGAGCTGTGGAGTCGGGTGACCAGTGAGGGTACCCGCGAGATAACTACGAGGCGTGGCCGGTCATTTCCAGTCCTTGTCACAAGTCCTCGAGACGGGACGACGGGGCCAACAGTATCGTAGGCTCTGCTCGTTACCGCGCGCTCCCAATACACTAAGCGATTTGGATATTTGATCCGAGGGGCCTCCGGGTCCGATAGCACTAACCACCACGTGGGTGTGAGTGGGTGCTCTGCGTCGTATACATCAGCCGGAGTCGTCACGACGTCAGCGATTGAGCGGCCCGTTCGGATTGGACTTAGGATGCAACTGCGCTTGTATAAGGGGTTGCTAGGTCTGCTACCGAACGGCCACGTAACGTGCAGGAGCGTCCGGGGTGATGGCCAAGACCCCTGGGGGCATAGGTTAGTCCGACGTGCTTGATCCTCTCTGGCGGTATCCGGTCGGGTTGCGTCGTATTGTTTAGCCGAGGGCGGGCACGACCTGATGGTGTGTCCGGCCGGAGTTAAGCGAGCGTGGTGGGTAACTTGGTGCACCCCTGCAGGGAAGAAAACATCTATCGATAGCCTGTCCTACGGTAACGGACACTCGGAGTTGTATCCACTTCGGTACAACTAGAACTGGTGACTTGAGATATGAGGTTGATATTGCTATAAACACTATACATTATGATGAACTATTCTGCTCCCTTCTAATTGCTGCAAGACCCTGAAGGTGCTAGTCTTCGTCAGGACTAGGCCTTTCCCCTCTCTACTCTGGCATTCTGCAGTCTAGTCCACCCACATAAAGCCTCCTTTGAAAATAATGCATTGCTTAGTATAGATCTGATGTAAGTCTTGCTGAGTACTTTGGATGAGTACTCACGGTTGCTTTGCTTCCTCTTTTGTCCTACCCGCATGATAAACCAGACGACGGAGCCATGGTGCCCGCAGCCCCCGTTGATGACTACTACTACCAGCCCGAGGCTGGCTACTACTACTACCCGGCCGGCGAGTACTTCTACGAGGAGCCGGCGGACGACGACCAGGAGTAGGATCGGAGGTCCCAGGCAGGAGGCCTGCGCCTTTTCGATCGTAGCTTTTCTTTTGCCCCGCCTCGTTTGAGGCCTATTTGAACTTGTGTTCTATATCTGTACCCAGATATCTAATGCTTCCGCTGACTATGTGTGTGACATCATGTTATGTATTCGAGCCCTCGAGGCCCCTGGCTTGTAATATATGACTTGTATGTATTTATTAATGTTTTAGAGTTGTGCTGTGATTCCTTCACGTGAGTCCTTAGGCTTGATCGTGTGCATTTGCGTGTATGATTAGTGCACGGTCGGGCCGGGGTCGTCACATTAAGTATGCTGGATATCTTTAATCCGGCGAACATTGTTGTTTCTGAGGAAGCTCTTGGCTCCGTTGGGGTGTGCCCAATAATAATTCCGGGTTTACAGAAGCTATCGGTTTAAATAATGCTGGAGCTCTGTGTCCAGACTTTTGAAGATATGTGGTCAACTTTGAAGTTGGCCCGCTCCGGATCAAAAATCCATGAAAAACACATGAAAAATTATAAACATCAAAAACACAGGTTTGCAAATAAGACCATGTAGTCGAGGCTTTTTGCGAGCTGCCAGGCTCCAAATCGAGGCTTCTGATTCGAATACGATCAGTAAACCGAACCACAAGGGGTTAAGCTATGATTTGAATACGATCAAGAAGCCCCCTAGTGAGTTTGGCTATGTTCTCTTTGGTTCGAATACGACCTATGTTTGAACAGGAATGGCTATGTTCTCTTTGGTTATGTTTGAACAGTAATGGCTATGTTCTCTTTGGTTCGAATACGACCTATGTTTGAACAGTAATGGCTATGTTCTCTTTGGTTCAAATACGACCTATGTTTGAACAGTAATGGCTATGTTCTCTTTGGTTCGAATACGACCTATGTTTGAACAGTAATGGCTATGTTCTCTTTGGTTCGAATACAACCTATGTTTGAACAGTAATGGCTATGTTCTCTTTGGTTCGAATATGACCTATGTTTGAACAGTAATGGCTATGTTCTCTTTGGTTCGAATACGACCTATGTTTGAACAAGAAGCCCTTTAGTAGGTTTGGCTATGTTCTCTTTGGTTTGAATACGACCTATGTTTGAACAGGAAGCCCTTTAGTAGGTTGGGCTATGTTCTCTTTGGTTCGAATACGACCTATGTTTGAACAGGAAGCCCTTTAGTAAATGTAGAAGTAGGGTACCCATATGGGAGTTACACTGTGCAGCAAACCTTCTTTGGTCCCTTAATAAATAGTTGTCCTGCATATCAATAGATCAAGGCATCTTATCTTCTTAATGAAAATGATATATATATATATCAAGAGAAATAAATTTTAGATGGATATCACCATAAGATACTTATATTGGAAAAAAGGACTGATCCCCCGGTTTATCAAGGGTGCCAGTTTATTCATTAATCATAATATATACATAGGATACAGCAGAGTTCATGGCTCAGGTATAGTAGGGCCGCAGGAGAGCGATGTTCCACGGCCTCTTTGTCTCTTCTTCTGATGTCCGTGAGTCCTTGTGTTCTCGAACGTCCACCAGGTAATATGAACCGTTGTGTAGATTCTTGCTGACCACAAAGGGCCCTTCCCAAGGCGGGGATAGCTTGTGCATATCTGTTTGGTCTTGGATGAGCCGGAGTACCAAATCCCCCTCCTGGAACGTTCTGGTTTTGACCCGACGGCTGTGATATCTGCGTAAGTCCTGTTGATAAATTGCGGACCGTGCTGCTGCTATGTCACGCTCTTCATCTAGCCGGTCCAAACTGTCCTGTCTTGCCTGCTCATTGGCTGCTTCAACATAAGCCATCACCCGTGGTGAATCATGGCGGATATCGCTTGGAAGAACCGCTTCAGCACCGTACACCATGAAGAAAGGTGTATAACCTGTGGACCGGTTTGGCGTAGTATTGATGCTCCAGAGGACAGAGGGTAACTCCTCAACCCAGCACCCTGGTGTTCTTTGCAAGGGAGTCATAAGACGGGGCTTGATACCTCGCAAAATCTCCTGATTAGCCCTTTCAGCTTGACCATTGGATTGAGGGTGAGCTACAGAAGACACATCTAGGCGAATATGCTCCCGTTGACAAAACTCTTCCATCTCTCCTTTAGATAAATTGGTGATGTTGTCTGTGATGATGCTGTGTGGAAAGCCAAACTGGAAAATTACCTTTTTGATGAATTTAACCGTTGTTGCCGCATCACACTTGCTCACAGGCTCTGCCTCAATCCACTTTGTAAACTTATCCACAGCAACCAGCAGATGAGTTTTTTGATCTTGGGATCGTTTAAAAGGCCCAACCATATCAAGCCCCCAAGTCGCAAAAGGCCAAGTAATTGGTATCATCCGTAGTTCCTGTGCCGGAATAAGAGCACGGCGTGAAAACTTCTGGCACGCATCACACTTCCGGACTAGATCCTCCGCATCAGCATGGGCTGTCAGCCAATAGAACCCATGTCGAAAAGCTTTAGCAACCAATGATTTTGAACCGGCATGATGACCACAATCCCCTTCATGGATCTCACGAAGAATGTCACAACCTTCCTCAGATGACACACACCGCTGAAATGCTCCAGAAACGTTGCGGTGGTGAAGTTCTCCGTTTACGATTGTCATGGATTTGGAGCGCCGGATTATCTGTCTTGCTTTAATCTCATCACCTGGCAACTCTCCACGGCTTAGATATGCTAAGTACGAGAGCATCCAATCCGGAGTAACATGAAGTGCCGCAACCAACTGTGGCTCCGGATCAGGAACAGCCAAATCCTCCTCCGATGGGACCTGAACTGATGGACTGTGTAGCTCATCCAAAAAAGTATTTGGTGGCACCGGTTTACGCTGAGAACCCAGCCGGCTTAGAGCATCGGCCGCTTCATTTCTTCGCCGATCTATATGATCCACCTGATACCCTTTGAAATATCCTGTGACTTCTTCAACTTCTCGTCTGTAAGCTGCCATGAGAGGGTCTTTAGAATCCCACTTGCCGGATACTTGCTGTGCCACTAAATCTGAATCACCAAAACACTTGACCCGGCTCAAGTTCATCTCCTTAGCCATCCGCAGGCCATGAAGCAATGCTTCATACTCTGCTGCATTGTTAGTACAAGGAAACATTAGACGGAGGACATAACAAAACTTGTCACCTCGCGGGGAAGTTAATACAATTCCAGCCCCTGAGCCTTCTAACTGTCTTGAACCGTCAAAGTGAATCGTCCAGTATGTAAGATCCGGCTTCTCCTCTGGTGTTTGCAGTTTTGTCCAGTCAATGATGAAATCCACCAACGCTTGGGATTTGATAGCGGTGCGTGGCACATACTTCAATCCGTGTGGGCTAAGCTCAATGGCCCACTTCGCCACCCTGCCAGTGGCTTCCCTGTTCTGGATTATGTCCCCCAATGGAGCTGAACTGACAACAGTTATTGGGTGGCCTTGGAAATAATGCTTCAATTTTCGGTTTGCCATGAACACGCCATATACCAACTTCTGCCAATGCGGGTACCTTTGTTTAGATTCAATTAGAACCTCACTGACATAATAAACCGGACGTTGAACCAGATACTCCTTTCCTGCTTCCTTGCGCTCAACCATGATTGCCACGCTGACTGCCCGTGCATTGGCGGCGACGTATAACAGCAGTGGCTCTTTATCAACAGGGGCAGCAAGGACCGGTGGCTCAGCCAGTTGCCGCTTTAAATCCTCAAACGTAGCATTTGCCTCATCACTCCATATAAACCGGTCTGTCTTTTTCAGCATCTGATAAAGCGGAATTGCCTTCTCTCCTAGACGACTGATGAACCGGCTCAACGCTGTAATCCGGCCAGCGATACGCTGAACATCATTGATGCAAGTTGGTTTAGTTAAAGACGTGATTGCCTTGATCTTCTCTGGATTGGCCTCTATTTCTCTGTTTGACACCAAGAATCCAAGAAGCTTGCCCGCCGGAACACCAAAAGCACACTTCTCCGGATTAAGCATCATTTTATAGGCCCGAAGGTTGTCAAAGGTCTCCTTGAGGTCCTCTATCAGTGTCTCCTCCTTCCTTGATTTCACCATGATATCATCCACATAGGCATGAACATTTCTCCCTATCTGCCCCTTCAGACAATTCTGTACACAACGTTGGTATGTGGCTTGGGCACTTTTGAGCCCAAAAGGCATAGATACATAGCAAAAAGCACCAAAAGGAGTTATGAAGGTTGTCTTCTCCTGATCTTTAACTGCCATCTTGATCTGATGATATCCTGAATACGCATCCAAAAAGCTTAGCCGCTCACATCCTGCCGTAGCATCAATGATCTGATCAATACGGGGGAGAGCAAAAGGATCGGTTGGACAAGCTTTGTTTAGGTCTGTGTAATCCACACACATTCTCCACTTTCCATTTTTCTTGAGCACCAGCACCGGATTAGCCAACCACTCCGGGTGGAACACTTCAACTATGAACCCTGCGGCCAACAGCCTGGCCACTTCTTCCCCTATAGCCTTGCGCCTTTCTTCGTTGAAGCGGCGTAGATATTGCTTGACCGGTTTAAAATTTGGATCAATGTTAAGACTGTGCTCAGCAAGTTCCCTCGGTATACCTGGCATGTCAGAAGGTTTCCATGCAAAGATATCCCGATTCTCACGGATGAACTCGATGAGCGCGCTTTCCTATTTAGGATCAAGGTTAGCGCTGATAGTGAACTGTTTGGATGAATTGCCTGGCACAAAGTCAAGTTGCTTAGTTTCCTCTGTAGATTTGAATTTCAACGCCGGATCATGCTCTGTAGTTGGCTTCTTCAACGGGGACATATCTGCCGGATCAACATTGTCTTTGTAAAACTTCAACTCCTCCGTAGCACATACTGCCTCCGCATAAGCAGCGTCTCCTTCTTCGCACTCCAATGCGATCTTGCGACTTCCATGAACCGTGATGGTTCCTTTGTGACCCGGCATCTTGAGCTGTAGATAAACGTAGCACGGCCTAGCCATAAACTTGGCGTAAACCGGTCTTCCAAACAGGGCATGATATGGGCTCCGGATTTTGACAACTTCAAAGGTTATCATCTCCGACCTGGAATCATGTTCATCTCCAAAGGTAACTTCTAGGTCAATTTTCCCAACCGGGTAAGCTGATTTACCTGGCACTACTCCATGAAACACCGTGTTTGACTATCTTAGCTTCTTATCCGTCAGCCCCATGCGGCGGAAGGTCTCATAATACAAGATATTGATGCTACTACCGCCGTCCATGAGAACCTTGGTGAATTTGTAGCCACCCACCTGTGGTGCTACCACTAAGGCTAATTGGCCCGGATTATCAACTCGCGGCGGGTGATCCTCTCTGCTCCACACAATAGGTTGCTCCGACCAGCGCAGGAATTGTGGTGTTGCCGGTTCAACCGCGTGGACCGCCCGTTTTAAGACTTTTTGATCCCGCTTGCACAAACTCGTAGTAAACACATGATACTGTCCACTTCTCAGCTCCTTCGGATTACTCTGATATCCGGATTGCTGCTGCTGTTGACGCTGCTGATTGCCTTGATTGCTGTGATTACCCTGGCCCTGCTGCTGGTTGTTTTGGCTATTGTAACCGCCCTGACCATACTGATGGTTGCCTTGGTTATTGTAACCGCCCTGACCATACTGATGATTGCCTTGGTTATTGTAGCCATTGTTGTTGCCATGATATCATGATCCGGAGCCATTACCCTGATGACCCGGACCATGAAACCCAGGGTCTGAACCGTCGCTTGGTGGTCCGTTGTTCGATCGGGCCCGGTTCACGGCCTCCATCATGATCCGACATTCTCCCCAGGTATGTTTAGCTGGACGTTCCTTTGTTCCATGTCTCGGGCAAGGTTCGTTCAATTGTCGCTCCCAATTAATGAACTCCCCGCCGTTTTGTGAAGGCGGTTTACCCTTGTTGCGCTGAAAGCTCCCTTGAACTTGGGTATTGGCCACAAAATCAGAGCCACCCTCTGCCTTTCGCTTACCTAAGAAGCTTGTTCCGACCGGATTAGCCTGCGCCGGTTTACCGGATTTATTTACCTTTCCAGATTTATCTCCATCCGCTTCTGGATACTTAGTGTTGTCGGAGTCCCCATACTTCACCAGAGCGCTCATGAGAGTTCCCATGTCATTACAATCCCGTTTGAGCCATCCCAGCTTTAACTTCAGAGACTCAAACCGGCAATTGTTTTCCAGTGTTACTATCGCCGTACTGGGGCTGATACCGTTCGAAGAGTGCAAGATTTCTGACACTCGCCGCACCCATGCACTTGTAGGCTCCTGATCTCCTTGTATACATGCTGCTAGATCCACCACTGACATTGGCTGCTTGCACGTATCCTTGAAATTTTTGATAAATTGGCGGCGTAACTCACCCCATGATCCGATGGAATTAGGTGGTAAACCCTTTAACCAGGTCCGGGCTGTACCCTCAAGCATCATGGTAAAGTACTTCGCGCAAGCCGCTTCATCCACGTCCAGCATCTCCATAGCCATCTCATAGCTCTCAATCCAAGCCTCTGGAGCCAAATCTGCTATGTAGTTAGGCACTTTACGCGGACCCTTGAAATCTTTGGGTAACTTTACGCTTCGTAAAGCGGGGACAAGACACTGCACCCCAAAGGAACTCGCCGTGACCCCCGTCTCTGCTGTAGTTGTGTGAACCGGCGTCGTTTGGCGGATCTCCTCGCGGTCCGCTGGTCTAGCCCGGTTTACCGCCTCCTGAGCTTGCGCCTCTGCGCCCGCCGGATTATCCTGTCTGTGACGGTGTCGCCTCCGTTCACTACTGGACACCTCCGGTTCATCCCAATGCCTAGTATAACTCTGGCTGTGGCGGGGTGTTGAATGAAGCCTCTCCCTCCTATAGGAATACGTTTGTTGCTGTGTTAATGCCGTGTTGAGCAGATCCTTGACCCTGCGTGCTTCCATTGCCACAGGGGACGTCCCCTCAATGGGTAAAGCGGCCAGGCGTGAAGCGGCGGCGACAATGTTATCCAAGGGGTTTGAGTAATGGCCCGGAAGAGTGGGGATGTGAAGCGTGGGCATAATCCGTCGATCCTGCTCCCCAGTGGGCTGTTGAACTGGTTCACCCCTCACTGGGGCTGTTACCTCCGGATCATTGCTAGCTCCCGCTTCTGGCGTCCCGAAGAGATTCATTACCTCATAGACCGGCGGTAGACGAGACTGGTACCTTCGATTCCTTACTCCCTGCGCGGAGGCCTGTTCCATCCTTAGCTGGAAAGCCTGAGAATCCAGCTCTGCATGTCTCGTTGCTATCATAGCTTTCTCTGCCTTCAGATCCTCTCTTGCTTGCTCGATCCGGCCCCTCAGCTGAAGGAGTTCTGCATCATGTTGTGCCTTGTCTGCTGGAGCCACCACTGCTACTGCCGGGTTGTCAACTCCTCTACCAAGGCGGATAGAGCGTCAGAGGGCGAGGGGGCATGGCCACTCCCCCCTGTACCAGCTTCTGCTGTGATCGCCCCGTTCACCATGGACTGTGGCGTAGGTTGTGATCCGGCCATAAAGACAGCCACCCGGTTTGGCAGATCAAAGGGGTCCGGAATACTGTCTCCGTCGGACACACACTCCGATCGGCCGTCCCGCAACAGATACAAGGACTCAGTCTCTCCGGATGAGGATCCATCATCAGAATAGACAACTGTCTCGCCACCAAAATCCGATCCGTCCTCGGCTTGGACTCCATGTATTGCTCCAACGAAAACGCGCTTCATGGCAGGCTGAATCCGGGCCGATCTCGCACGCTGAGCCGGCTCGATGATGTCGGAGAAGATGTCCGGCTCAGGTCCCGGTTCGCCAATCTTGCCGATGAAGACGTGGATGCCGCCGAAGGGAACCCGGTACCCGTATTCGATTGAATCGGCCTCCGGGCCCCAGCCTGCGTCGTCGATGTAGATCCGGCCGCGGCGACTCTTGGTCATCCGGCCGACCGCGTAGCCCTTGAGTCCTTCAAAGCTGCCCTTCAAGAACTCGAAACCATCATGCGGAGGCCCCACGGTGGGCACCAACTGTCGTGGAATTAGCACGGCAGATGTCCGGTTTAACGGACTTGATGATGAAACCATCGCACGGGTTAGCTTGAAGGGGTTAAAAGCACACAAATGACACAGAGGGTTTATACTAGTTCGGCCCCTTCGATGAAGGTAAAAGTCTACGTCTAGTTTGGTTTGGTATTGCTTGGGCGTCGATGAACAGGGAGCGGATCGCTTGCCTGTGTCTCGACGGGTTGTTTCTTGTCCTGAACCGTCGCCGGGTCGTCCCTTTATATAGAGGTGGCGTCCGGTCCGGTTTACAGAGTCCCGAGGCCGGCTCATATTTGCGTCCGCCTCGGTCTCTGCTCTTTCTTCCTTGTCTCTCAAGTTACATGATAAGACGGTTTACAAACCGTAACTCTACACATGGGCCCTAAGCCTTCATGGGCCGTAATCTCTACTGAGCTTTACAATTATACAATTATATCACCATAATCCGGTTTACCCTAGCCGGTTTACACCTGCTAACAATATCCCTGACAAAAGGGATCCTAAAATCATGTCCATAGTCAAGTTCCCATAGGTCCACTATGTAACCATAATATGTGTCCTTTCCCTTCTTGGTTGCTGCATCAAAGCGGACATCGCTGTTTTGGTTAGTGCTCTTTTGATCTTGGGCGATCGTGTAAAATGTATTCTCGTTTATCTCGTACCCTTTGTAAGTCAATACAGTCGAAGATGGTCCCCTGGCCAACGAGTACAGCTCATCAGAAACAGTGTTGTCACCCCTGAGATGTGTTTGCAACCAACCGCCGAAAGTCCTGATGTGTTCACATGTAATCCAGTCGTCACACTACTACGGGTGTTTGGAGCGCAGAATGTTCTTGTGTACATCGACATACGGGGTCACCAAGGTAGAGTTTTGTAGAACTGTGTAGTGTGCATGAGACCAAGAATTTCTGTCCCGACATATTATTGAGTCCCCTCCTAGCATGCCTTTTCCAGCCAGTCTCCCCTCATATCGTGATTTAGGGAGACCAATCTTCTTAAGGTCAGGAATGAAGTCAACACAAAACCCAACAACATCCTTTGTTTGATGGCCCATGAAGATGCTTCCTTCTGGCCTAGCGCGGTTACGGACATATTTCTTTAGGACTCCCATGAACCTCTCAAAGGGGAACATATTATGTAGAAATACGGGGCCTAGAACGATAATCTCGTCGACTAGATGAACTAGGACGTGCGTCATGATATTGAAAACGGATGGTGGGAACACCAGCTGGAAACTGACAAGACATTGCGCCACATCACTCCTTAGCCTTGGTATGATTTCTGGATCAATCACCTTCTGAGAGATCGCATTTAGGAATGCACATAGCTTCACGATGGCTAATCGAACGTTTTTTGGTAGAAGCCCCTCAATGCAACCGGAAGCAATTGCGTCATAATCACGTGGCAGTCATGAGACTTTAGGTTCTGAAACTTTTTCTAGGCCATATTTATTATTCCCTTTATATTCGACGAGAAGCCAAATGGGACCTTCATACTGCTTTGGAGGCATGCCATCTTTTTCGTGCAAATGTTGCAGGTCCTCCCGTGCCTCCGGTGTATCTTTTGTCTTCCCATACACTCCCAAGAAGCCTAGCAGGTTCACGCAAAGGTTCTTCATCACGTGCATCACGTCGATTGAAGAGCGGACCTGTAGGTCTTTCCAGTAGGGTAGGTCCCAAAATATAGATTTCTTCTTCCACATGGGTGCGCGTCCCTTAGCGTCATTCGGAACAGATAGTCCGCCGTGACCCTTTCCAAAGATTACTTATAAATCATTGACCATAGCAAGTATGTGATGACCAGTACGCATTGCGGGCTTCTTCCGGTGATCTGCCTCGCCTTTGAAATGATTGCCTTTCTTTCGACATTGATGGTTGGTCGGAAGAAATCGACGATGCCCCACGTACACATTCTTCCTGCATTTGTCTAGGTATATACTTTCGGTGTCATCTAAACAGTGTGTGCATGCGTGGTATCCCTTGTTTGTTTGTCCTGAAAGGTTACTGAGAGCAGGCCAATCATTGATGGTTACAAACAGCAACGCATGTAGGTCAAATTCCTCCTAGTTGTCCTCATCCCACACACATACACCTTGTCCATTCCACAACTATAAAAGTTCTTCAACTAATAGCCTTAGGTACACATAAATGTCGTTGCCGGTTTGCTTAGGGCCTTGGATGAGTACTGGCATCATAATGAACTTTCGCTTCATGCACAGCCAAGGAGGAAGGTTATAGATACATAGAGTCATGGGCCGGGTGCTGTGATTGCTGCTCTGCTCCCCAAAAGGATTAATGCCATGCACGCTTAAATCAAACATTACGTTCCTTGTGTCACCTGCAAACTCCTTCCAGTACGTTCTCTCGATTTTTCCCCACTGCGACCCATCAGCGGGTGCTCTCAACTTCCCGTTGTAATGCCCCGGATGTAATACTTTCCCTTTTGGGCATATAATATATCTCCGGCTTCATCTATTTCCATTCCGGGTTCTTTGTCTTTCGGGTTTCGTCGTTTTGTTGTGTGAGTGTGTGGCATTCATTCATATCATGTAGACATGTGCATCGCATTGCATTTGTGTTGTCGGTTGCATCCGGTTCCACGTGTTTCTTCCCGTTGTCCGTTTCGCGTTCCGGAGCTCCCTCACGTGTCCGTGACGTCCCGTAGGCCTACTTTGTTGTTCGGGCGTGTAACGTTACCGGTGTGCCGCGAGGTTGTTGTGTGTGTTGTTGTTTTGTTGTGTGCTACCCGCCTCTCAAATCTCGTCGCGTTTGGACTCCGTTGGCTATCCCATCAGTTATTCGTGTGGGTCCAAAGTGCCTTCACTTCGTGTCCCGGAAACACCCTTACTGTAGTCTACTACCTTCTCCTAGGCCTTTCTAAACTACCCCCGCGATCGGATCCGTCGGATCGCGATCGGAGGGCTCCTAACAACCCCATTTTTTTCCCTAACCCTAAAAACCTGCTATATAATAGACCCTAGTCTATTTTGGGCATCTAGTTTTCTTTTCCCCTTCCTCCCCTCAATTTTTGGATCTAACCACCACTTCTCTTCCACTTGGCAAGTCCCCTCCTGGGAACCAGCCGCCGCCGTTTCCCGAGGGCACCAGCAGTTCGCCGCCGCAATTGTCGCTCAGATCGCCGCAAACGACCGAATCCTCGATCCACCCATCGATCGGGTCAACGCGTCGCTGGCCTCGTTGCCAGGTCGATCGGCCAGCACCTGGGCCTTCGCTTCGACCGCGCTGCCGATTCCCCTCCTGCAGATCGGGGCCCAGCCCGAGCTCCCGAGGTCCCCACTTCGCCGCCTCCCGCCTCCCGCCTCGGCTGGGCCGACCGCAGCCAGGCCCAGCGCCACCGCTCGCCTCCTCGCCCCGGTTCCGCCGCCTCCTCGCCCGCGAGCGGGCCGCCCCAGGCCAAGGCCCTCCGCGCCGGGCCGCCGCATCGAAGGCCGCCGCCTTCATCCGCCCACCGCGGGCCACCGCAGCCGGGCCGCGTCGCCAGTTCGAAGCCCAGCCTCCCGCCGCCGCTTCGTCCACCGCTGGGCCGGATCCGCCCCGGGCCCGTTGCCTTCTCAGATCCAGTTTTTGAGGTTGTTTCAACTGCTAAGTCCCCAGAAATTTAGTTGCTGATGTTGTTTTCAACTGTGCATAACTTTTAGTGTGGTGCTCCGTTTCGCGCAAATAGCATGTCCAGACGTTCGTGGGATCGTGCTCTACGTTTCATCTTTTAGTGTCATGCATGTTAGAGATCATCTAAGTGCTTGTTTTGCTGTTGCAAGAGTGCATCGTGATATAAACTGCTGCTATGTGTTGTTTTTATGCCACCTTTGCATAGTGATAACTTCTAGCTCGTTTGTCCGAATGATGCAAATGACATGTCCACGTGTTCGTCTTGCCATGATCTACATGTTGTATGTGCTAGGTTGCATGATAGATTTATTCTTGCCATGTTATCATCGTTGCAAAGTGCCATGTGGCTGTGATGTTGTTTCACTTGTTATGAAATGCCATCTTGTTGAGCTCGTTGCTATCGTTGTGTTTATCTCCATGAAGCATGCTTGTGTGTTTCGGGATCACCTTCATGTGTACTTTGATGAGGTGCTTACCTCTTGCCATGTTTAGTTTCGAGGTGACTTAAACATGCTCTTTTAGATGTCATGATGAAATTGCTGTTTTAGGACTTAGTGGATTTTCACTAAGTCTGAAATCTGTAACGTTCTGATGCCATGTTCGTGTGATGTTCTAGGACAAACCATGTTAGTTTTGGAGTGGATCTTGATTGTTCCTTGTAGTATATATTGTTGTCTTTCCATTCATGTCCTCACATGCCTATTTAAGTGGCTGTAGCATGTTTATCTTTTGCTCCAAAGTTTCAATAAAATTCTGCTGCCAGAATTTTATTGTCAAGTTCAATATGTCCAAGATCATTGCTATTGATCCGTGGCTCCGTTGGGGTGCACCTTTGGACTTAGTTGCTGTAGTATATGTCTAGTTTGTGTTCATGTCCTTTGCCATGTTATTTGAATGCTGTAGCTCAATTATTTTGTGCTCCGAAGTTGCTATGTTGCTGTGATTTTCAGCTTTCGCTCATTTCTTGTTTCGGGCATAACTTTTAGCCCGTAACTCCGATTTCAGCGAATCTTACATGTAACTTGATTGATTTTCTGTGTAGAATCATAATATGATATTGTTATAATGTTTTGAGGTGTTTTGCTTGAGTGCTATTTTACGTGCTCCGTGTGCATCCTTAGTGCATCCATCATGCATCCATCATTTTCGAGTGCGCATTGCATCTTGTTGATTTGTGCTTGGTGTGATTGTTTTGTTTAGAGCCGGAAGCTGAGTCTGAGTTCGAGTACGAGCACGAGGTTTCCAACGAGGTTGAGCACGAGGACCCTTCTTACGATCCGAACGACTTCTCTTCAGGCAAGATGACCGAACCCCGATAACATTACTATCTTTGCCTATTGCTAGTAGTTCCGCTCTATAGTTTTGCCTCGATGCCCATGATCTTCTTGTCAGCCTCCTTCTTGTAAACCATTGCCATGTTTAACCAACCTACCTATGCAAACCGTTGCTTGGCTAAGTACGCTTCGCTCAGCCCTTCTTATAGCATTGCTAGTTGCAGGTGAAGATCGAAGATGCTTGCTTCATGTTGAAGTTTGGTTGGGTTATATCACACTATATAATTGCTAAAAATGAAATCATCTATATATTGGCAAGGGTGGAAGGCTAAGCCTTTTGCTTGGTGATTTGTTCCACTCATGCCGTTAGGAACCGTATAAACCGGTGTTATGTTCCTTGATTATGCGTTCCTAACACGGTTGGGGTGCATGGGACCCCCTTGATAAACCGCTAAGTGCTAAGTCTTTTCCAGCAAGTCCCAACATTGGTACTATTTGCCTAATAACTAAATAACTTGCATAGGGAGTAATTAACCCGAGTTCTTAATCAACAACCCCGGGCCAGTGCTCCACATGAGTGTTGGTCCGAAACGGGGGTCCTGCGGGGTCACCACGAGGAAACTCGAGGATTGATATAAACCCGTAGCATCACCCATCCGGTCGTGTCCTGAGACTTAGATACGAGCGGCTACTATCAGGGTGTCGACACGCCGGGAGGATTTGCTGGATTAGCCTTACCTTAGTTCGGTATATCTTGAGCACGGGATTCCGAGGATACTCGGGTCTTCCCACTTTGGAGTTGCGACTCCGCGGATCGTGGGCTTGTAATTGGTCAAGTTGGAACACCCCTGCAGGGTTTGAACTTTCGAAAGCCGTGCCCGCGGTTATGTGGCAGATGGGAGCTTGTTAATATCCGGTTGTAGATAGCTTGACACAATGTTTCTAATACACTACCAGCGTGTGTTCCGTGACTGTCAATTTCCGAATAGGGATTCGGGAGTTGAACACGGAGGGGTTATGTTTGTGGAGCTTGTAGCTAGGATCACTTCGTGATCACTTCTCGTCCGAGGCTTTCTCTTCTCGCTCTCACTCACGTAAGCTAGTTGCTAGTTGCTGCTGCAGACACTTATTCTTTTCTTCAGCCTTTATCCTCTCCCAAAGGCTTAAATAGTCTTGTTACCCGGGAACGGGATTGCTGAGTCCTCTGTGGCTCACAGTTACTTCACCACACCAGATGCAGGTCCAGCTGTGAGCTATCCAGGTGATGGCACCGAGCTGGATTGGGAGTACGACGAGGAGCGTAGTCGGTACTATGTGCGATATCCGGATGATCAGTAGTAGAGACTTCTACTAGGATTCGATCCGCCTGTGGTTTATTTATCTAAGTTTGGTATCTTGCATTTGGATTTTGCCCTTAGAGGGTTGTGATATTCTTAATGTATGATGTTTGAGACTTGTTATGTAATTGTGTGACGTGGCGAGTGTAAGCCAACTATTTTTGTTTACAATCCCCTCTTTTACATGAGATGTGCAAAGATTACCGAACTTGAGATCATTCTAGGATGGATTTATGCCTTTAAGTCGTGCCTCAACACGTAGGAGGTATAACTCCATCCTGGGCATTACAAGTTGGTATTCAGAGCCTTCTCCGACCTAGGAGCCCTCACTGTTTGATCGAATCGTTGACGGTCGAGTCTAGGCACACACTGAAAATATTTTGAGTCCTATATTATATCGGAGAGTAGGATTTCTTTGCTTCTCATCTCCTTTCTCTCTGGTGAGAACTCCTGACGACTACTCTTGTCTCTCCTACTTTCAAAAATTGCACCAAATTTTTTTTTAGGAATCCCGCGAGTATTCTGGGATTGTTTCGATGTTCTTGTGACAAGGATATTGTTCTCGATGCCTCCTGTTACCGAGGAGTTGAGCTTCGGGGTATTGTTGTCACAAGCATATCGCGGCAGTACTAAATACTTAAGACGGCCGACATCGAAAATCTCCCCTATACGGCCAGTGGCAAGATAACCCCGACATCACCCAGTACTGGGGAGGTAGTTCGGGAGTATTGCCATAGCTTGTTATAGTGGATGCTTTTCGAAGGTCCGAGGTACACAGTTTCCGAGAAAGACTGGTTATGTGTTGAAGGATGGATACACCTGGATGTAGGTTTAGAGTTGATTGCGCGGTGCTTCCCGTGTATCCCCAACACCTGATTGCATAACTGGAATCTTTCGGAAATCTATAGGTGGGTTTATCCAGTAGATCGTAGGCATTCTTCCAACGAATGCAGGTTAGTGAGTTCGGGGTTCTACATTGAGTGAAGGGGTTATATGACCGATGTTACTATCATGAGTTGCATCTTAAAGGGTCCTTGGCTATGCTGATCCGGGGATTGCAAAACCTTTTCGTAACGCGTTCATATGCTTTCAGCACAAAGATGTTAGAACGAAACTCCTCTCTTGTGTTTGTTCCCGTCTGTACCTTGTTGTTTTCTTATTTTATCCTTTTGTCCCCTATGTGGCTTCTCGTGAAGATTGATGTTATCATTTAACTGAGAATTTCATTCGTTCCTCTTGTTCGAATGATTTCATTCGTTCTTATTGTTCGAATGATTATTGTGAAGACTTGTTGCAATTCATTCCATTGATTCAGCTTATACCTTTTGTCAATCAATTGCTGATTCGTGGTCATCTCTTTCAGGATGGCTCCGAAAAAGGTTCCCAACGCTAACCCAGAGGGTGAAGAGGTCCCAGATCGTCCTCCTTCCCCTCCTCCTCCGCCTGAGGCTTGGAGAGCGATTATGCAGACTACAGCTCAGAACACCCAGTTGTTGATGCAGATGATGCAGCAGATGCAAGCTAATCAAGCTAATCAGGGTGTTCCAGGGAATCAAGGCAACTTCTTCAACCAGCAGCACCATGCTACCCTCAACCAGTTCTTGGCCAACAATCCTAAAGCTTTCAGTTACTGTGTCGACCCTCTTGATGCTGAAGATTGGTTAACCGACATTAAGAAGCATTTTGAGTGCAGTAACGTAAGAGAAGAGGATTATGTGAAGTTTGCAGCCTTCCAACTGAAAGATCAAGCAGCTGACTGGTGGCAGCAGTACAAAGACTCCAGGCCAGGTCAAGTGATCTCTTGGGAGAATTTCTGCAAGGACTTTCGCTCTCACCACATTCCAACAAGTGTCATCGAGGGTATGCGTGAGCAATTCCGCAACCTGAAGCAGGGCTCCATGATAGTCTATCAGTATAATGTCAAGTTCCAAAACCTCGCTCGCTATGCTAAGCAAGACATTCCTGATGCCAAGAGTAAAATCTACCAGTTCCGTGGAGGTCTCAAAGATGAACTTCAGCTTGCTCTCACCTTGTTCGAGCCCGATGAATTCGACAAGTTCTATAACATGGCTTTGAAACAAGAAGCAGCTCAGCTTAAGATGGAGGCTTCTAAGAAGAGAATTCGAGATGCCGTTCACTCTTCCTCATCGTCTCAGATGGTCTCGAAGCATCAGAAATTTTGGCTTCCTCCTCCTCCAGTGATTCGAGCTCCATACAACAACTCCAACAACTCCAACAACTCCAACAACAAGAACTCTAGTGGACGTGGTTTCTCCCACCCACCCAACTCCAACAAGCAGTCCAAGCAACAGTTCCAAGCTCCAAGACTAAGTGCTCCTCCTAACCGTCCACTTTCTGAGGTGACTTGCTACAAGTGTGGCCAGAAGGGTCATTATTCCAACAAGTGCAACAACCCAAGGCGCCTTCCGCCTCCTCCTCCTGTCGATACCGCTATGGTCAAGCATGATCCAAAGGCAGCAAGGGTCAATCTGATGAATGCAGCACAAGCGGAGAATTCTTCTGATGTCATTTTGGGTAACCTTCCAGTTAACTCTTTTCCAGCTAAAGTGTTATTTGATTCGGGTGCTTCATGCTCTTTCATGTCTCAACCATTTGCATCCAAGTATAATGTTGACATCAAAAGCTTGCCAAGGGAATTATCAGTTGTTTCTCCGGGGAGACGTATGCATTCCAGTATATATGCTCCGGATGTTTCTATTCGCATGGGTGACTATCGATTTTTGGCTTCACCGGTGATTCTCGGCAATTCTGACATCGACCTCATCCTCGGAATGGATTGGCTTTCTCAGCATGATGCTCACATTGATTGTGCTCAAAAGGAAGTCAAGATGACTCATTCTGATGAAGATGTGATTATCTTCGCCTCCAGGGATAACACTATCCGGCTTTTCTCTCTCAATGATAAGGGCGAAATTAATGCCATATCTCAAATTCCGGTGGTGAACGAATATCAAGACGTCTTTCCTGAAGAACTTCCAGGCATGCCTCCACACCGTCAGGTGGAATTTGTCATCGAACTCGAGCCGGGTACGGAGCCAGCATGCCGGCGTCCGTACAAGCTCTCTCCGGATGAATTGAAGGAATTGAAGAAGCAGCTTGATAAGCAGGAGAGTATGGGTCTCATCAGGCCTAGTACGTCTCCGTGGGGCTGTGGTGTCTTATTTGTCAAGAAGAAAGATGGCACGGAGCGTCTCTGTGTTGACTACCGGCCATTGAACAAGAAGACGATTAAGAACAAATATCCGCTCCCCAACATCAATGAACTCTTTGAGCAGCTCAAAGGAGCTAAAGTGTTCTCTAAGCTTGACCTCCGAATGGGCTATCATCAAATTCGCATTCGCGAGGAAGACATTCCCAAGACGGCCTTCAGAACGAGCTACGGTTCATACGAGTATACCGTCATGTCCTTCGGTCTCGCCAATGCTCCTCCTACCTTTTCGAGGATGATGCATTACATCTTCAACCCCTATACTGGCGAGTTTGTGCTTGTGTATCTGGATGATATTCTGGTGTTTTCCAAGAATGAAGAATATCACGAAAAGCACTTACGTCTGGTTCTTGATCGACTCCGAGAGCATAAATTCTATGCCAAGTTCTCCAAGTGCGAGTTTTGGCTCGATAAGGTTTTGTACCTGGGCCACATCATCTCAGCTGACGGTATTGCGGTTAATCCCGAGAAAGTTGAAGCAATTGTCAACTGGGAAGCTCCTCAGAACGTCAAGCAGCTCCGCAGTTTTCTGGGTCTTGCCAGCTATTGCAGAAGGTTTGTTGAGAACTTCTCCAAGATTGCCAAGCCTCTTTACAACTTGCTTCAGAAGAATGTCAAATACTTTTGGTCTCCAGAGTGTGAAGTGGCATTCAAAACTCTCAAAGAAAAGCTTGTCTCTGCTCCAGTTCTGACTCCTCCAGATGAAACCAAGCCCTATGAAGTATTCTGTGATGCTTCTCTTCAAGGTCTTGGTGGTGTGCTTATGCAAGATAAGAGAATTGTGGCATACACCTCTCGTCAGCTCAAGCCAAGTGAGAAGAACTATCCGACACATGATCTCGAGCTAGCAGCTGTGGTACATGCTTTGATTACGTGGAGACATCTGTTGTTGGGCAGAAAGGTCGACATCTTCACTGATCACAAGAGCTTGAAGTACATCTTCACACAGCCGCATCTGAACCTCCGCCAGACTCGTTGGGTTGAAATGATCCAAGAGTATAATCCCAGCATTGAATACACTCCTGGCAAGGCGAATGTGATTGCAGATGCTTTGAGCAGAAAGGCATATTGCAACAGCCTTCTTATCAAGCCGTACCAGCCTGAGCTTTGTGAAGCATTCAGGAAACTCAACCTCCAAGTTGTTCCGCAGGGTTTTCTTGCAAATCTTCAAGTTGCTCCTACCTTGGAAGATCAAGTCCGTGAGGCCCAGCTCAGTGATACCATGGTGAAGAAGGTGAAACATGGTATTGCAAAAGGCACTCCAAAATACAAGTGCTTCCGTGTTGATGAGAGAGATACCTTGTTCTTCGAGGACAGACTCGTTGTTCCTAAAGGTGATCTCAGGAAGCTCATAATGGAAGAAGCTCATGATTCTCTCCTTTCCATTCATCCTGGCAGTTCCAAGATGTATCAAGATCTCAAGCAATCTTACTGGTGGACACGCATGAAAAGGGAGATTGCCCAATTCGTGAATGAATGTGATGTATGCAGAAGAGTGAAAGCAGAACATCAACGTCCAGCCGGTCTTCTCCAACCTCTTCCTATCCCCGAGTGGAAGTTCGACCACATTGAAATGGACTTCGTCACTGGCTTTCCTAAAGCCAAGCGAGGAAATGATGCTATCTTTGTGGTGATTGACAAGCTTACCAAAGTCGCTCACTTTCTTCCAGTCAAAGAATCCATCAATGCAGCTCAATTGGCAGAGCTGTACACTTCCAGAATTGTGTCCCTACATGGCATTCCTCAAGTTATATCCTCAGACCGTGGAAGCTTGTTCACATCAAGGTTCTGGGACTCCTTTCAGTCCGCTATGGGCACGAAGATCAGGTTCAGCACTGCCTTTCACCCTCAGACTAGTGGTCAAGTCGAGCGTGTGAATCAGATTCTAGAAGACATGCTCCGAGCCTGTGTCATCTCCTTTGGCATGAAATGGGAAGACTGCCTTCCATTTGCCGAGTTCTCTTACAACAACAGCTTTCAAGCAAGTGCAGGCAAAGCACCGTTTGAAATTCTCTATGGCAGAAAGTGCATACCCCTCTCAACTGGTCTGAAACAGGCGAACGTCAACTTCTTGGCAATGACTTGATCTCAGAAGCCGAAGAAATGTGCAAAGTCGTACGTGAGAATCTCAAGGCCGCTCAGTCGCGTCAGAAGAGCTACTATGACGGCAAGCATCGTGATTTGACCTTCAACATCGGTGATCATGTCTATCTCCGAGTTTCTCCGATGAAAGGCACCCAAAGATTCAGTATCAAAGGAAAGCTTGCTCCTAGATACGTCGGGCCTTTCAAGATTCTTGGCAAAAGAGGCGACCTAGCCTATCAACTTGAGCTCCCTTCAAACTTCGCCACTGTTCATGATGTCTTCCATGTGTCTCAACTTCGCAAATGCTTCAAGGCACCTGAGCGCATGATTCCGTTTGAAGAGATTGATCTTCAACAAGACCTGTCCTACCGAGAGCATCCCGTTGCAATTCTCGAAGAAACCGAACGCAAGACCCGCAACAAGTCCATCAAATTTCTGAAAGTCAAGTGGTCACATCACACCGACCGAGAAGCTACCTGGGAACGAGAAGATCATCTTCGTTCCGAGTACCCCTCCTTTTTCCAGTCCTAGATCTCGGGACGAGATCTTTTTGTAGTGGAGGAGAGTTTGTAATGCCCGGATGTAATACTTTCCCTTTTGGGCATATAATATATCTCCGGCTTCATCTATTTCCATTCCGGGTTCTTTGTCTTTCGGGTTTCGTCGTTTTGTTGTGTGAGTGTGTGGCATTCATTCATATCATGTAGACATGTGCATCGCATTGCATTTGTGTTGCCGGTTGCATCCGGTTCCACGTGTTTCTTCCAGTTGTCCGTTTCGCGTTCCGGAGCTCCCTCACGTGTCCGTGACGTCCCGTAGGCCTACTTTGTTGTTCGGGCGTGTAACGTTACCGGTGTGCCGCGAGGTTGTTGTGTGTGTTGTTGTTTTGTTGTGTGCTACCCGCCTCTCAAATCTCGTCGCGTTTGGTCTCCGTTGGCTATCCCATCAGTTATTCGTGTGGGTCCAAAGTGCCTTCACTTCGTGTCCCGGAAACACCCCTACTGCAGTCTACTACCTTCTCCTAGGCCTTTCTAAACTACCCCCGCGATCGGATCCGTCGGATCGCGATCGGAGGGCTCCTAACAACCCCATTTTTCCCCCTAACCCTAAAAACCTGCTATATAATAGACCCTAGTCTATTTTGGGCATCTAGTTTTCTTTTCCCCTTCCTCCCCTCAATTTTTGGATCTAACCACCACTTCTCTTCCACTTGGCAAGTCCCCTCCTGGGAACCAGCCGCCGCCGTTTCCCGAGGGCACCAACAGTTCGCCGCCGCAATTGTTGCTTAGATCGCCGCAGACGACCGAATCCTCGATCCACCCATCGATCGGGTCAACGCGTCGCTGGCCTCGTCGCCAGGTCGATCGGCCAGCACCTGGGCCTTCGCTTCGACCGCGCTGCCGATTCCCCTCCTGCAGATCGGGGCCCAGCCCGAGCTCCCGAGGTCCCCACTTCGCCGCCTCCCGCCTCCCGCCTCGGCTGGGCCGACCGCAGCCAGGCCCAGCGCCACCGCTCGCCTCCTCGCCCCGGTTCCGCCGCCTCCTCGCCCGCGAGCGGGCCGCCCCAGGCCAAGGCCCTCCTCGCCGGGCTGCCGCATCGAAGGCCGCCGCCTTCATCCACCCACCGCGGGCCACCGCAGCCGGGCCGCGTCGCCAGTTCGAAGCCCAGCCTCCCGCCGCCGCTTCGCCCACCGCTGGGCCGGATCCGCCCCGGGCCCGTTGCCTTCTCAGATCCAGTTTTTGAGGTTGTTTCAACTGCTAAGTCCCCAGTAATTTAGTTGCTGATGCTGTTTTCAACCGTGCATAACTTTTAATGTGGTGCTCCGTTTCGCGCAAATAGCATGTCCAGACGTTCGTGGGATCGTGCTCTACGTTTCATCTTTTAGTGTCATGCATGTTAGAGATCATCTAGGTGCTTGTTTTGCTGTTGCAAGAGTGCATCGTGATATAAACTGCTGCTATGTGTTGTTTTTATGCCACCTTTGCATAGTGATAACTTCTAGCTCGTTTGTCCGAATTATGCAAATGACATGTCCACGTGTTCGTCTTGCCATGATCTACATGTTGTATGTGCTAGGTTGCATGATAGATTTATTCTTGCCATGTTATCATCGTTGCAAAGTGCCATGTGGCTGTGATGTTGTTTCACTTGTTATGAAATGCCATCTTGTTGAGCTCGTTGCTATCGTTGTGTTTATCTCCATGAAACATGCTTGTGTGTTTCGGGATCACCTTCATGTGTACTTTGATGAGGTGCTTACCTCTTGCCATGTTTAGTTTCGAGGTGACTTAAACATGCTCTTTTAGATGTCATGATGAAATTGCTGGTTTAGGACTTAGTGGATTTTCACTAAGTCTGAAATCTGTAACGTTCCGATGCCATGTTCGTGTGATGTTCTAGGACAAACCATGTTAGTTTTGGAGTGGATCTTGATTGTTCCTTGTAGTATATATTGTTGTCTTTCCATTCATGTCCTCACATGCCAATTTAAGTGGCTGTAGCATGTTTATATTTTGCTCCAAAGTTTCAATAAAATTCTGCTGCCAGAATTTTATTGTCAAGTTCAATATGTCCAAGATCATTGCTATTGATCCGTGGCTCCGTTGGGGTGCACCTTTGGACTTAGTTGCTGTAGTATATGTCTAGTTTGTGTTCATGTCCTTTGCCATGTTATTTGAATGCTGTAGCTCAATTATTTTGTGCTCCGAAGTTGCTATGTTGCTGTGATTTTCAGCTTTCGCTCATTTCTAGTTTCGGGCATAACTTTTAGCCCGTAACTCCGATTTCAGCGAATCTTACATGTAACTTGATTGATTTTATGTGTAGAATCATAATATGATATTGTTATCATGTTTTGAGGTGTTTTGCTTGAGTGCTATTTTACGTGCTCCGTGTGCATCCTTAGTGCATCCATCATGCATCCATCATTTTCGAGTGCGCATTGCATCTTGTTGATTTGTGCTTGGTGTGATTGTTTTGTTTAGAGCCGGAAGCTGAGTCTGAGTTCGAGTACGAGCACGAGGTTTCCAACGAGGTTGAGCACGAGGACCCTTCTTACGATCCGAACGACTTCTCTTCAGGCAAGATGACCGAACCCCGATAACATTACTATCTTTGCCTATTGCTAGTAGTTCCGCTCTATAGTTTTGCCTCGATGCCCATGATCTTCTTGTCAGCCTCCTTCTTGTAAACCATTGCCATGTTTAACCAACCTACCTATGCAAACCGTTGCTTGGCTAAGTACGCTTCGCTCAGCCCTTCTTATAGCATTGCTAGTTGCAGGTGAAGATCGAAGATGCTTGCTTCATGTTGAAGTTTGGTTGGGTTATATCACACTATATAATTGCTAAAAATGAAATCATCTATATATTGGCAAGGGTGGAAGGCTAAGCCTTTTGCTTGGTGATTTGTTCCACTCATGCCGTTAGGAACCGTATAAACCGGTGTTATGTTCCTTGATTATGCGTTCCTAACACGGTTGGGGTGCATGGGACCTCCTTGATAAACCGCTAAGTGCTAAGTCTTTTCCAGCAAGTCCCAACATTGGTACTATTTGCCTAATAACTAAATAACTTGCATAGGGAGTAATTAACCCGAGTTCTTAATCAACAACCCCGGGCCAGTGCTCCACATGAGTGTTGGTCCGAAACGGGGGTCCTGCGGGGTCACCACGAGGAAACTCGAGGATTGATATAAACCCGTAGCATCACCCATCTGGTCGTGTCCTGAGACTTAGATACGCGCGGCTACTATCAGGGTGTCGACACGCCGGGAGGATTTGCTGGATTAGCCTTACCTTAGTTCGGTATATCTTGAGCACGGGATTCCGAGGATACTCGGGTCTTCCCACTTTGGAGTTGCGACTCCGCGGATCGTGGGCTTGTAATGGGTCAAGTTGGAACACCCCTGCAGGGTTTGAACTTTCGAAAGCCGTGCCCGCGGTTATGTGGCAGATGGGAGCTTGTTAATATCCGGTTGTAGATAACTTGACACAATGTTTCTAATACACTACCAGCGTGTGTTCCGTGACTGTCAATTTCCGAATAGGGATTCGGGAGTTGAACACGGAGGGGTTATGTTTGTGGAGCTTGTAGCTAGGATCACTTCGTGATCACTTCTCGTCCGAGGCTTTCTCTTCTCGCTCTCACTCACGTAAGCTAGTTGCTAGTTGCTGCTGCAGACACTTATTCTTTTCTTCAGCCTTTATCCTCTCCCAAAGGCTTAAATAGTCTTGTTACCCGGGAACGGGATTGCTGAGTCCTCTGTGGCTCACAGTTACTTCACCACACCAGATGCAGGTCCAGCTGTGAGCTATCCAGGTGATGGCACCGAGCTGGATTGGGAGTACGACGAGGAGCGTAGTCGGTACTATGTGCGATATTCGGATGATCAGTAGTAGAGACTTCTACTAGGATTCGATCCGCCTGTGGTTTATTTATCTAAGTTTGGTATCTTGCATTTGGATTTTGCCCTTAGAGGGTTGTGATATTCTTAATGTATGATGTTTGAGACTTGTTATGTAATTGTGTGACGTGGCGAGTGTAAGCCAACTATTTTTGTTTACAATCCCCTCTTTTACATGAGATGTGCAAAGATTACCGAACTTGAGATCATTCTAGGATGGATTTATGCCTTTAAGTCGTGCCTCGACACGTAGGAGGTATAACTCCATCCTGGGCATTACACCCGTCTTTCTTACGGTCCTCTCTATGCCCTCGCATCAACTTGGCATGCTTTTTGTTTCTGAACAGACGTTTCAACCGTGGTATTATAGGCGCAAACCACATCATCCTGGCAGGAACCCTCTTCCTGGGGCGCTCGCCGACAACATCACCAGGGTCATCTGGTCTGGTCTTATACTGCAATGCACCGCATACCGGGAATGCGTTCAAATCCTCGTACGCACCGCGGTAGAGGATGCAGTCATTAGGGCATGCATGTATCTTCTGCACCTCCAATCCTAGAGGGCATACGACCTTCTTTGCTGCGTACGTACTGTCGAGCAATTCGTTATCCTTTGGAAGCTTCTTCTTCAATATTTTCAGTAGCTTCTCAAATCCTTTGAAAGGCACACCATTCTCTGCCTTCCACTGTAGCAATTCCAGTACGGTACCGAGCTTTGTGTTGCCATCTTCGCAATTGGGGTACAATCCTTTTTTGTGATCCTCTAACATGCGATCAAACTTCAGCTTCTCCTTCTCACTTTCGCACTGTCTCTTTGCATCAACAATGACCCGGCGGAGATCATCATCGGGCACATAGTCTGATTCCTCTTGATCTTCAGCTTCCCCCGTTGCAGCATCACCGTATTCAGGGGGCACGTAGTTGTCATCATCCTCTTCTTCTTTGTCGTTTTCCATCATAACCCCTATTTCTCCGTGCTTGGTCCAAACATTGTAGTGTGGCATGAAACCCTTATAAAGCAGGTGGGTGTGAAGGGTTTTTGAGTCGGAGTAAGACCTCATATTCCCACAGCTAGGGCATGGACAACACATAAAACCATTCTGCTTGTTTTCCTCAACCACTTCGAGAAAATGATGCATGCCCTTAATAAACTCGGAGGTGCGTCTGTCACCGTACATCCATTGTCGGTTCATCTGCGTGCATTATATATAATTAAGTGTGTCAAGAACCATTATAGAACATCATGAATAGATATGTGTGACCAAATTAATAGAGGTTCGTCATCACATTAAAACCAAAGTATACATACATAGTTCTCCAGAGCATCTAATTAAACCATACATTGAAACTATGTAAAACATTTCAATGCAACAACAAATGCGATCACAATCGCAACCAAGGTAACAATTGTTCCAACAGCATAATGATACCAAGTCTCGGTATGAATGGCATATTTTCTAATCTTTCTAATCTTCAAGCGCATGGCATCCATCTTGATCTTGTAACCATCGACGACATCCGCAACATGCAACTCCAATATCATCTTCTCCTCCTCAATTTTTTTGTTTTTTCCTTCAAGTAATTGTTTCCTTTTTCAACTAAATTTAACCTCTTGACAATAGAGCCCATCTTGATCTTGTGATCATCGACGACTTCCGCAACATGCAACTCCAATTCCATCTTCTCCTCCTCGGTGTTTTCCAATTTTTTCTTCAAGTAAACGTTTTCCTTTTCAACTAAATTTAACCTCTCCACAAGAGGGTCGGTTGGAATTTCCGGTTCACATACCTCCTATATAAAAATATCTATGTCATGTTGGTCGGCATAATTGTCATAAACACTAATACAAATAGTTATAAAGTAAAGATAATATACCACATCCGAATCATAGACAGGACGAGGGCCGACGTGGGTGGATACCAAAACCATCGCACTATATAATAACAAACAATAATAAAAGTAAGAAAACTATGCAAATATCTTTCTAAAGCATACAAGTAAGAATTTTTTCTTTTAAAAAGAAGATAAGAACAGGAGGCTCACCACGGTGGTGCAAGCGACGAGTTCGACGCGGGCAAATAACGACGGTGAGGACAGGGACGAGACAGGAGGGACCGGCAAATCTTGAGGAAAATGGAGCTTGGACAAGGAGCTTCGAGACGAGAGAGCTTAAGTAGTGTGGCTAGGGCATTTCATCGAACACTTCATGTGCATAGGAGGTGAGCTAGAGCACCACAAAGCTCTTCCCTCACCGGTCGAAAATAATAGAGTAGTGAAGTGGTGTGCTAGGGGGCGAGGGGGTATATATAGGCACCTCATTGGTCCTGGTTCGTGGCTGAAACCGGGACTAAAAGCCCCCTTTGGTCCCGGTTCCAGACACAAACCGGGACCAATGGTTGTGGGCCAATAGCAAGGCCCATTGGTCCCGGTTCGTGTCTGGAACCAAGACCAATGAGGACAGAAGAATCGGGACCAATGCCCCACGAGGCCCGACTGGCCCTCTGGGCTCAAGAACCGGGACCAATGCCACCATGGGTCCCGGTTCGTGACAGAACCGGGACTAATGGGCTGGGCAGGCCTGGACCAAAGCCCTGTTTTCTAATTGTGTACTAAACCATCAGTGGCTATGCAGCGAGCTTAGGTGCAATCATTCAATGCAAATCTTTTCTTAATTAAGACCTCACTTCTCAAACTCCCTTTCACTCTTTTAATTTCTCAGTTGCTCGAGGACGAGCAAGACTTATATAAGAGGTTTTTGATGTGGTCTTCACACGGGTTTTCGATATTTCTCATGCCTTTCTAATGCTAATCCTTCGAGATTTTTCTTTTGATTTGACTATTGACGTGCAAAAAAAGAAAAATGCATGGAAGGAAACCAATCAGTATCTTGGCAGATGAACATATTTGGAGGACCTTTCTCTTTTGGCGAAAATCTAACAAAGCAACTAGAGCGCAAGATGGCGCATGGTATGAGTGCTCCTGCTGGTACCGTGCGGCGCCCAAACCGCTACCCGAACCGCTCGCTCGGCTTGTCTTTCTTGTGCTCGTTTTTGTGCACTTCCTAAGGAAAAAAAATACTACCTCTACTTAGTGACCTAAAATGTCTTCTAAAAGTTTACGGAGGGAGCAGATATCAGTTGGTGTGTTAGATTTTCGAAAAATTGGTGAAGCAAAAAAAGTTCATGAATTTTTATAATATTCATAAATTCGAAATGTTCTCATGAATTTAAAAATGGTCCATATGTTTTAAAATGTTTGCAAAATTTTAAAAATCTTCACTCATTTTATAAATTCCCGCAAATTAGAAAAAGTTCACCTAATTTAAAAAATACAAATAAAAAATTGTTTAGAAACATTTATTTATGAAAAATGAACCAAAAAAATCAGACATAACCCGAGTGAAAACCGAATAAACAAACACAGAAAAAATAAATCCGGAAGCTTCACAAAAGCTGTCGAAATAAAATCTTTATTTTATCTAAACCTGTCGAAATAGAATCTTTACATTTTTTTGGGCAACAGTAGAATCTTCACATGAGCCAGTCATTTAACAGAACTGTTTCCAAGCTTCCTTTTTTTGTTGAAGTTTATTTCAGAGGCTCCCTAGGCCGACGGGTTGGAAGCTGCTTCCAAGGCCCACCATCATCGTTGCACGGTGAAGCTGCTACCCAAACAGATCGATTCCGGGCAAAGCGGACGTCCGTTTGGGGTCATACGGTGAAGTTGGCCTTAGAGCATGTTATTTTTTTTTTGGAACAATGGGAAACACACGTGAAAGCTATCGGCTGCTTGAGCTGTCAGCGGGCTCGAAACTGAAAAAAAAGCACTCCCTCCCGAGAAAACACACTTCCACCCGCCGACGCCCCCGCTCCCGGCCACGTCACCGATCCGCGCCACCCCTCCTCCCCCACTCCCAGCCATCCACCTACCATCCGACGGCCCACACCACGCATCACGCGGATCGCCCCCATCTCCTCCGCGGAAACCTCGCAGCTATAAATCCCCCACCCCCCAGCTCCGTCAAACTCATCTCACCACACCGCCGACCACCACCAGCAACACACACAGCAGCCAAGCGAAGCGAAGATGTCCGGCCGCGGCAAGGGAGGGAAGGGGCTGGGCAAGGGCGGCGCCAAGCGACACCGGAAGGTGCTCCGCGACAACATCCAGGGCATCACCAAGCCGGCCATCCGCCGTCTTGCTCGCCGTGGCGGGGTGAAGCGCATCTCGGGGCTCATCTACGAGGAGACCCGCGGCGTGCTCAAGATCTTCCTCGAGAACGTCATCCGCGACGCCGTCACCTACACCGAGCACGCCCGCCGCAAGACTGTCACCGCCATGGACGTCGTCTACGCCCTCAAGCGACAGGGACGCACCCTCTACGGGTTCGGCGGCTAGGCCGCGCCGGTCCCCGGTCGAATCCACCTCGCGCCGCCAGATTCGTACTAGCTAGCTATGGTTCTTCACTGTAATGGAATGGCTGCATCTCGCTGCTATCTGTTGTTTGGATGTAGTACTACTATCATGGAATGGAAATATCTGCATTTTACCCATGAATTCGTCTGCATTCTCTTGCTCTGTTGTTAAATCTTATCGGTGTGCTTTGTTAAATCTTACCAGTGCGTTCCCCATTTCCCATTGTTCGTCACTGTAATTTTCTGCCCTCAAATCGACCGTTTTGGCTTCAGTTTGCAGTTACACTCGAACCATCGCTGCATTTCTGAAAGTCAACTGTGAAAGTGAAATTTCTGCGTTTTATCCCTGAAGTCGTCTGCAATCTCTTGCTTTGTTGTTAATTTTTATCAGCCCGCTTTGTTAAATCTTACCAGTGCGTTCCCCCTTCCCCATTGTTCGTCGCTGTAAATTTCTGCCCCCAAATCGACCGTGTTGGCTTCAGTATGCAGTACTACATTCGAACAATCCCTGCATTTCTGAATGTCAACTGTGAAATGCTCAGCATCAGCTGATCCGATACTCAGATTTCCATGGCTGTTATCACTTCATCTTGTGCTCAGCCAACTGAACCAAGTTTGAAATATGAGGATGTAATGCCCTTTTGAGATCTACTTCCTCCGTTCGGATTTGCTCGTCGTGGTTTTAGTTCAAATTTGAACTAAAATCACGACGAGTAAATCCGAACGGAGGGAGTAGCTGTCTGACCTGAACATTTGAATGTTGAGCGCTCTGCAATTGAACAAGTGCACATGAAGCAGCTGATTTTTTGTTTTGCTTGTTTTTGAACATAGATGCTGACCATCTGATGCCTTCTTTTAATTGTGATAAGAGGGATCTGATTTCTTTGGTCCAGGATGGATTCCTGACTAAATGGCCCGAGTTTGTGAATCATGATTAGCAGTTGATTTCTTTGGCTGCAGATATCATCTGATTGCAGGTGGAAAAGATGAACCAAAGTGGAGCTCAAGGTGCAGACATTAGGCTCATGGTGAGTGGGTTTGGTTTACAGTTTCCCATGTTGGCATGCATCCACGGATATTAATCATTGCCCGAATGCTGAGATTTCATGCTTCCTGAAATGATCTGAGGAGCACAATGATATATAAACAGCTAGTCAGAACTTGCATCTCAAGAGCACTCTGTAAACTGTATTGAGATTAGGCTATTTTTTTATTTTGCGTTGCACAGTCGCACTACTCTTGTACATTTTTTAACTCATGGACATTTGAACATTAATACAGATGGTTCACTATCTGAGTATCGTATTGGCACCACAGGGTTTCAAATCAATATTTCAGAGTTGAATTTGAGAAGTTTCAAACCAACCGAGTTTCCAAAACTGAACCATACTGGTATATCTACTAATTGGAGGCACCGATGCAGCCTCCACTTCAATTTCGGATATCATATAAGACTAACCTTATAATATCTTAATTGAAAAGTCCTAGAAGATTGAAATCTGAAGTTCGAGTACTAGCAATATGGAATTAACCACCTGGCCTGGCCAGATGATAGTTGCATGCTGCCAGTTTAAAACCAGTACTTCAGAAGATTGAAATCTGAAGTCGGAGTACTTACTACTGCTCACCCATAGCATACATGTTCATTACATTGCCTAGTCACTAATTAAGTACTACTCCACTTACATATCAGGGTAAGTAGCAATATAGAAAGATTCACCACACCCTTTTTGTCGTCATCATCATCAACTTCTTAGTTTTTCGTCGTTGTCATCATCATCAGCATACTATGCAACTTATGCAGTTATGTACCAACAGGGCTTCCACCAAGCATGCTGACTTCCACCTGACCAAGTGTCTTGCTTGCCGGGAAGCTTATCTTCTGAAAAAATTAACCATGACAAACATTACTAATGTTATAGGTTCTGAATTTATAACGAGTGCACAATAGTTGCAACTTGCAACAAGGAAAAGTTGTGCAGCAAGCAAAAGTAACTTCACAGGTTAATCACAAGCAAAAGTTGTGCAGCAGTTTTGTTGTTGTTGAGAATCCTATGATGCAGCAGATGTACATACAGGAGTAGCCACTTTATTTGCTGATCCATTACAAATTTACAATCAATTTACTGTTTAGTCATTTCAATGGGTGTCGGGCTGATCCACTAGCCAACATCCCTCCTGATCCACTAGCTACACAATGATGGTATGCTCTATTTGACTAGGCAAATGAAATCCTTTCACCTGCACAAAACAGAGTTTTTATTTCTGTGGAATGCAGTTGCAGAGAAGAGAGTAATACCTGGCCGTCGACGCCGAATTCAAGCCTGAGCTGCAGCTTGTCGGCGACGAAGACGAAGCGGAAGGTGAGAGACTCGGTGGCGTTGCCGCGCAGAAACGAGAAGGTCTTCTTCCACCACGCTTCGCAAGGGACCCTCGGCGGCGCGGCCACCGGAGCAGACGGGCAAGCTGCAGTGGAGCCGACAGCAATGCCACAATCCGTTGCAGCAACTGAAAGATGGCTGTTAGGAGGAGATGCGTTCCGGGTATCATCCAAGGTGGTTGACAGACCAATCTTGCTGTCGTCCCAGAGGATAACTGAATCTGAAGAAGGTGTCGGCTGGTTATTACAGTCCAGCGCCTCCGTCTCGCTCTCGCAGCGGTTCTTCTCCGGGCAGGGGATGCCGAGACCATGACCATCCAGCGGCAGCGTGACAGGGGTGGTGGATTCTAACTCCTGGCGCCCACCGTTAAGAAGATCTGCAGGTGCTTCCTCCGCCGGCAGATTGAAGTGCTGGGACATGAAGGTTGCAGCAGGAGGAGGATGAGGTGACGACTGAGACTGTTCACTTGTGGCGGCAGCCGGGTCAGCCTGAAGCAGCATCGGCGGCGGCGAGACTGGGCCTGGAGCGGCGGCGTAGGCGGACGCGGTGAGCGACACGAGCTCCCAGTCGTCGCCGCCGTCTGCGGCGTCGGACATTTTCTTCACCCTTTCTCCTGTCAATGGAAAGAAATATACAGAGGAACAGTGGCGCTCGCTGTCAGATGGATAGATCATGTGGGCAGGCAAAACAACGGCTACGGCAGCAAGGGAGGGAGGGAGGAAGGAATTCGAGGCCGCACCTGCACCGTCGCCGACGAGAGAAGCAATCGATCGGAGGGGAGGTGGATGGCTCGCTTCGCTTGGGGACGAAGCAGAGGAGAGCAGAGCAGACGAGGAGAAGAAGTGGATAGGGACGGACGGTTTGCGTGCGTGGCGTGGGCAGTTGAAACAAAGAAATCCTAAACTTATTACGATCCGATATTTATATTTTTTAGAATCGTTACGATCAGACATGAATGACACACGCCATCCATCTCGCTGGGCCCAAACATAATTTTTTAATATTATATTAAACGAGAAAGTGAAAATGAGCCTCTCAGCTCTTCAATTACATGGCATGACTACTGCCATCTGCCCTCTCTAACGCCGCAACGAAGAAAACATCCAGCTCTCCTCGCAGCATGCCCGTTAGCCGCCAGTCCTTGCATTCGCGGGCAGTCCGCCCTAGAACCTCGCGAAGGCAAGGTGGTATGACGATGTCGTTCAGTGCTTCCACATCTCCCGCATGGCTACGAGGCAGATTGTGCGCACCGTCTTCACATGATGTCCATGGAGGCGTTGCCTAGCGCACCACTCCGGCGAAGTCTCCCCTGCTTGTGGCATGCCCCGCACCACTCCCAAGGCCGAGAAAATGCTGGACCAGACAGGTCGCGCAAAGACGCACTCCAGGAGCAGATGGCCGATTGTCTCGTCATGTTGATCAAATAAGGGGCAGGAGTCATGGTGCGACATGCCTCGTCGCGCGAGACGATCCAAGGTCCAACGCCTATCCTTGAGCGCGAGCCAAGCAAAGAAACGACATCGAAGTGGAGCTCTCGATTGCCATGTGAACTTGGCCATGGATGATACCTCCATTCCCGCAACCTTTGCTGAGTAGGTCGACTTTGCTGATAATTGGCCCTCCTTCTCGCAAAGTTTGCCCAAACATATAAATTACTCTCTCTGTAATATGTACTCGGAGTTGGTAGGCCGTTACGCACGTTTTATTTTTGCCTCCACATTCCACCACCACCCCTTCATGTTGGTTTTCTTATCCATTGATTTATTTTTCTCTCCATTCTTTCCTTGTAAACCAACACTTTCGTATAACATACCCCTCCATATCAAAGTATATGACGTTTAAGAAATTCTCCGATCACGTGAAAACTGATTTTTTTACTAGGTTACCCCTTGTTCAGAATTTGAATTCCGCCCCTTGTCTCCCACCTCCGCCTCCGCCCCTCCTCTACCTTGCCCTCCTCCGCCCTGTGCCCAGATCCAGCCAGCAAGCAGCTCCACCCTCCGCCTACGCCGCCAGTAGTTCCAGCAAGCAACAGATCCGTCCTCCGTCCTCTCGAACTCCAGCAGGTCCAGCTCCAACCAGCTCTAGGAAGAGGCAAGTGCTCCAGGTAGAGGCGGTAGGCTCCAGGCAATAGCAGGTCCTCCAGGTAGTAGCAGGTGCTCCAGGCTGTAGCAGCATGCTTCAGGGAGCAGCGTCAGGTAGCCAACAACACTGCACCAACTCTAGCCAGAAGCATGCTCAAGCTCTAGCCAACAACAAGTTGTAGAAGCAATGTTACAGGGGTGAATTCCATGGAATTTGATCTGAATCGTACTCCGGCCAAAGAAGAGGACGTACCTGGAGATTGCCATCTTGATCCTGGTCAAGATCCTGGTGCTTTCGACATGGAAATATATCCTGGTGAGCACTCTAGGAACATGCATTCAATTACTCTGGGAACATGCTTTCAAATACAGAGTACTCCATGAGTATGATCATGTGAACACGTTAGCATTCATGAATTGAAAACTGTCTAAACTATCACAAGGCTTAGCATTGTAAGGAACATGTTAGCATTGAGGAACTTGTTAGCATTAAGGAACATGTTGCAAAAGTCCTGGAGTAAGCAACATTACTTATTCATGTTTAAATTTAAGCAACATAAGCTTCAGTTTACTCCATTATCAAACAAGTTTCGGGAGTACTCCAGGTTCAAACAAGTTTCAGGAGTACTCCATGATCAAACTGAAGGAAATATGCCCTAGAGGCAATAATAAAGATGTTATTTGTATTTCCTTATATCATGATAAATGTCTTTTATTCAAGCTAGAATTGTATTAACCGGAAACTTAGTACATGTGTGGATACATAGACAAAACAGTATGTCCCTAGTATGCCTCTACTAGACTAGCTCATTGATCAAAGATGGCTATGTTTCCTAGCCATAGACATGAGTTGTCATTTGATCAACGGGATCACATCATTAGGAGAATGATGTGATGGACTAGACCCATCCGTTAGCATAGCACTATGATCGTTTAATTTTACTGCTATTGCTTTCTTCATGACTTATACATGTTCCTATGACTATGAGATTATGCAACTCCCGAATGCCGTAGGAACACCTTGTGTGCTATCAAACGTCACAACGTAACTGGGTGATCATAAAGATGCTCTACAGGTGTCTCCGAAAGTATTCGTGGTGTTGGCATAGATCAAGATTAGGATTTGTCACTCCGAATGTCGGAGAGGTATCTCTGGGCCCTCTTGGTAACACACATCACAATAAGCCTTGCAAGCAAAAGACTAATGAGTTAGTCACGAGATGATGTGTTACGGAACGAGTAAAGAGACTTGCCGGTAACGAGATTGAACTAGGTATAGAGATACCGACGATCGAATCTCGGGCAAGTAACATACCGATGACAAAAGGAACAACATATGTTGTTATGCGGTTTGACCGATAAAGATCTTCGTAGAATATGTAGGAACCAATATGAGCATCCAGGTTCCACTATTGGTTATTGACCGGAGATGAGTCTCGGTCATGTCTACATAGTTCTTGAACCCGTAGGGTCCGCACGCTTAACGTTTGATGACGATCAGTATTATGAGTTTATGAGTTTTGATGTACCGAAGGTAGTTCGGAGTCCCGGATGAGATCACGGACACGACGAGGAGTCTCGGAATGTCCGAGACATAAAGATTGATATATTGGACGACTATATTCGGACACCGGAAGTGTTCTGGAAAGTTTCGGAATTTACCGGAGTGCCGGGGGGGTTACCAGAACCCCCCGGGGGAATGGTGGGCCCTGGTGGGCCATAGGGGAGAGAGAGGGTAGCAGCCAGGAGGTGGCGCGCCCCCTCCCAAGGAGGAGTCCGAATAGGACAAAGGGAGGGGGGCGCGGCCCCTCTTTCCCTCTCCCTCTCCCTCTCTTTCCTTCCCCCTTCTTCCTTCTTTGGTAGTTCCTACTAGGAATAGGATTGCAATCCTATTCCTAGTAGGATTTCAGCCCTAGCCGCACCATAGGAGGCCGGCCGGCCCTCCCCCTTGCTCCTTTATATACGGGGGCAGGGGGGCACCCAAAGACACACAAGTTGAATTGTTCTAGCCGTGTGCGGTGCCCCCCTCCACAGAAACACACCTCGGTCATACCGTCGCAGTGCTTAGGCGAAGCCCTGCGCCGGTAGATACATCATATCCGTCACCACGCCGTCGTGCTGACGAAACTCTCCCGTGAAGCTCAGCTGGATCAAGAGCTCGTGGGACGTCATCAAGCTGAACGTGTGCTGAACGCAGAGGTGCCGTACGTTCGGTACTTGATCGGTTGGATCGCGAAAAAGTTCGACTACATCAACCACGTCACTTGACGCTTCCGCTTCCGGTCTACGAGGGTACGTAGACACACTCTTCCCTCTCGTTGCTATGCATCTGGTAGATAGATCTTGCGTGATCGTAGGAAAATTTTAAAATACTACGTTCCCCAACAGTGGTATCAGAGCCAGGTCTATGCGTAGATGATATGCACGAGTAGAACACAATGAGTTGTGGGCGATACTAGTCATACTGCTTACCAGCATGTCATACTTTGCTTCAGCGGTATTGTGAGATGAAGCGGCCCGGACCGACATCACGCGTACGCTTACGCGAGACTGGTTTCACCGTTACGAGCACTCGTTGCTTAAAGGTGACTGGCGGGTGTCTGTCTCTCTCACTTTAGCTGAATCAAGTGTGGCTACGCCCGGTCCTTGTGAAGGTTAAAACAACACATACTTGACGAAACATCGTTGTGGTTTTTGTATGCGTAGGTAAGAACGGTTCTTACTAAGCCCGTAGCAGCCACGTAAAACTTGCAACAACAAAGTAGATGACGTCTAACTTGTTTTTGCAGGGCATGTTGTGATGTGATATGGTCAAGACATGATGAGTTATACGGTGTTGTATGAGATGATCATGTTTTGTAATGTTATCGGCAACTGGCAGGAGCCATATGGTTGTCGCTTTATTGTATGAAATGCAATCGCCATGTAATTGCTTTACTTTATCACTAAGCGGTAGCGATAGTCGTAGAAGCAATAGTTGGTGAGACGACAACGATGCTACGATGGAGATCAAGGTGTCGCGCCGGTGACGAAGGTGATCATGACGGTGCTTTGGAGATGGAGATCAAAAGCACAAGATGATGATGGCCATATCATGTCACATATTTTGATTGCATGTGATGTTTATCTTATTATGCTTCTTATTTTGCTTAGAACGACGGTAGCATTATAAGATGATCCCTCACTAAATTTCAAGGTATAAGTGTTCTCCCTGAGTATGCACCGTTGCGAAAGTTCGTCGTGCCGAGACACCACGTGATGATCGGGTGTGATAAGCTCTACGTTCAAATACAACGGGTGTAAGTCAGTTTTGCACACGCAGAATACTCGGGTTAAACTTGACGAGCCTAGCATATGCAGATATGGCCTCGGAACACTGGAGACCGAAAGGTCGAGCGTGAATCATATAGTAGATATGATCAACATAAGATGTTCACCATTGATGCTACTCCATCTCACGTGATGATCGGACATGGTTTAGTTGATTTGGATCACGTGATCATTTAGATGACCGGAGGGATGTCTATCTAAGTGGGAGTTCTTTAATTAATATGATTAAATTGAACTTTAATTTATCATGAACTTAGTCCTGATAGTTTTTGCATATCTATGTTGTTGTAGATCAATGGCCCGTGCTACCGTTCCTTTGAATTTTAATGCATTCCTAGAGAAAGCTAAGTTGAAAGATGATGGTAGCAATTACACGGACTGGGTCCGTAACTTGAGGATTATCCTCATTGCTGCACAGAAGAATTATGTCCTTGAAGCACCGCTAGGTGACAAGCCCCCTCCCGCTAATGTAGACGCTTTGAACGTCTGGCAGTCGCGGTCTGATGACTACACGATAGTTCAGTGTGCCATGCTTTATGGTTTAGAACTGGGACTTCAACGACGTTTTGAACGTCATGGACCATATGAGATGTTCCAGGAGTTGAAGTTGATATTTCAAGCAAATGCCCGGATTGAGAAATATGAGATTTCCAATAAGTTCTATAGCTGCAAGATGGAAGAGAATAGTTCTATCAGTGAACACTTGCTCAGAATGTCTGGGTACTACAATCATATGACTCAACTTGGTTGCAAAGTTAACGAGGATAGTGTTATTGATAGAGTTCTTCAATCACTGCCACCAAGCTATAAAGGCTTCGTGATGAACTATAATATGCAAGGGATGCAAAAGACAATTCCCGAGCTCTTCGCTATGCTCAAAGCCGCGGAGGTAGAAATCAAAAAGGAGCATCAAGTGTTGATGGTTAACAAGACCACTAGTTTCAAGAAAAAGGGCAAGGGAAAGAAGGGGAACTTCAAGAAGAATAGCAAGACAGTTGCTACTCCCACGAAGAAACCCAAGTCTGGAGCCAAGCCTGAAACTGAGTGCTTCTACTGCAAGGGGACTGGACACTGGAAGCGGAACTGCCCCAAGTATTTGACGGATAAGAAGGATGGTAAGGTGAACAAAGGTATATGTGATATACATGTTATTATGTGTACCTTACTAATGCTCGTAGTAGTACCTGGGTATTTGATACCGGTTCGATTGCTAATATTTGTAACTCGAAACAGGGACTACGGATTAAACGAAGATTGGCTAAGGACGAGGTGACGATGCGTGTGGGAAATGGTTCCAAAGTCGATGTGATCGCCGTCGGCACGCTACCTCTACATCTACCTTCGGGATTAGTTTTAGACCTAAATAATTGTTATTTGGTGCCAGCGTTGAGCATGAACATTATATCTGGATCTTGTTTGTTGCGAGACGGTTATTCATTTAAATCAGAGAATAATGGTTGTTCTATTTTTATGAATAATATCTTTTATGGTCATGCACCCTTGAAGAGTGGTCTATTCTTATTGGATCTCGATTGTGGTGATACACATATTCATAATATTGAAACCAAAAGATGCAAGGTTAATAATGATAGTGCAACTTATTTGTGGCACTACCGTTTAGGTCATATTGGTGTAAAGCGCATGAAGAAACTCCATAGTGATGGACTTTTGGAATCACTTGATTATGAATCACTTGGTGCTTGCGAACCATGCCTCATGGGCAAGATGACTAAAACTCTGTTCTCCGGAACTATGGAGCGAGCAACAGATTTGTTGGAAATCATACATACTGATGTATGTGGGCCAATGAGTGTTGTAGCTCGCGGCGGGTATCGTTATTTTCTGACCTTCACTGATGATTTGAGCAGATATGGGCATATCTACTTAATGAAGCACAAGTCTGAAACATTTGAAAATTTCAAAGAATTTCAGAGTGAAGTAGAGAATCATCGTAACAAGAAAATAAAATTCCTACGATCTGACCGTGGAGGAGAATATTTGAGTTACGAGTTTGGTCTTCATTTAAAACAATGTGGAATAGTTTCACAGCTCACGCCACCCGGAACACCACAGCGTAATGGTGTGTCCGAACGTCGTAACCGTACTTTATTGGATATGGTGCGATCTATGATGTCTCTTACCGATTTACCGCTATCGTTTTGGGGTTATGCTTTAGAGACAACTGCATTCACGTTAAATAGGGCACCATCTAAATCCGTTGATACGACACCTTATGAACTATGGTTTGGCAAGAAACCAAAGTTGTCGTTTCTTAAAGTTTGGGGCTGCGATGCTTATGTGAAAAAGCTTCAACCTGATATGCTCGAACCCAAGTCGGAGAAATGTGTCTTCATAGGATACCCAAAAGAGACTGTTGGGTACACCTTCTATCACAGATCCGAAGGCAAGGTATTCGTTGCTAAGAATGGATCCTTTCTAGAGAAGGAGTTTCTCTCGAAAGAAGTGAGTGGGAGGAAAGTAGAACTTGATGAGGTAATTGTACCTTCTCCCGAATTGGAAAGTAGTACATCACAGAAAATAGTTCCAGTGATTCCTACACCAATCAGTGAGGAAGTTAATGATATTGATCATGAAACTTCGGATCAAGTTTCTACTGAACGTCGTAGATCAACCAGAGTACGTTCCGCACCAGAGTGGTACGGCAACCCAGTTCTGGAAATCATGTTACTAGACCATGATGAACCTACGAACTATGAGGAAGCGATGATGAGCCCAGATTCCGCAAAATGGCTTGAAGCCATGAAATCTGAGATGGGATCCATGTATGAGAACAAAGTGTGGACTTTGGTTGACTTGCCCGATGATCGGCAGGCCATCGAAAATAAATGGATCTTCAAGAGGAAGACCGACACAGACGGTAATGTTACTGTTTACAAAGCTCGACTTGTTGCGAAAGGGTTTCGACAAGTTCAAGGAGTTGACTACGATGAGACTTTCTCACCTGTAGCGATGCTTAAGTCTGTCCGAATCATGTTAGCAATTGCCGCATTTTATGATTATGAAATCTGGCAAATGGATGTCAAAACTGCATTCCTGAATGGATATCTCAAAGAAGAGTTGTATATGATGCAACCAGAAGGTTTTGTCGATCCAAAAGGTGCTAACAAAGTGTGCAAGCTCCAACGATCCATCTATGGACTGGTGCAAGCATCTCGGAGTTGGAATATACGCTTTGATGAGGTGATCAAAGCATATGGTTTTATACAGACTTTTGGAGAAGCCTGTATTTACAAGAAAGTGAGTGGGAGCTCTGTAGCATTTCTAATATTATATGTAGATGACATATTATTGATTGGAAATGATATATAATTTCTGGATAGCATAAAAGGATACTTGAATAAGAATTTTTCAATGAAAGACCTCGGTGAAGCTGCTTATATATTAGGCATCAAGATCTATAGAGATAGATCAAGACGCTTAATTGGACTTTCACAAAGCACATACCTTGATAAGATTTTGAAGAAGTTCAAAATGGATCAGTCTAAGAAAGGGTTCTTGCCTGTATTGCAAGGTATGAAGTTGAGTAAGACTCAATGCCCGACCACTGCAGAAGATAGAGAGAAAATGAAAGTCATTCCCTATGCCTCAGCCATAGGATCTATCATGTATGCAATGCTGTGTACCAGACCTGATGTGTGCCTTGCTATACGTCTAGCAGGGAGGTACCAAAGTAATCCAGGAGTGGATCACTGGACAGCGGTCAAGAACATCCTGAAGTACCTGAAAAGGACAAAGGATATGTTTCTCTTATATGGAGGTGACAAAGAGCTCGTCGTAAACGGTTACGTCGATTCTAGCTTTGACACTGATCCGGATGACTCTAAGTCACAAACCGGATATGTATTTTTATTGAACGGTGGAGCTGTCAGTTGGTGCAGTTCCAAGCAGAGCGTCGTGGCAGGATCTACGTGTGAAGCGGAATACATAGCTGCTTCGGAAGCAGCAAATGAAGGAGTCTGGATGAAGGAGTTCATATCCGATCTAGGTGTAATACCTAGTTCATCGGGTCCAATGAAAATCTTTTGTGACAACACTGGAGCAATAGCCTTGGCGAAGCAATCCAGGTTTCACAAGAGAACAAAGCACATCAAAAGACGCTTCAATTCCATCCGTGATCTAGTCAAGGAGGGAGACATAGAGATTTGCAAAATACATACGGATCTGAATGTTGCAGACCCGTTGACTAAGCCTCTTCCACGGGCAAAACATGATCAACACCAGGACTCCATGGGTGTGAGGATCATCACTTTGTAAAATAGATTATTGACTCTAGTTCAAGTGGGAGACTGAAGGAAATATGCCCTAGAGGCAATAATAAAGATGTTATTTGTATTTCCTTATATCATGATAAATGTCTTTTATTCATGCTAGAATTGTATTAACCGGAAACTTAGTACATGTGTGGATACATAGACAAAACAATATGTCCCTAGTATGCCTCTACTAGACTAGCTCATTGATCAAAGATGGCTATGTTTCCTAGCCATAGACATGAGTTGTCATTTGATCAACGGGATCACATCATTAGGAGAATGATGTGATGGACTAGACCCATCCGTTAGCATAGCACTATGATCGTTTAGTTTTACTGCTATTGCTTTCTTCATGACTTATACATGTTCCTATGACTATGAGATTATGCAACTCCCGAATGCCGTAGGAACACCTTGTGTGCTATCAAACGTCACAACGTAACTGGGTGATCATAAAGATGCTCTACAGGTGTCTCCGAAAGTATTCGTGGTGTTGGCATAGATCAAGATTAGGATTTGTCACTCCGAATGTCGGAGAGGTATCTCTGGGCCCTCTCGGTAACACACATCACAATAAGCCTTGCAAGCAAAAGACTAATGAGTTAGTCACGAGATGATGTGTTACGGAACGAGTAAAGAGACTTGCCGGTAATGAGATTGAACTAGGTATAGAGATACCGACGATCGAATCTCGGGCAAGTAACATACCGATGACAAAAGGAACAACGTATGTTGTTATGCGGTTTGACCGATAAAGATCTTCGTAGAATATGTAGGAACCAATATGAGCATCCAGGTTCCGCTATTGGTTATTGACCAGAGATGAGTCTCGGTCATGTCTACATAGTTCTCGAAACCATAGGGTCCGCACGCTTAACGTTTGATGACGATCTGTATTATGAGTTTATGAGTTTTGATGTACCGAAGGTAGTTCGGAGTCCCGGATGAGATCACGGACATGACGAGGAGTCTCTGAATGTCCGAGACATAAAGATTGATATATTGGACGACTATATTCGGACACCGGAAGTGTTCTGGAAAGTTTCGGAATTTACCGGAGTGCCGCGGGGGTTACCGGAACCCCCCGGGGGAATGGTGGGCCCTGGTGGGCCATTGTTGGGGAACGTAGTATTTCAAATTTTTTCCTACGATCACGCAAGATCTATCTACCAGATGCATAGCAACGAGAGGGAAGAGTGTGTCTACGTACCCTCGTAGACCGGAAGCGGAAGCGTCAAGTGACGCGGTTGATGTAGTCGAACTTCTTCGCGATTCAACCGATCAAGCACCGAACGTACGGCACCTCCGCGTTCAGCACACGTTCAGCTTGATGACGTCCCACGAGCTCTTGATCCAGTTGAGCTTCACGGGAGAGTTTCGTCAGCACGACGGCGTGGTGACGGATATGATGTATTCACTGGCGCAGGGCTTCGCCTAAGCACCGCGACGGTATGACCGAGGTGTGTTTCTGTGGAGGGGGGCACCGCACACGGCTGGAACAATTCAACTTGTGTGTCTTTGGGTGCCCCCCTGCCCCCGTATATAAAGGAGCAAGGGGGGAGGCCGGCCGGCCCTTCTGTGGTGCGGCTAGGAGTGCAATCCTACTAGGAATAGGATTGCAATCCTATTCCTAGTAGGAACTACCAAAGAAGGAAGAGAGGGAAAGGAAAAGAAGGAGAGGTGGCGCCCCCCAATCCTAGTCCAACTAGGAACCCTAGGTGGGGCGCCGGCCAGCCCCTATGGGCTGCCTCTCTCTTTTCCATAAGGCCTACTATGGACCATCCCCCCTCGTAGGGGGTTCCGGTAACCCCCTCCGGCAATCCCGTTAAATCCGAAACTTTTCCGGAACACTTCCGGTGTCCGAATATAGTCGTACAATATATCAATCTTTATGTCTCGGACATTCCGAGACTCCTCGTCATGTCCATGATCTCATCCGGGACTCCGAACTACCTTCGGTACATCAAAACTCATAAACTCATAATACCGATCGTCATCAAACGTTAAGCGTGCGGACCCTACGGGTTCGAGAACTATGTAGACATGACCGAGACTCATCTCCGGTCAATAACCAATAGCGGAACCAGGATGTTCATATTGGCTCCTACATATTCTACGAAGATCTTTTATCGGTCAAAACCGCATAACAACATACGTTGTTCCTTTTGTCATCGGTATGTTACTTGCCCGAGATTCGATCGTCGATATCTCTATACCTAGTTCAATCTCGTTACCGGCAAGTCTCTTTACTCGTTCCGTAACACATCATCTCGTGACTAACTCATTAGTCTTTTGCTTGCAAGGCTTATTGTGATGTGTGTTACCGAGAGGGCCCAGAGATACCTCTCCGACACTCGGAGTGACAAATCCTAATCTTGATCTATGCCAACACCACAAATACTTTCGGAGACACCTGTAGAGCATCTTTATGATCACCCAGTTACGTTGTGACGTTTGATAGCACACAAGGTGTTCCTACGGTATTCGGGAGTTGCATAATCTCATAGTCATAGGAACATGTATAAGTCATGAAGAAAGCAACAGCAGTTAAACTAAACGATCATAGTGCTATGCTAACGGATGGGTCTTGTCCATCACATCATTCTCCTAATGATGTGATCCCGTTGATCAAATGACAACTCATGTCTATGGCTAGGAAACATAACCATCTTTGATCAATGAGCTAGTCTAGTAGAGGCATACTAGGGACATACTGTTTTGTCTATGTATCCACACATGTACTAAGTTTCCGGTTAATACAATTCTAGCATGAATAAAAGACATTTATCATGATATAAGGAAATACAAATAACATCTTTATTATTACCTCTAGGGCATATTTCCTTCAGCGCCTCGCTCCCTGAGGTGGCGCTTCCCGGACTCGCCTCGACCGGAGGCCGCTGTGCCTCCCCCTCGGCTACTTCGGGAGCCAGCGGTGCCTCAGCACTTTCCGCCACCTCCACCAATACCGGCGCCGGAGCTTCGTCCAGTCGCTCCAGGGATGGGGTTGACCCCAGGCCAGGGGCTCCGCCAGGTGCGTCTGCCCCAGAAAGGAAGGACGGGCTCGCTGATACGTCCAAAACGTATCTATAATTTCTGCTTGCTCCATGCCACTTTTGGGTGATATTGCTATGATATTCATACACTTCCATACACTTTTGATCATATTTGGACTAACTTACTAATCCAGTGCACCCCAGTGCCAGTTTCTGTTTTCGGCTGTTTTTGTATTTCAGGTTTTCACGTTTCGAGAACTGCCCAGAAAAATCCAGAAAAATTATATAAAAAATCAGCGAACCGGAAACAACACTGCGTCCGAAGGGCAGCCTGGGGGGGGGGCACAGGGGCTCCAGGCGCCCTGTGGGCGCGCCCCCCCTGGGCCGCGCCGGGGGGGGGGGGCGCCTGGGCCCCCCGAGGCTCCCCCGGTGCCCTACTTTGGCATATATTTAAAGGGTTCCCCGTAACCCTCAGAACAAGACTTCTTTTCGCGATCCCATCTCTGTTCCGCCGCCGCCGCCGCTTCCAAGATCGGGAGCACCAGGAGAACTCTTCCCGGCACCCTGCCGGAGGGGAGGATCACCACCGGGAGCTTCTCCACCACCATGGACGCCTCCCGGATGACTCGTGAGTAGTCTCCCTTGGACCATGAGTCCATGACCAGTAGCTATGTGATGTTCTCCTCCCGTTCTTGTGCTTCACTAATTAGTCCTCGTGAGCTGCCCTACATGATCGAGGCACCTATGTAATCCTTATGTTGTTGCTATGTTGAGTTTGCTGGGATCCGATGGATTATGAGATTATGTTCAGATTGATCTTGAGTAATATATTTGATTCACCTCTTTTATATTTTAGTTCATAAGTAATTCTTGCATGTTCTCCGTTGTTATTTATTGCTTTGGCAGAGTAATAGGTAGTGACTCCAAGAGGGAACGTTATGCTCGATTGTGGGTTCATGCCCCTCGATGACTGGCTTGAGTGACAGAAACATGAGTCTAGGGGATGTGATGTTGCCACAAGGGGGGGAACAACGGTGCTTGTGCCCGCGGGTGCAAGGATTGTTTACTTTACGCAAAGTTCTTTTAATGCAGTTGTCTGTTGCATTGAGTTTACACTATGGGTGGGACTCGCAACTTAATACCAGCGAGATGTTCTGGATAGATATCTCAAGGTGGATGATTAGTAGTAGATATTGATGGATTTCGGTCTACTTACTTTGGCGTACCGCCCATGCTTTGAACCTCAACCTTTCTTGCAATGTAGTCAGCATTGGTTTGCGTTCGTGGTCCTGTCAATTGCCCAGCTGTAATTTGTTTACCTCACATAGCTGTTTTATCGTCTTTTGGGAGAGAGACTGTTGGGGAACGTAGTATTTTAAAATTTTCCTACGATCACGCAAGATCTATCTACCAGATGCATAGCAACGAGAGGGAAGAGTGTGTCTACGTACCCTCGTAGACCGGGAGCGGAAGCGTCAAGTGACGCGGTTGATGTTGTCGAACTTCTTCGCGATCCAACCGATCAAGCACCGAACGTACGGCACCTCCGCGTTCAGCACACGTTCAGCTTGATGACGTCCCACAAGCTCTTGATCCAGTTTAGCTTCACGGGAGAGTTTCGTCAACACGACGGCGTGGTGACGGATATGATGTGTTCACCGGCGCAGGGCTTCGCCTAAGCTCCGCGACGGTATGACCGAGGTGTGATTCTGTGGAGGGGGGCACCGCACACGGCTAAAACAATTCAACTTGTGTGTATTTGGGTGCCCCCCTGCCCCCGTATATAAAGGAGCAAGGGAGGGAGGCCGGCCGGCCCTTCCTGGTGCGGCTAGGAGTGGACTCCTACTAGGAATAGGATTGCAATCCTATTCCTAGTAGGATTCACCAAAAGAAGGAAGAAGGGGGAAAGGAATAGGAGAGGTGGCGCCCCCCCCCAATCCTAGTCCAACTAGGAACCCTAGGTGGGGGCGCCGGCCAGCCCTATGGGCTGCCTCTCTCTTTCCCTTTTGGCCCACTATGGACCATCCCCTCTCGTAGGGGGTTCCGGTAACCCCCTCCGGCATTCCCGATAAATCCGAAACTTTTCCGGTATACTTCCGGTGTCCGAATATAGCCGTCCAATATATCAATCTTTATGTCTCGGACATTCCGAGACTCCTCGTCATGTCCGTGATCTCATCCGGGACTCCGAACTACCTTCGGTACATCAATACTCATAAACTCATAATACCGATCGTCATCAAACGTTAAGCGTGCGGACCCTACGGGTTCGAGAACTATGTAGACATGACCGAGACTCATCTCCGGTCAATAACCAATAGCGGAACCTGGATGTTCATATTGGCTCCTACATATTCTACGAAGATCTTTTATCGGTCAGAACCGCATAACAACATACGTTGTTCCTTTTGTCATCGGTATGTTACTTGCCCGAGATTCGATCGTCGGTATCTCTATACCTAGTTCAATATCGTTACCGGCAAGTCTCTTTACTCGTTCCGTATCACATCATCTCGTGACTAACTCATTAGTCTTTTGCTTGCAAGGCTTATTGTGATGTGTGTTACCGAGAGGGCCCAGAGATACCTCTCCGACACTCGGAGTGACAAATCCTAATCTTGATCTATGCCAACACCACGAATACTTTCGGAGACACCTGTAGAGCATCTTTATGATCACCCAGTTACGTTGTGACGTTTGATAGCACACAAGGTGTTCCTATGGTATTCGGGAGTTGCATAATCTCATAGTCATAGGAACATGTATAAGTCATGAAGAAAGCAATAGCAGTAAAACTAAACGATCATAGTGCTATGCTAACGGATGGGTCTTGTCCATCACATCATTCTCCTAATGATGTGATCCCGTTGATCAAATGATAACTCATGTCTATGGTTAGGAAACATAACCATCTTTGATCAATGAGCTAGTCTAGTAGAGGCATACTAGGGACACTCTGTTTTGTCTATGTATTCACACATGTACTAAGTTTCCGGTTAATACAATTCTAGCATGAATAATAAACATTTATCATGATATAAGGAAATATAAATAACAACTTTATTATTGCCTCTAGGGCATATTTCCTTCAGTCTCCCACTTGCACTAGAGTCAATAATCTAGCTCACATCGCCATGTGATTTAATACCGATAGTTCACATCGTTATGTGAATAACACCCATAGTTCACATCACCATGTGACCAACACCCAAAAGGTTTACTAGAGTCAATAATCTAGTTCACATCGCTATGTGATTAATACCCAAGAGTAATAAGGTGTGATCATGTTTTGCTTGTGAGAGAAGTTTAGTCAACGGGTCTGTCACATTCAGATCCGTATGTATTTCGCAAATTTCTATGTCTACAATGCTCTGCATGGAGCTACTCTAGCTAATTGCTCCCACTTTCAATATGCATCCAGATTGATACTTAGAGTCATCTGGATTTAGTGTCAAAGCTTGCATCGGCGTAGCCCTTTACGATGAACTCTTTATCACCTCCATAATCGAGAAACATTTCCTTAGTCATCCGATTACTAAGGATAATTTTGACCGCTGTACAGTGATCCACTCCTGGATTACTTTGGTACCTCCCTGCTAAACTTATAGCAAGGCACACATCAGGTCTGGTACACAGCATTGCATACATGATAGATCTTATGGCTGAGGCATAGGGAATGACTTTCATTTTCTCTCTATCTTCTGCAGTGGTCGGGCATTGAGTCTTACTCAACTTCATACCTTACAAGTCAGGCAAGAACTCCTTCTTTGACTGATCCATTTTGAACTACTTCAAAATCTTATCAAGGTATGTACTCATCGAAAGTCTTATCAAGCGTCTTGATCTATCTCTATAGATCTTGATGCCCAATATGTAAGTAGCTTCACCAAGGTCTTTCTTTGAAAAACTCCTTTCAAACACTCCTTTATGCTTTTTAGAAAGTTCTACATCATTTCCGATCGACAATATGTCATTTACATATACTTATCAGAAAGGTTGTAGTGCTCCCACTCACTTCTTGTAAATACAGGCTTCACCGCAAGTCTGTATAAATCTATATGCTTTGATCAACTTATCAAAGCGTATATTCCAACTCCGAGATGCTTGCACCAGTCCATAGATGGATCGCTGGAGCTTGCACATTTTGTTAGCACCTTTAGGATTGACAAAACCTTCTGGTTGCATCATATACAAGTCTTCTTTAATAAATCCATTAAAGAATGCAGTTTTGTTATCCATTTGCCAGATTTCGTAAAATGTGGCAATTACTAACATGATTTGGACAGACTTAAGCATCGCTACGGGTGAGAAAGTCTCATCGTAGTCAACTCCTTGAACTTGTCGAAACCCTTTCGCAACAAGTCGAGTTTTGTAAACAGTAACATTACCGTTTGCGTCGGTCTTCCTCTTGAAGATCCATTTATTTTCGATGGCTTGCCGATCATCGGACAAGTCAACCAAAGTCCATACTTTGTTCTAATACATGGATCCCATCTCAGATTTCATGGTCTCAAGCCATTTTGCGGAATCTGGGCTCATCATCGCTTCCTCATAGTTCGTAGGTTCATCATGGTCTAGTAACATGATTTCCAGAACTGGGTTGCCGTACCACTCTGGTGCGGAACGTATTCTGGTTGATCTACGACGTTCAGCAGAAACTTGATCCGAAGTTTCATGATCATCATCATTAACTTCCTCACTGATTGGTGTAGGAATCACTGGAACAATTTTCTGTGATGTACTACTTTCCAATCCTGGAGAAGGTACAATTACCTCATCAAGTTCTACTTTCCTCCCACTCACTTCTTTCGAAAGAAACTCCTTCTCTAGAAAGGATCCATTCTTAGCAACGAATATCTTGCCTTCGGATCTGTGATAGAAGGTGTACCCAACAGTCTCTTTTTGGGTATCCTATGAAGACACATTTCTCCGACTTGGGTTCGAGCTTATCAGGTTGAAGCTTTTTCACATAAGCATCGCAGCCCCAAACTTTAAGAAACGACAACTTTGGTTTCTTGCCAAACCATAGTTCATAAGGTGTCGTATCAATGGATTTAGATGGTGCCCTATTTAACGTGAATGCAGCTGTCTCTAAAGCATAACCCTAAAACGATAGTGGTAAATCGGTAAGAGACATCATAGATCTTACCATATCCAATAAAGTACGGTTACGACGTTCGGACACACCATTACGCTGTGGTGTTCCGGGTGGCGTGGGTTGTGAAACTATTCCACTTTGTTTCAAATGAAGACCAAACTCGTAACTCAAATATTCTCCTCCACGATCAGATCGTAGAAACTTTATTTTCTTGTTACGATGATTCTCCACTTCACTCTGAAATTCTTTGAACTTTTCAAATGTTTCAGAGTTGTGCTTCATTAAGTAGATATACCCATATCTGCTCAAATCATTAGTGAAGGTCAGAAAATAACGATACCCGCCGCGAGCTTCAACACTCATTGGTCCACGTACATCTGTATGTATGATCTCCAACAAATCTGTTGCTCGCTCCACAGTTCCGGAGAACGGAGTTTTAGTCATCTTGCCCATGAGGCATGGTTCGCAAGCACCAAGTGATTCATAATCAAGTGATTCCAAAAGTCCATCACTATGGAGTTTCCTTATGCACTTTACACCAATATGACCTAAACGGCAGTGCCACAAATAAGTTGCACTATCATTATTAACCGTGCATCTTTTGGCTTCAATATTATGAATATGTGTATCACCACGATCGAGATCCAACAAACCATTTTCATTGGGTGTATGACCATAGAAGGTTTTATTCATGTAAACAGAACAACAATTATTCTCTAACTTACATGAATAACCGTATTGCAATAAACATGATCAAATCATATTCATGCTCAACACCAAATAACACTTATTTAGGTTCAACACTAATCCCGAAAGTATAGGGAGTGTGCGATGATGATCATATCAATCTTGGAACTACTTCCAATACTCATCGTCACTTCATCCTTCAACTAGTTTCTTTTCATTATGCAACTCCCATTTCGAGTTACTACTCTTTAGCAACTGAACCAATATCAAATACCGAGGGGTTGCTATGAACACTAGTAAAATACACATCAATAATCTGTATATCAAATATACCTTTGTTCACTTTGCCATCCTTCTTATCCGCCAAATATCTAGGGCAGTTCCACTTCTAGTGACCATTTCCTTTGCAGTAGAAGCACTTGTTTTAGGCTTTGAGTTTAGCTTTGGGTTTCTTCACGGGAGTGACAACTTGTTTGTCATTCTTCTTAAAGTTCCCCTTCTATCCCTTTGCCCTTTACTTGAAACAAGTGGTCTGGTTAACCATCAACACTTGATGCTCTTTCTTGATTTCTACCTTCGCCGATTTCAACATCGTGAAGAGCTCGGGAATTACTTTCGTCATCCCTTGCATATTATAGTTCATCACGAAGTTCTACTAACTTGGTGATAGTGTCGAGAGAACTTTGTCAATTACTATCTTATCTGGAAGATTAACTCCCACTTGATTCAAGCAATTGTACTGCCCAGACAATCTGAGCACATGCTCACTGGTTGAGCTATTCTCCTCCATCTTGTAGGCAAAGTACTGTCAGAGGTCTTATACCTCTCGACACGGGCATGAGTATGAAATACTAATTTCAACTCTTGGAACATCTCATATGCTCCGTGGTGTTTCAAAACGTTTTTGAAATCCCGGTTATAAGCCGTAAAGCATGGTGCACTAAACTATCAAGTAGTCATCATATCGAGCTTTTGTCAAAACATTCATAATGTCTACATCTGCTCCTGCAATAGGTCTGTCACCTAGCGGTGCATCAAGGACATAATTCTTCTGTGCAGCAATGAGGATAATCCTCAGATCACGGAACAATTCCACATCATTGCTACTAACATCTTTCAACTTGGTTTTCTCTAGGAACATATGAAAAATAAACGGGGAGCAACATCGCGAGCTATTGATCTACAACATAGATATGCTAATACTACCAGGACTAACTTCATGATAAATTAAAGTTCAATTTAATCATATTACTTAAGAACTCCCACTTAGATAGACATCCCTCCGGTCATCTAAATGATCACGTGATCCAAATCAACTAAACCATGTCCGATCATCACGTGAGATGGAGTAGTTTCAATGGTGAACATCTTATGTTGATCATATCTACTATATGATTCACGCTCGACCTTTCGGTCTCCAGTGTTCCGAGGCCATATCTGCATATGCTAGGCTCGTCAAGTTTAACCCGAGTATTCTGTGTGTGCAAAACTAGCTTACACCCGTTGTATTTGAACATAGAGCTTATCACACCCGATCATCACGTGGTGTCTCGGCACGACGAACTTTCGCAACGGTGCATACTCAGGGAGAACACTTATACCTTGAAATTTAGTAAGGGATTATCTTATAATGCTACCGTCGTTCTAAGAAAAATAAGAAGTATAATAAGATAAACATCACATGCAATCAAAATATGTGACATGATATGGCCATCATCATCTTGTGCTTTTGATCTCCATCTCCAAAGCACCTTCATGATCACCTTCGTCACCGGCGCGACACCTTGATCTCCATCGTAGCATCGTTGTCGTCTCGCCAACTATTGCTTCTACGACTATCGCTACCGCTTAGTGATAAAGTAAAGCAATTACATGGCGATTGCATTTCATACAATAAAGCGACAACCATATGGCTCCTGCCAGTTGCCGATAACATTACAAAACATGATCATCTCATACAAAACCGTATAACTCATCATGTCTTGACCATATCACATCACAACATGCCCTGCAAAAACAAGTTAGACGTCCTCTACTTTGTTGTTGCAAGTTTTACGTGGCTGCTACGGGCTTAGCAAGAACCGTTCTTACCTACGCATACAAAACCACAACAATGTTTCGTCAAGTATGTGCTGTTTTAACCTTCACAAGGACCGGGCGTAGCCACACTTGATTCAGCTAAAGTGAGAGAGACAGACACCCGCCAGTCACCTTTAAGCAACGAGTGCTCGTAACGGTGAAACCAGTCTCACGTAAGCGTATGCGTAATGTCGGTCCGGGCCGATTCATCTCACAATACCGCCGAAGCAAAGTATGACATGCTGGTAAGCAGTATGACTAGTATCGCCCACAACTCATTGTGTTCTACTCGTGCATATCATCTACGCATAGACCTGGCTCATGATGCCACTGTTGGGGAACGTAGTATTTTAAAATTTTTCCTACGATCACGCAAGATCTATCTACCAGATGCATAGCAACGAGAGGGAAGAGTGTGTCTACGTACCCTCGTAGACCGGAAGCGGAAGCGTCAAGTGACGCGGTTGATGTAGTCGAACTTCTTCGCGATTCAACCGATCAAGCACCGAACGTACGGCACCTCCGCGTTCAGCACACGTTCAGCTTGATGACGTCCCACGAGCTCTTGATCCAGTTGAGCTTCACGGGAGAGTTTCGTCAGCACGACGGCGTGGTGACGGATATGATGTATTCACTGGCGCAGGGCTTCGCCTAAGCACCGCGCCGGTATGACCGAGGTGTGTTTCTGTGGAGGGGGGCACCGCACACGGCTGGAACAATTCAACTTGTGTGTCTTTGGGTGCCCCCTGCCCCCGTATATAAAGGGGCAAGGGGGGAGGCCGGCCGGCCCTTCTATGGTGCGGCTAGGAGTGCAATCCTACTAGGAATAGGATTGCAATCCTATTCCTAGTAGGAACTACCAAAGAAGGAAGAGAGGGAAAGGAAAAGAAGGAGAGGTGGCGCCCCCCAATCCTAGTCCAACTAGGAACCCTAGGTGGGGCGCCGACCAGCCCCTATGGGCTGCCTCTCTCTTTTCCATAAGGCCTACTATGGACCATCCCCCCTCGTAGGGGGTTCCGGTAACCCCCTCCGGCAATCCCGTTAAATCCGAAACTTTTCTGGAACACTTCCGGTGTCCGAATATAGTCGTCCAATATATCAATCTTTATGTCTTGGACATTCCGAGACTCCTCGTCATGTCCGTGATCTCATCCGGGACTCCGAACTACCTTCGGTACATCAAAACTCATAAACTCATAATACCGATCGTCATCAAACGTTAAGCGTGCGGACCCTACGGGTTCGAGAACTATGTAGACATGACCGAGACTCATCTCCGGTCAATAACCAATAGCGGAACCTGGATGTTCATATTGGCTCCTACATATTCTACGAAGATCTTTTATCGGTCAAAACCGCATAACAACATACGTTGTTCCTTTTGTCATCGGTATGTTACTTGCCCGAGATTCGATCGTCGGTATCTCTATACCTAGTTCAATCTCGTTACCGGCAAGTCTCTTTACTCGTTCCGTAACACATCATCTCGTGACTAACTCATTAGTCTTTTGCTTGCAAGGCTTATTGTGATGTGTGTTACCGAGAGGGCCCAAAGATACCTCTCCGACACTCGGAGTGACAAATCCTAATCTTGATCTATGCCAACACCACGAATACTTTCGGAGACACCTGTAGAGCATCTTTATGATCACCCAGTTACGTTGTGACGTTTGATAGCACACAAGGTGTTCCTACGGTATTCGGGAGTTGCATAATCTCATAGTCATAGGAACATGTATAAGTCATGAAGAAAGCAATATCAGTAAAACTAAACGATCATAGTGCTATGCTAACGGATGGGTCTTGTCCATCACATCATTCTCCTAATGATGTGATCCCATTGATCAAATGACAACTCATGTCTATGGTTAGGAAACATAACCATCTTTGATCAATGAGCTAGTCTAGTAGAGGCATACTAGGGACACTCTGTTTTGTCTATGTATTCACACATGTACTAAGTTTCCGGTTAATACAATTCTAGCATGAATAATAAACATTTATCATGATATAAGGAAATATAAATAACAACTTTATTATTGCCTCTAGGGCATATTTCCTTCAGCCATAGGGGAGAGAGAGGGCAGCAGCCAGGAGGTGGCGCGCCCCCTCCCAAGGAGGAGTCCGAATAGGACAAAGGGAGGGGGGCGCGGCCCCTCTTTCCCTCTCCCTCTCCCTCTCTTTCCTTCCCCCTTCTTCCTTCTTTGGTAGTTCCTACTAGGAATAGGATTGCAATCCTATTCCTAGTAGGATTGCAGCCCTAGCCGCACCATAGGAGGCCGGCCGGCCCTCCCCCTTGCTCCTTTATATACGGGGGCAGGGGGGCACCCAAAGACACACAAGTTGAATTGTTCTAGCCGTGTGCGGTGCCCCCCTCCACAAAAACACACCTCGGTCATACCGTCGCAGTGCTTAGGCGAAGCCCTGCGCTGGTAGATACATCATATCCGTCACCACGCCGTCGTGCTGACGAAACTCTCCCGTGAAGCGCAGCTGGATCAAGAGCTCGTGGGACGTCATCAAGCTGAACGTGTGCTGAACGCGGAGGTGCCGTACGTTCGGTACTTGATCGGTTGGATCGCGAAAAAGTTCGACTACATCAACCACGTCACTTGACGCTTCCGCTTCCGGTCTACGAGGGTACGTAGACACACTCTTCCCTCTCGTTGATATGCATCTGGTAGATAGATCTTGCGTGATCGTAGGAAAATTTTAAAATACTACGTTCCCCAACACAAACAAGTTTCAGGAGTACTCCATGAGCAACATTCATGGAGTATTTCGGTTTACTCCATGATCAAACAGAGGAGTACTTCAATTGAGTAGTGGAAACAATAACAGTAAACTAAAAATATTAATTGTCTAAACAAGTTTCATGAATATTAAATGTTTATACATGCTAGCATTGAGAACAAGTTACAAAACATGTGAGCATTGAGAACTAAACAAAGGAGTATTAACTGTCCAAATAAGTTTCAGAACATGTTAACATTGAGTGTTAACTGAAAATATTACTCATGTCTAAAAAACTTAACCATCTAAGCAATATTTCAGGAGTAGTTACTTTCAAAACAAGTGTAAACTGGAACAGTATTGCATGTGCATTAACTGAAAATAATACTAGAACAATGTAATCTTGAATAGTATTGCATATGCACCTCAAATCACTCAAAATTTAATATGCAAGTAATAATTACTCCATAATACTCCATTTTGGAGTGTTTGGAGTATTATGCAAGTTTACAATACTTGCAAATTTACATTTGCAAAATGGAGTACTCCTCTTGCAAGTTTACTCCATTTTGAGTGGAGTACAATATTTCTTGGAATGGTATTTTGCAAGTTCACTGTATTTTCAGTAAATTTTGCGGGCAAGGAGTAATATTTTCTTTGTTGTATTTCTTGTTGCAGGTGCTGAGCAACCAGTTATAAAAAGGAAAACCCCTCAATGACCAGAAAAAATATGTTGCTTATGTGGCATTACATGCATTGTGTATGAGCAGAGGTGGTAAGCTCAAGATAAATGATAAGAAAGACAATTCAATTTTCAGGCCGATGTGAGAAGTATACAAACAATTTGGCAAAAGACAATGAAGCAAATTGCAAAAGGTTTAGAGGTGGATGTTTCAAATCAAACAAAAAGATGTGGAAGAAAGACTAAAGACATCAATCTAGAGCAAATCCTCACATTCCCACTCAACAACAAGTCTACCATGATGTTAATAGCTTGGCAATTGGGATATAGCCCTACCATACTCTGCAAAAAGTTCAAGCTGAAGTTGATAAAGAGGCATACAAATTCTGTGCAGAAGGTTCTAACGGAAAAAGAAGAAGGACAAACTAATTTTTTCCATGTCAAATTGTCAATGCTTGATGGGACAAATACAAGAACAACAAGGCCTAAATTCAACACTATGCACAATATTGTCTATATTGATGAAAAATGGTTTGACGTGACCAAGAAAAATAAGACTTATTATCTGTTGGATAATGAGGAGGACCATATGTGACCTTTACAAAGCAACAACTGTATTGGGAAGGTCATGTTTATAACTATTGTTTCTAGACCAAGGTACAATAATGAAGGAAATGAGACCTCTTCTGCAAAAATAGGTATTTGGCCATTTGTACAAAAAAAATCTGCTCAGAGAAGAAATGATACTAGACCTAAAGGGAAAATAAAGACAAAGTCTATCAAAGTCAACATGCATGTAATGAGAGAGTTCCAAATAGAGAAGGTATTGTTAGCAATACAAGATGTTTGGCATGAAAATGGTGCTGGCTAGACCATTTGCATACAACGGAAAAATGCTAAGACCCACATCTTACCTAATGACCTAGAATTTATAGGAGTTATTGCTAGAATTGGATTGGGTATCAGACTAATACAAACAACATGCAAATATTCATGATTTGAAAGTTCTTGACCTTGGGGTTTTCAACTCATTACAATCTCTGACAGATTATCTAAGCCCTAGAACACCACAAGATCTTATTAAGGGTGTGTTGGAATAATTTGTGTGTTTATCGTATTTGAGTACAAAAATCTTGTAAAGAGCTCTAAAATAATATATTTAAAAAGCTTAGTGTGACGAAAATATTCCCTGAAATATCATATCGACTAACCAAACATGTACGAAGTCACTTAATACAAATCATTCTATCTTATTTATAAGAAACATTTTTACCTTTTCATCAAGAATTTCTTGTTATTAGCATGTATTACATTACAAAAAATGACATCATATATCACTGCTAAATAAAGGTATATCATACTCGAAATATAATTATAATATCCCTATATATGCATTAAATTCAAAAACAACATTTTGTGATCTAGTTTATTTGAGACATTGTTTTCGATGGAGAAAAACATTTTATACAAATGCTTTTGTAAGGTCAAAGCAAAATAATAATTCCAAAATCACTTTATTCTCTAGATTAATTTGTGTCACTTAAGTGTTCACATATACTTTAGTAGATTTTAATATCTTGTAAGGATATCTAAACTAACATAATTAACATATATCTTGATAAATATATCTAGATTATATATACTTGATAAATTGAGTAATAAATTCATACAAACCTCCGGAAGGTTTGAGATCCCTACAAGTTGCATGTCCTAGAATCACTAGCATTAGGAGTTTCTTTGTCATTCATAGCAAAAAAGCATGAATATTGCGTTTATCACCACCGATGGATACGATGTTATAAACCTTCATATAATATGTTATAATATATCAAAGTTACTCTTAATTTGTAAATCTTTATTAGAATATTCCGAGTTATGAGCAGATGCAGAATTAAGAAACAACCACAGTGATTATAATATCTTAGAACTACTATTGTGTTGTGAGCTGGACCAGCCGCGCAGTGCGCACATGGGCGTATGGTCCTGATACGTCTTCAACGTATCTATAATTTTTGATTGGTCCATGCTATCATACTATCTGTTTTGGATGTTTAATGGGCTTTAATATACACTTTTATATGATTTTTGGGACTAACCTATTAACCGAGAGCCCAATGCCAGTTTCTGTTTTTTCCTTGTTTTTGAGTATCGCAGAAAAGGAAAACCAAACGGAGCCCAATTGACCTGAAACTCAACGGAGGATGTTTTTGGACCAGAAGAAGCCCAAGGAGTACCGGAGATGGACCAGGGGAGTCCCGGGCTGCCCAAGACGGTGGGAGGCGCGCCCACCCCCCTGGGCGCGCCCCCTATCCCGTGGCCGCCTCGGGGACCCCTCTTACTTGTTCCCGACTCCAACACCTCTTATATATACAGAAACCTCCAGAAAATAACCTTGATTGGGAGTTCCGCCGCCGCAAGCCTCTGTTTCCACCAAAAACCAATCTAGACCCGTTCTAGCACCCTGCCGGAGGGGGGAATCCCTCTCCGGTGGCCATCTTCATCATCCCGGCGCTCTCCATGATGAGGGGGGAGTAGTTCATCCTCGGGGCTGAGGGTATGTACCAGTAGCTATGTGTTTGATCTCTCTCTCTCGTGTTCTTGAGATGGCACGATTTTGATGTATCGCAAGCTTTGCTACTATAGTTGGATCTTATGATGTTTCTCCCCCTCTACTTTCTTGTAATGGATTGAGTTTTCCCTTTGAAGTTATCTTATCGGATTGAGTCTTTAAGGATTTGAGAACACTTGATGTATGTCTTACATGTGCTTATCTGTGGTGACAATGGGATATCACGTGATCTACTTGATGTATGTTTTGGTGATTAACTTGCAGGTTACATGACCTTGGGAATCTATGCATAGGGGTTGGCACACATTTTCGTCTTGACTCTCCGGTAGAAACTTTGGGGCACTCTTTGAAGTTCTTTGTGTTGGTTGAATAGATGAATCTGAGATTGTGTGATGCATATCGTATAATCATGCCCACGGATACTTGAGGTGACAATGGAGTATCTAGGTGACATTAGGGTTTTGGTTGATTTGTGTCTTAAGGTGCTATTCTAGTATGAACTCTAGGATAGATCGAACGGAAAGAATAGCTTCGTGTTATTTTACTACGGACTCTTGAATAGAATAACTTTGAGGTGGTTTCGTACCCTACAATAATCTCTACGTTTGTTCTCCACTGTTAGTGACTTTGGAGTGACTCTTTGTTGCATGTTGAGGGATAGTTATATGATCTAGTTATGTTATTATTATTGAGAGAACTTGCACTAGTGAAAGTATGAACCCTAGGCCTTGTTTCCTAGCATTGCAATACCGTTTATGCTCACTTTTACCATTTGCTACCTTGCTGTTTTTATATTTTCATATTACAAAAACCTATATCTACCATCCATATTGCACTTGTATCACCATCTCTTCGCTGAACTAGTGCACCTATACAATTTGCCATTGTATTGGGTGTGTTGGGGACACAAGAGACTCTTTGTTATTTGGTTGCAGGGTTGTTTGAGAGAGACCATCTTCATCCTACGCCTCCCATAGATTGATAAACCTTAGGTCATCCACTTGAGGGAAATTTGTTACTGTCCTACAAACCTCTGCACTTGGAAGCCCAACAACGTCTACAAGAAGAAGGTTGCGTAGTAGAGATCAAGCTCTTTTCTGGCGCCGTTGCCGGGGAGGTGAGTGCTTGAAGGTATATATTTAGATCTTGCAATCGAATCTTTTAGTTTCTTGTTTTATCACTAGTTTAGTTTATAAAAGAAAACTACAAAAAAATGGAATTAAGGTTAGCTCATATGCTTCACCTTTTTAATATCTTTCGTGAAAATGATGGGAAGGAAAATTGTGCTCAAGTATTAGAAAAAGAATTACATAGAATGCTTGGCACAAAAAACTTGAATGATGAGCATGATTGCAATGTTGTTAGTGTGAATTCTTTGAATATCCATAGTACTAATGATGATTGCACTAGTCATGAAGAAAATATTTCATATAAGGATGTCGATGTTTGTGGAGTGCATAGAGTTTGCAAGTATATACCAAATAGGAAAGATAGATTTTGGAAGCGGCATAATGATGGCTTCTCGCCCCTCGTTGGTTACCCCAAGTGGAAGGTTTGAGATGCAGTGTAGCGGTAGTTTTCCCTTGGCAAAGATACCAAGGATCGATTTCCCCTGAGACTCCTAGTTTCAACAAGAAGGTGTCAACTGCTAACGGCGCCAGATATTAGCAATCAACCGGACCTGCACACAGATACAAATAACTTTGCTCCCAACGAGTACAGAGAGGTTGTCAATCCCTCCGGCCTTGTCGTTTACAAAGGGTCAAACGCAAGAGATAATAGTGATAGGTAAAACTGTAACTAGTATGTAAAAGCAGAAAGTAAATAGCGGATGTGATCAGTGATGGTAATATGGACCGGGGTCCCATGATGTTCACTAGTGATGTCTCTCTCCCAAAAGACGATAAAACAGCTATGTGAGGTAAACGAATTACAGCTGGGCAATTGACAGAATTATGTGCGCAAACCAATGCTAACTATGTTGCAAGAAAGGTAGAGGTTCAAAGCATGGGCGGTACGCCAAGGCAAGTAGACCGAAATCCATCTGCATCTACTACTAATCATCCACCTTGAGATATCTATCCAGAACATCTCGCTGGTATTAAGTTGCGAGTCCCACCCATAGTGTAAACTCAAAGCAATAGACAACTGCATTAAAAGAACTTTGCGTAAAGTAAACAGTCCTTGCACCCGTGAGTACAAGCACCGTTGTTTTCCCCCTTGTGGCAACATCACATCCCCTAGACTCATGTTCCTGTCACTCAAGCTAGTCATCGAGGGGCATGAACCCACAATCGAGCATAACGTTCCCTCTTGGAGTCACTACCTACTACTTGGCCAAAGCAATAAATAACAACGGAGAACATGCAAGAATTACTTACGAACATAAATATAAAAGAGGTAAATCAAATATATTACTCAAACACAATCTGAACATAATCTCACAATCCATCGGATCCCAGCAAACTCAACATAGCAACAGCATAAGGATTACATATGTGCCTCGATCATGTAGGGCAGCTCACGAGGTCTAATTAGTGAAGCACAAGAAGGGGAGGAGAACATCACATAGCTACTGGTCATGGCCCATGGTCTAAGGGAGACTACTCACAACTCATCCGGGAGGCGTCCATGGTGGTGGAGAGGCTCCCGGTGGTGATCCTCCCCTCCGGCAGGGTGCCGGGAAGAGTTCTCCTGGTGCTCCCGATCTTGGAAGCGCGGCGGCGGCGGAACAGAGATGAGATCGCGAAAAAGGGTTCCGTCCTCGAGGGTTTCGGGACGCGTGTTAAATATATGCCAAAGGGGGGCATCAGCGGAGACCTGGGGGGCCCAGGCGCCCCCCCGGCGCGGCCAGGAGGGGGGCCGCGCCACCAGGGCGCCTGGAGCCCTGGTGGCCCCCCTCCGGCCCTACTTCTGCCGTGTGGAAGCTTCCAGAACGCTGATTTTTTATATAATTTTTCCGGGATTTTTGTGGCAGTTTTCGTGATGGGAAAACCTGAAATACAAAAACAGCAGAAAACAGAAACTGGCACTGGGGTGCACTGAGTTAATAGGTTAGTCCAAATATGATCAAAAGTGTATGGAAGTGTATAAATAACATAGCAATATCACACAAAAGAGGCATGGAGCAAGCAGAAATTATAGATACGTTTTGGACGTATCAACATCCCCAAGCTTAATTCCTGCTCGTCCTCGAGTAGGTAAATGATAACAAGTATAATTTCTGTGGTGACATGCTATTTACCATATAAGGATTTTTCATAGTCACATGACAAAAGCTTACTGAGACAATGAATCTGTAGTAATTAAGTTGCCTCATGAGAAAATCACAAAGAACTGAAAGTTTTACAACATGATACTGAAACATCAAATAGATTTGTAATGAGCATGGTGTGCAAATATGATAAAGTGATATCTCGCTTGCCCCTTTTAGTGAAGCAAAACATAAATGCAGGGGCACCTCCAAGGTTTAAGTGATGACTAGATACAATGATTTCAGAATAAACGATATCATAATCATGCAAAAGACAATGGTACTTTGGGACAATGCACATTACACTCAGAATGACAATCATGCTCTCAGTAGTTGGTGCTTAAAGAAGGCGGAGACTCTCGAACCGTGGCTTTTGTTGGCAAGGTTGAAAACCCGTGGTCGGAAACAAATACAAAGCATGTACCAGAGCTCTTGGTTTTAAAAACAGGAATAATAATATTTTTTTGGATATGCATGTTTCGTCAACAAATGCTAGCAGATAATTCAATTACTTCTCGAGCTGGACAAGTTTCGAGGAACGGCTCCCGAATGAGGACGATCACATCCTCTTAATCTCCTTTGTTTATCACTGCCAAAGTTTTCTGATTTCTCATGAACAAAGCGTGAAGGAGGGTTTGTTTGTTTATATTATTTTTTAATGAGCCGGGCGCACTCAATGCCAGTTCCTTCTCGTATTATGGGTTTGCGCATTAGACATGCAATCCCGGGGTGAAGCTTGTCCAACTTAAAAAGATCATGAATTAACTACTACTTCCTCATTAACTAAAACAGAGGCACAAAACAGAAATGCATTTTTTTTTGAATAATTTCGAGATGGTACATGAAAGTCTTCGTTAGGAATGGCAGGTAAATACCATGTATAGGAAGGTATGGTGGACTCATATGGCATAACTGGTTTAAAGGATTTTGGATGCACAAGCAGTCAGTCCGCTTAGTACAGGTGGAGGTTAGCAAAAGACTGGGAGCGACCAACTAAGAGAGCAATGACGGTCATAATCATGCAGAGCGACAAAGCAACATTGAATTAGGCATGGAAGTTATATCGCTACTCAGAAAGAAAAGATCATCAAGGCTTGACAGACTTTCTTTATAGTCTTAAATATGCGTGAGCATACGCCAAGTCAATCAAAATAAATTCTTGAAGGAAGATATTACTAAACCATACCACATCATAGGCAAACAAATCATGTTGGTACTCCAATAACACATTGGGAACCCCCCAGCTATTCGAGACTAACCATAAGAAAACATTAACTACTAAGCGCCATTATGCACGTAGCATTTTTATCACAGACATATCGACCAATGCAACAGAAGCAAACTCTCTTAACAAGATAAGCATGATAAATAAAGAGAGTTCCAGCGACCAACTAAACAAAAGCTCTTTAAAAAGATAAGCATGAAAACTAAGAGCTGAACATGATAGTAGCTATTGAAAGACCAAGAACACACACAGCAAAGATAGACATGAAAATTCTATGTTGTGTTCTAGGTTGAAGTGGAGCGTGTTTCTCTCCCACACAAAGAAATCTGAGTTCCAACTCGTTATGAAAAGCTAAAGCAAACTAAAAAAGAAAAACTAAAAGCAAGACGCTCCAAGCATAGCACATAACACATGAAGTGATAAAAATATAGTGGAACGAAAGACGAACTGATAATGTTGATGGAGAAGGGGATGCACGGGGGCATCCCCAAGCTTAGACGCTTGAGTCTCCTTGAATATTTCTTGGGGGTGCACGGGGGCATCCCCAAGCTTGAGCGCTTGACACTCCTGAATCTTTTTATCATCTTCCCTCGCACACTTGAAAACTCCCTTCATACATAACTCATCATAATCTGATTAGCGAGGTTAGTACCCATAATAATATAATTGTTCCTTGCTGGAAATAAGGATATTCTTGAAGGTCTACTGTTTCTCAAGATTGCCGAAAGGTTTTTGCAAAGAAAAAGCAAGCTCAAGGTTTGCAAAATGAAGGAAAGGCAAAACAGGACAGAATCTGTGAAAAACAGAACAGTAGGTAGCAAATGATTTTTTCGGGGCACTTCTGAAACTCTAATAAAAAAACTCAGAACAGACGCCCGAAAGACAATTGTATAGAGCACGCTGTCGAAAAAATTCAGACCAAAAAGATGATCTGGTGATTTTATACGAATTTTTCTATCCAAGGACAGAATCTGTTTCTTGGACAGCACGTCACAACTTTTGAACTTTCTTGCAATCAGAGGCTACACTTGGCACAAAGTTGAAAAGCAAAGATATAATGATGATGCTACTGTAGTAACAACATCAAGACACAACAAAAGCAAAATAAAATTTTATTCATTGTGGGCTGCCTCCCAAAAGAGCTTTCTTTTATGCCTTTAAGCTAGGCATAATGCAAAGAGGAATCAATAATCATCATAATAATCGGAGTTATAAATTGCTTCAAATGGTTCCTCAACAAGTTCACTCTTGTTCTTTCTAGGAAAGGGGTACACACCTTTTGCCTTCCCGCGTAAGCGGATTTTTCCCTTACCTATATCGATGAAGCCTTTAACTGCTCGGAGGAAGTCCCTTCCAAGCACTATATTTCCTTGGTTTGGCTTCATGATGAAGAAATCAACCATTGTAATCCCTTTAAGGAATTTAACTGGCACGTCTTTTATTCTTCCCTGGATTTCAGAAATATCTCCATTAGTGTGTTCATGATAAGATGATAATCTATCCATGTTAAATTTTAAAGAATCATGAACAATTTTTGGCATAGTATAAACCATAGATCCAATATCACAATAAGCAAGGAAGTCTTGATTAGAGATGCTAATCCTAACAATAGGCTCCCAATCATTGTCTATTTCCAAAATGTCTCTCTTATTGGGTTTGGGTTTCTCTACCTTCATCAAGTCTAGAGCATCCATTCTCTTCTCAATAGTAGCAAGTCTATCTATGATAGTATCAAAGTTATGATCATAAACAAAGTAACTAGATAGACCATGTATAATTTCAAGAGCTCTAGCTTCATCACACTCTAGGAAATCTCCTTCAGCTATAATATCAAGAGAGTGTTTACACCATTTAAAAAGACCATGGTAAAAATTTCTAAGCACAATTTTTATAGGTATCCAAGGCATAATTCTCCTATGTGCATCAGAAATTCTGTCCCATGCCTTCTTCATATTTTCTCCATCCCTTTGATGGAAATCTAGGACTTCTGATTCCCTCAAAGCACCAAATCCTAACATGCTTGACTAAACAGAAAGGAATACTAGCAAATAATTAATTTTTTTTGTGGTTTTCGATAAAGGATACTAAAGCAAAACTGAAAGGTAAACTAACAAGACTAAAAAGCAAAGGTAAAAGATAGCGTGCAACTCCCCTATCTTGAAGAGTGGAGTCCCCGGCGACGGCGCCAGAAAACTTTGCTTGATGGCTTCTCGCCCCTCGTTGGTTACCCCAAGTGGAAGGTTTGAGATGCAGTGTAGCGGTAGTTTTCCCTTGGCAAAGATACCAAGGATCGATTTCCCCTGAGACTCCTAGTTTCAACAAGAAGGTGTCAACTGCTAACGGCGCCAGATATTAGCAATCAACCGGACCTGCACACAGATACAAATAACTTTGCTCCCAACGAGTACAGAGAGGTTGTCAATCCCTCCGGCCTTGTCGTTTACAAAGGGTCAAACGCAAGAGATAATAGTGATAGGTAAAACTGTAACTAGTATGTAAAAGTAGAAAGTAAATAGCGGATGTGATCAGTGATGGTAATATGGACCGGGGTCCCATGATGTTCACTAGTGATGTCTCTCTCCCAAAAGACGATAAAACAACTATGTGAGGTAAACGAATTACAGCTGGGCAATTGACAGAATTATGTGCGCAAACCAATGCTAACTATGTTGCAAGAAAGGTAGAGGTTCAAAGCATGGGCGGCACGCCAAGGCAAGTAGACCGAAATCCATCTGCATCTACTACTAATCATCCACCTTGAGATATCTATCCAGAACATCTCGCTGGTATTAAGTTGTGAGTCCCACCCATAGTGTAAACTCAAAGCAACAGACAACTGCATTAAAAGAACTTTGCGTAAAGTAAATAGTCCTTGCACCCGCGAGTACAAGCACCGTTGTTTTCCCCCTTGTGGAAACAGCACATCCCCTAGACTCTTGTTTCTGTCACTCAAGCTAGTCATCGAGGGGCATGAACCCACAATCGAGCATAATGTTCCCTCTTGGAGTCACTACCTACTACTTGGCCAGAGCAATAAATAGCAATGGAGAACATGCAAGAATTACTTACGAACATAAATATAAAAGAGGTAAATCAAATATATTACTCAAACACAATCTGAACATAATCTCACAATCCATCGGATCCCAGCAAACTCAACATAGCAACAGCATAAGGATTACATATGTGCCTCGATCATGTAGGGCAGCTCACGAGGTCTAATTAGTGAAGCACAAGAAGGGGAGGAGAACATCACATAGCTACTGGTCATGGACCCATGGTCCAAGGGAGACTACTCACAACTCATCCGGGAGGCGTCCATGGTGGTGGAGAGGCTCCCGGTGGTGATCCTCCCCTCCGGCAGGGTGCCGGGAAGAGTTCTCCTGGTGCTCCCGATCTTGGAAGCGCGGCGGCGGCGGAACAGAGATGAGATCGCGAAAAAGGGTTCCGTCCTCGAGGGTTTCGGGACGCGTGTTAAATATATGCCAAAGGGGGGCATCAGCGGAGACCTGGGGGGCCCAGGCGCCCCCCCGGCGCGGCCAGGAGGGGGGCCGCGCCACCAGGGCGCCTGGAGCCCTGGTGGCCCCCCTCCGGCCCTACTTCGGCCGTGTGGAAGCTTCCGGAACACTGATTTTTTATATAATTTTTCCGGGATTTTTCTGGCAGTTTTCGTGATGGGAAAACCTGAAATACAAAAACAGCAGAAAACAGAAACTGGCACTGGGGTGCACTGAGTTAATAGGTTAGTCCAAATATGATCAAAAGTGTATGGAAGTGTATAAATAACATAGCAATATCACACAAAAGAGGCATGGAGCAAGCAGAAATTATAGATACGTTTTGGACGTATCACATAAGTATTTAGAAACTAAATGGTTGCAAGAAAGGCTAGATGTTTGTGCTGAAAATTTAAAATTTCTTTGCTATCCTTGTGAACTTTGCAATGAACGTGATCATTTAAATCCCCAATGCAAATTGTTTCATGATCAAATCGTGTCCAAAAATTGTGATGACTTGATTTGCCTTGCACATCATAATGAACTTAGTTTGCTAGTGGGTTATGAAGAAATGAAACGTTTAACTAAGGATCTTACAGAATTTGTCCTTGATAAAGTTCTTGATTTTGATGTGGAAGAAATTTATATGTATTGTGCTGTGAATTGCATTGAAAATCCTTATATTGCCAATTACATAAAGTCAAGAAAACAAATAGAAGATGAAGAGAATACTAATGAAAGGGAAGAAATTTCCCAATATCCTCCTATTCTTTCTTATGATGAATCAGGTAACGAGGAGGAGCCTTCTATTCAACCAATCTCATTAATAAAGAGCTCCGAAAAGAGGATTAAACCTACACATGATGTGAAGAAGAAAAAGTAGAAAAAAGAAAAAAGAAAGATAAAAAGATATCCCTTCCGGATGATGTTGCTCCTATTACTCATTGTGATGATGATAATTGCTATACTATCGGTGCTATCCATACTATTAATGATGAGAGTGATTATGCTTATGATGATATGAAAGGGCCCAAGCTTGGGGATGCTATGTTTGATGATAATGACATGTTTGAGAATTTATTTGCTGCAAATAATGTTTGTCCCAAGCTTGGGGAGGCTACGTTTGATGAAGATGATATCTTTAGCCTCCCAATTCTTGATACGCAAATCTATTATGATGGAAGCATGCCTCCTATTTATGATGATTATTGTGATGACACTTATGCTATAAAAAGTAGTGATGATTGTATTTATAAAGCTTTTCATGATTATGAATCCCCTTTTTCTGAACATCACTCTAAAAGGATCGAGATGGACCTAGAGGGGGGGGGGGTGAATAGGTACAATTACAAATTTTAATTGTTACTTAGCAATTTTAGGCAATAGTGCGGAATAGGAAAGTGAGCCTAACAATTGCAAGTAAGATGCTTAACAAGCTAAGCTAGTAACACGAGTAGGTAAGTAAGGTAACACAAAAAGATACAAGTAAGAACTTAGAGACAAGTAACCACAAGTAGAAAGTTAAGGTTAGGAATAACCGAAACTTCGAGAGACGAGGATGTATGCCGATGTTCACTTCCTTGGAGGGAAGCTACATCACCTTTTAGAGAGGTGGGAGTTACCACGAAGGCACACCAACGCCACGAAGGCTCACCCTATTCTCTCTTTGAGATATCACCACGAAGGCGATTCCCAACCACTAGTGGTAGGCCTTTAGGTGACCTCCAAACCCTCACAAACTTTCCGGGGGTAATCACAATGGTTGATTCCTCTCCGAAAGACTCCTACCGCCTAGGAGTCTCCAACCTCCAAGAGTAACAAGAACGATGGGAAAAGCTCATGACTTGCTCAAATCACAAATTCCTTTGGTGCAAAGAAGGGGAAGGAGTGGATCTATCACTTGACTGGACAACTTCTCACAAATGCCTTCAAATCCTTTTAAGGATCTAAGATTTGGTGTATGAGAATGAGAGAGAGTGTGAATGTGTTCTTGAGTAAGCTCAAAGTGAATGGTCAACCCTATCTTGTGGAAGAAGAAGACTATATATAGTCATAGTAGAGAACAGACCGTTGTGGAGAAAAACGCACTGCTAGTGTCGGACGTCCGGACAGCACCGGACGTCTGGTGGCACAGGTAGCACCGGACGTCCGACGTAGGCCGGTCGTCCGAAGCCTGAAGGTTCACCAAACGGGGCCACGTAGTACACTGTGTACACAGTTGTCGGATGTCCGGTGACCGGACGTCCGGAGGGTTTCGGACATCCACTATTTTTGTTCTGTGAAGGTGTACCGGACATCCGGAGTGTGCCGGACGTCCGGTAGGCGCTGAGGGACCGGACGTCCGGAGTGTGCCGGTCGCCCGGTGACCGGTCGTCCAGAGGAGGACGGAAAACCGCTATTTAGCTTCTGTTGTGAAATACCGGACATCCGGAGACTGCCGGACGTCCGGTAGGCTGTGAAGGTCCGGACGTCCGTAGAGCACCGGACTTCCGGAGATAACAGAGCACAAAGGCTTAGTTTCACACAACTCTAGGTGCACAAAATATTAGAATTGTTATGGATAGAGTAGAGATGATGTGAGAGGATACTTTGTGTGTTTTGAGCAAGCCTTTCACGATATCCACCGATCCCCTCTTAATAGTGTGGGAACCCTATACTCAGAACCAAACTGAAAGTCAAGCCAAAAGCTATTATCTTGTATATCCGCTCTTGAGTGATATAGATTTGTCTGTATTCATGATCCACACACGCCCTTGAAACATAATCTTGAGATATACTTGATAAACATGATTAGTCCCATATATGCATGTTGTCATCAATCATCAAAATATGATTAAGGGCATGATTGCACTTTCAATCTCCCCCTTTTTGGTAGTTGATGACAACATGCATGCACTTCTCAAAAACTGTAGTAAAGACTTTTAAATATCGAAATGATGTTGTGGAGCTCCCCCTAAATAGGTGCATGAACAATAATAAACATGAAGAGGGGAGCTCCCCCTCAATATGATATCGTAACAATCTCATTCACAAGATATCATAACAAACTCATACACAAGATATACAAGATATCATAACCCAATCTCATACACATGAGAACTCAATATTTCCATAGATAGATAGGTGCATTACATAATAGACAAAGGTTCAACTCATAGCACATCATAGGTTCAATACAAATCTCACATCATTACATAATAGATAAGTGCCTACTCCCCCTTGGCAGCTACTACCCAAAAGGTGTCAGATCATCATAAAGCATCATCATCATCATCAGCGTGAGTACCACTGCCACCAGCCTCGTCAAGGAATTCAGACCACTCTGGACCCGAGGGAAAACCAAAGTCAGAAGGCAGATCATCAGGATGACGTTCATCATCACTCACATCGAATACTCCGGAGTCTCTCAGACGAGCTTTCAAAGCATTCTTGGAAGTGACCATGCGAGTGACCACATCGTGATTCTGGGAGCACAGAAAGGTAATAGCCTTCATCATGGGAGAGTGAGATTTCCCAAGAAAGCGAGCAATGCGTCCAAGAGATGAAGATCCGGAAGGAGCAGTGGGAGGAACACAAGTAGCTGCTCGGCGAGGATGAGTAGAGGAAGAAGAGGGCCTGACCCAGTCATCCGCCATGTGGGATGGAATAACCTACTGCTCATGTAAGTGAGTGCGGACAATGGGAAACGGAGCCACACTCTCAGTAAACGCCTGAAGAAAGGGGGCACGAGGAAAGGCCTGCTTGAATTGAAAAGAAGCGAGACGGATCTCATGCCACAAAAAATGAGGAACATTTATCTTCCCTTTGGGTGTTGTATAGAGACGATGCATGAGATCGATGCAATAGCTATTGCACGACCCTTTGTCTCCCATCTTAGGGTAGACGGTGCGAATGACACACTGAAAAATGATGTAGAAGGGAGAGCGCCAAATTGACACTTGGTTTAGATCCTTCTCTTTCTCCTCCTTAGTCATCTCAGTGATGGGTTTGAGGAGATCCATGCAAACATTAATGCCCTTGGGCTTATGGTTGGGATCATCCTTGTGTATTTTGAACCCACTATCAGGAAAACCAAGAGCAGCGACAAATTGTGAGTATGAGGCTGTAAGCACGGTGTCGGAGGTCATCCAAGTGACAGTGTTGTTGGGGTGAAAGTGACATGTGGCATAAAATTGATGGATGGCAGCATTGTTAAAATCATGCTGAAATGAAAAAGGAGCAGCAAGACCAGATGTGTCAATGAGTTCAATGGCTCCCGGATACATCGCCGGATGAGAACGAATATGCTTAAGATTGATGCACAAATGTAAAGACAAACCCTTAGGTAGAATGACAGTGGTAAAAATATCTGCCTGGACATTTGTGCGAAAATGATCGTCCGTGGAGTCGCTAGCAACCGAAAATTGGTCAACATCATGACGAAGTGTAAGATATGGTGCAATGGGAATGACATTGAACCGCTTAAGTTTGCGACCGTGAGTGAGAGGAGGCTCAAGGGAGATGTGACGAGCATCACCTTGAGGTTGCACCGGTGGAGGAGGAGGCTTAAACGTGGGTCTCTGATACGTCCATTTTGCATCATGCTTATAAGTTGATATTTATTGCATTATGGGCTGTTCATACATGTTTTGTCACAATACTTATGCCTTCTCTCTCTCTTATTTTACAAGGTTTACATGAAGAGGGAGAATGCCGGCAGCTGGAATTTTGGGCTGGAAAAGGAGCAAGCTCTGGATACCTATTCTACACAACTCCAAAAGCCCTGAAACTCCATAGAACATCGTTTCGGAAAATACAAAAAATATCTGGCGAAAGAAACCCACGAGAGGGGCCACCGGCTGCCCTCAAGGGTGGGGGGCGCGCCCCCTTCCCAGGGCGTGCCTCCCTGCCTCGTGGGACAGCCAGCAGGCCCCCGGTGCCCATCTTCTCCTATATGAGGTGTTTTGACCTGGAAAAAAAAATCATAAGGAGGCTTTCGGGACCAGACGCCGCCGTCTCGAGGTGGAACCGAGGCGGAAACGAATCTAGGGCTCCGACAGAGCTGTTCTGCCGGGGATACTTCCCTCCGGGAGGGGGAAATCGTCACCGCCGTCATCACCAACAACTCTCCCATCTTGGGGAGGGCTATCTTCATCAACATCTTCACCAGCACCATCTTCTCTCAAACCCTAGTTCATCTCTTGTATCCAATCTTTGTACTCAAACCTCAGATTGGTACCTGTGGGTTGCTAGTAGTGTTGATTACTCCTTGTAGTTGATGCTAGTTGGTTTATTTGGTGGAAGATCATATGTTCAGATCTATTATGCATATTAATAACCCTCTGACCATGAACAATATTATGTCTTGTGAGTAGTTACTTTTGTTCCTGAGGACATGGGAGAAGTCTTGCTATTAGTAGTCATGTGAGTTTGATCTTCGTTCGATATTTTGATGAGATGTATGTTGTCTCTCCTCTAGTGGTGTCATGTGAACGTCGACTACATGACACTTCACCATGATTTGGGCCTATAGGAAGGCATTGGGAAGTAATAAGTAGATGATGGGTTGCTAGAGTGACAGAAGCTTAAACCCTAGTTTATGCGTTGCTTCGTAAGGGGCTGATTTGGATCCATATGTTTTAGGCTATGGTTAGGTTTACCTTAATACTTCTTTTGTAGTTGCGGATGCTTGCATTAGAGTTTAATCATAAGTTGGAGGCTTGTCCAAGTAAGGGAAGCACCCCAAGCACTGGTCCACCCACATACCAAATTATCAAAGTACCGAACGCGAATCAGACAATCGTGATGAAAACTAGCTTGACGATAATTCCCATGTGTCCTCGGGAGCGCTTACCTTATATAAGAGTTTGTCCAGGCTTGTCCTTTGCTACAAAAAGGATTGGGCCACCTTGCTGCACCTTATTTACTTTTACCTTTTGTCACTTGCTACCAATTACCTTATCACAAAACTGTTGGGGAACGTAGCAGAAATGAAAAAAATTCTACGCTTCACCAAGATCAATCTATGGAGTCATCTAGCAACGAGGGTGAGGGGAGTGCATCTACATACCCTTGTAGATCACGAGCGGAAGCGTTCAAGAGAACGTGGATGATGGAGTCGTACTCGTCGTGATCCAAATCACCGATGATCCTAGCGCCGAATGGAGAGCACCTCCGTGTTCAACACACGTACGGAGCAGTGACGTCTCCTCCTTCTTGATCCAGCAAGGGGGGGGGGAGAGGTTGATGGAGATCTAGCAGCACGACGACGTGGTGGTGGATGTAGCGGTATTCCAGCAGGGCTTCGCCAAGCAGCACTGGAGGAGGAAGGGGTGTCACGGGAGGGAGAGGGAGGCGCCAGGGCATGGGTGCGGCTGCCCTCCCTCCCCCCACTATATATAGGGGCCCTGGGGGGGCACCGGCCCTAGGAGATCCAATCTC
>LR738712.1:846230784-846265876 GCA_902687465.1 Secale cereale | reverse complement strand
GCCCCCCAAGCAGGTGGGGCGCCCCCCACCCCTAGGGTTTCCAACCCTAGGCACAGGGGGAGGCCTAAGGGGGGTGCACCAGCCCACTATGGGCTGGTTACATTCCCCTTTCAGCCCATGGGGCCCTCCGGGATAGGTGGCCCCACCCGGTGGACCCCCGGGACCCATCCGATGGACCCGGTACAATACCGGTGACCCCCAAAACTCTCCCGAAGGCCGAAACTGGACTTCCTATATATAAATCTTTACCTCCGGACCATTCCGAAACTCCTCGTGACGCCCGGGATCTCATCCGGGACTCCGAACAACTTTCGGGTTACCGCATACATATATCTCTACAACCCTAGCGTCATCGAACCTTAAGTGTGTAGACCCTACGGGTTCGAGAGACACGTAGACATGACCGAGATGACTCTCCGGTCAATAACCAACAGCAGGATCTGGATACCCATGTTGGCTCCCACATGCTCCTCGATGATCTCATCGGATGAACCATGATGTCAAGGATTCAATCAATCCCGTATACGATTCCCTTTGTGTCAGGGATATTACTAGCAGGTATAAACCGGCCAGGAAGATCCGGATTATGCTGGCATAGTTGTATTATCATAAGCCCAGTAGAATATGAACCAGAGGTTACGGCCCATAGAGGCTTAGGGCCCATATGTAAATCTTACGGTTTATGAACTGTCATATCATGTAACTTGAGGTATAAGATAGAAAGAGTAGAGACCGAGGCGGACACGATTATGAGCCGGCCTCGGGACTCTGTAAACCGGACTGGGCGTCACCTCCTATATAAAGGGACGACCCGGCAACGGTTCAAAGACAGGCAACAACCCGTCGAGACACAGGCAAGCAATCCGCTCCCTGTTCATCAACGCCCAAGCAATACCAAACCAAACTAGACGTAGGCTTTTACCTTCATCGAAGGGGCCGAACTAGTATAAACCCTCTGTGTTCTTTGTGTGCTTTAACCTCTTCAAGCTAACCCGCGCGATGGCTCCACACCTAAGTCCTCTAAACCGGACGTCTGCCGTGCTAATTCCACGACAGTTGGCGCCCACCGTGGGGCTATTGCACGATGGTTTCGAGTTCTTGAAGGGCAGCTTTGAAGGACTCAAGGGTTACGCGGTTGGCCGGATGACCAAGAGTCGCCGCGGCAGGATCTACATCGACGACGCAGGCTGGGGCCCCGAGGCCGATTCAATCGAATACGGGTACCGGGTCCCCTTCGGCGGCATCCACAGTTTCATCGGCAAGATTGGTGAACCGGGACCTGAGCCGGACATCTTCCCCAACATCATCGAGCCGGCTCAGTGTGCGAGATCGGCCCGGATTCAGCCCGCCGTGAAGCGTGTTCGTTGGAGCAGTACATGGAGTCCAAGCCGAGGACGGATCGGATTCTGGTGGCGAGACCGTTGTCTATTCCGACGATGAATCTTCATCCGGGGAGACCGAATCTTTGTATCTGTTGCAGGACGGCCGATCCGAGGGTGTATCCGATGGTGACAGTATTCCGGACCCCTTTGATCCGCCAAACCGGGTGGCTGTCTTCATGGCCGGATCACAGTCTATGCAGCAGCCCACGGTGACTGGGGCGTTCACAACAGAGGTAGCTGGTGCGGGGGCGAGCAGCCAAGCCCTCTCACCCTCTGACGCTCTATCCACCTTGGTCGAGGAGTTGACAGCACGCGCAATAGCAGAAGTAGCTCCTGCCAACAAAGCGCAGCATGATGCGGAGATCCTTCAGCTGAAGGGCCGGATTGAGCAAGCTAAACGGGATCTGGACACAGAGAAAGCCATGATGGTTACAAGGCAAGCAGAGCTGGACTCCCAAGCTTTCCGGCTCAGGATTGATCAGACTTCTGCGCAGGAGGTAAGGAACAGAAGGCAGTAAACTCGTCTACCGCCGGTCTATGAGGCGATGAATCTCTTTGGCACACCAGGAGCGGGAGACAGCAATAAGCTAGAAGTAAATCGGGGAGGAGCCCCAGGAGCAGGCGCACTGGTTCAACAGCCAGCCGCAGAGCGAAATCATCAAGTTGTGCCCACGCCACACATCCCCACCCCTCCTGGCCATTACTCAAACCCGTTGGACAACATTGTCGCCGCCGCTTCACGACTGGCCGCTTTACCTATCGAGGGGACGTCCCCCGTGGCGTTGGAAGCGCGCCGGGCTAAGGAATTGCTAGACACGGCACTGACGCAGCAACAGGCGTACTTTTACAGCAGGGAGAGGATTCACTCAACCCCCCGCCACAGCCGGAGCTACACTAGGCATTGGGATGAACCGGAAGTGTCTAGCAGCGAGCGGAGATGTCACCGTCACAGGCAGGATAATTCGGCAGGAGCAGAAGCGCACGCCCAGGAGGCGATGAACCGGGCTAGACCTACCGCCCGCGAGGATATCCGTCAAATGACGCCGGTTCACCCAACCACAGCAGAGACAGGAGTCACGGCGAGTTCCTTTGGAGTACAGTGTCTTGTCCCCGCTTTACGAAGCGTAAAGTTACCCAAAGACTTCAAAGGTCCGCGCAAGGTGCCCAACTATACGGCAGACCTGGCTCCAGAGGCGTGGGTTGAGAGCTATTAGATGGCTATGGAGATTCTAGATGTGGATGAAGCGGCATGCGCCAAGTATTTTACCATGATGCTTGAGGGTACAACCCGGACATGGTTAAAGGGTTTACCACCCAACTCCATCGGATCATGGGATGAGCTGCGTCGCCAGTTTATCAAAAATTTCAAAGAGACGTGCAAGCAGCCAATGTCAATAGTAGATTTAGCGGCATGTGTTCAAGGAGAGCAGGAGCCTACGAGCACTTGGGTGCGGCGAGTATCAGCAATCCTGCACTCTTCCAATAGCATCAATACTAGTACGGCGATAGTGACACTGGAAAACAATTGCCGGTTTGAGTCTCTGAAGCTGAAGTTGGGACGGCTCAAGCGGGATTGTAATGACATGGGGACACTCATGAGCGCTCTGGTGAAATATGGGGATTCTGATAACGCTAAGTACCCAGAGGCAGATGGAGACAAGTCCGGGAAAGCAAACAAGGCTGGTAAACCGGCACAAGCTAATCCGGCAGGAACAAGTTTTAATGGTAAGCGAAAGGCAGAAGGCGGCTCTGATTTTGTGGCCAATACCAATGTTCAAGGAAACTTTCAGCGCCGCAAGGGTAGGCCACCCCCACGGAACAGAGGAGGATCCGTCAATCTGATCAACAGTTGAATGAGCTTTGCCCGAAACATAGCACGCCGGAACACCCAGCTAAACATACATGGAGGGAATGCCGGATCATGATAGAGGCCATGAGACAAGCCAAATACAACAATGGACCACCGAGCGGCGGCTCGAGTTCCGGTTTTCAAGGTCCAGGTCACCAGGGTAATGGTTCCGGATCAGGATATCATGGTGGCAACAATAACTACAACCAAGGCAACCAGCAGCATGGTCAGGGTGGTTACAATAACCAAGGCAATCAGCAGCGTCAACAGCAGCAGCAATCCGGATATCAGAGTAATCCGAAGGAGTTAAGTAGTGGACAGTACCATGTCTTTACTACGAGTTTGTGCAAACGAGATCAAAAGATTCTGAAGTGGGCAGTGCACGCAGTTGAACCGGAACGCCACGTTTTCTACGTTGGTCGGAACAACCTATTGTGTGGAGCAGAGAGGATCACCCTCCACGGGTTGACAATCCGGGACAGTTGGCCCTAGTGGTAGCACCATAGGTGGGTGGCTACAAATTCACAAAGGTACTCATGGATGGCGGCAGCGGTATCAACATCTTATATTACGAGACTTTCCGTCGTATGGGGTTGACAGACAAGAAGTTGAGACAATCCAACACGATGTTCCATGGAGTGGTGCCAGGTAAATCGGCTTACCCAGTTGGGAAAATTGATCTAGAAGTTACCTTTGGAGACGAACATGATTCTAGGTCAGAGACAGTGACCTTTGAGGTCGTAAAGATTCGGAGCCCATATCATGCTCTGTTTGGGAGGCCGATTTACGCCAAGTTCATGGCTAGACCGTGCTATGTTTATCTACAACTCAAGATGCCGGGTCAGAAGGGAACCATCACGGTTCATGGAAGTCGCAAGATTGCATTGGAGTGCGAGGAAGGAGACGCAACCTATGCAGAGGCAATATGTGCCACAGAAGAATTGAATTTCTACAAAGACAACGTTGATCCGGTAGATATGTCCCCATTAAAAAAGCCAACTACAAAGCATGATCCGGCGTTGAAGTTTAAATCGGCAGAAGGAACCAAGCAGGTTGACTTTGTGCCAGGCGATTCATCCAAGCAGTTCACTATCAGCGCTAACCTAGACCCCAAATAGGAAAGCGCACTCATTGAGTTCATCCGTGAGAATCGGGATATCTTTGCGTGGAAACCTTCTGACATGCCAGGTATACCGAGGGAACTCGCTGAGCACAGTCTTAATATTGGTCCGAAATTCAAACCGGTCAAGCAGTATCTACGCCGCTTCAACGAAGAAAGGCGCAAGGCTATAGGTGAGGAAGTGGCCAGGCTTTTGGCCGTAGGGTTCATAGTTGAGGTGTTCCATCCGGAGCGGTTGGCTAATCCGGTTCTGGTGTTAAAGAAAAATGGAACGTGGAGGATGTGTGTAGATTACACAGACTTAAACAAAGCTTGTCCAACTGATCCTTTTGCTCTCCCCCGTATTGATCAGATCATTGATGCTACGACAGGATGTGAGCGGCTAAGTTTTTTGGATGCATATTCAGGGTATCACCAGATCAAGATGGCAGTTAAGGACCAGGAGAAGACAGCCTTCATAACTCCCTTTGGAGCCTTCTGTTACGTATCTATGCCCTTTGGACTCAAGAGTGCCCAAGCAACTTACCAGCGTTGTGTACAGAACTGTCTCAAGGGGCAGATCGGAAAAAATGTCCATGCCTATGTGGATGACATCGTCGTAAAATCCAGGAAGGAAGAGACGCTGATAGAAGACCTAAAGGAAACCTTTGACAACCTCCGGGTTTATAAGATGATGCTTAATCCGGAGAAGGGCATTTTTGGTGTTCCGGCAGGCAAGCTCCTTGGGTTCTTAGTATCAAACAGAGGAATGGAGGCCAATCCGGAGAAGATCAAGGCGATCACATCATTGACTAAACCGGCTTGTATCAATGATGTCCAGCGTATAGCTGGCCGGGTTACCTAAGTTTTTTGATCCGGAACTGGGCAACTTCAAAGTTGACCACATATCTACAAAAGTCTGGGTCGTAAAACACCAGCATGATTTAAACCGATGTTTATCAAAACCCGGAACAGTCATCAGGCAAACGCCAAGAGGGCCAAGAGCCTCATCAGAATCTACACGTTCAATTATGTCTACCGGATTAAGGATGTCAGGCACACTTAATCAAAGGTATGAAGTATTTTGGTATAAAACAGATACTCTTTCAATATATATGCCTATGGGAGCAATGTAATAGGTCCGGTGGTAAACCGTCAGGACATCTTTTTAGCGTTGTCTATGCAGATACAGATAACATAAACGGATCAACCATAGCAGGCAAGGGATTAAAATTGGCAGATGCCAAGTCAAGCTGTGACATCCGAATTGAGACAGGCAATGTTTCGAACTATCCTATTACAAGGCACTTGCAGGCCTGAACAGATTAAAGTTTTTGGCAACAGATTTCAGCAACTAAGAGTTAAACCGAGCGGTTTATGATTCTTCTTCCTGCTGCGAAGGCTGAGGATCGGCTTGTTCCGTATCTTCTTCGTCTTCATGAAGTGGCTGGAAGTCAGGAACGCGCCAGTCAATCTTGGATAGTGCACGGAAGTACATTTCCTCAGTAATAAGATCGGACGGATCAATATCTGGAGCGAAAGTATGGGCACGCACTGGCGGGATCAGATTTTCGGTATCATAAACCGGCCGGTCCACCCGTTCATTTTCTAAGTCATATGCCGGATGATACCTGGTCAGGTCCGCTTCATCGGCAAGCTTGCTAGCAAGAGGGCGCATTTCCTTGGTTAAAGCACGGAGGTCCTCGCCAGAGAAGGCAGATCCATCTTCCTTATTACTGGGATATCCGTTCATAGCTTCCTCCGGATCAAAATCCGGAACCCATGCCTTGGCCGGGTCAGTGCTACAAGAGAACCGGCCCGTGCAGCAGATTTCTTCACCTCTACCAAACGAACAGGCAGGATGGATAGCTTCTCTAAAGTACCTTGGATAGTAGTTGGGGCCGCCTTCTGATGGGACATTGCACTTATAATCCTTTGAGCACCGGAATATAGCTGCTCCACCAAGGTATAAGAGGCCTTGAGCTTCTTTCGGATGTCATCTCCAAGATGAGTTATGCATCGCCCTAAAATTGATTGTTAAAGTTAAACCGGAGCGGAACAAAGATTGCAGAGATGAAAAACACATACAAATTGGGTGCTCACCAAAATAGCAGATGTCATAAATTCTATTTGCTGTCTGTAGGATCGAAAGTATGTCTAGAGGGGGGTGATTAGACTACTTGACAATATAAAAAATCTGCCTTTTGATCATGCAATGTTTTTGGCAGTTTCACAATTAAGATCAATTCAAGTAACACCCTACACATGCAATTCTAGAGTATAAGCAGCGGAAAGTAAATTGCACATATAGTAAAGAGAGGTGGAGAAGATCAAACGCAGTTTGGAGACACGGAGATTTTTGTCGTGGTTCCGATAGGTGGTGCTATCGTACATCCACGTTGATGGAGACTTCAACCCACGGAGGGTAACGGCTGCGCGAGTCCACGGAGGGCTCCACCCACGAAGGGTCCACGAAGAAGCAACCTTGTCTATTCCATCATGGCCTACGCCCACGGAGGACTAGCCTTACTCGGGGTAGATCTTCACGAAGTAGGCGATCTCCTTTCCCTTACAAACTTCTTGGTTCAACTCCACATCTCAAAGACGGAGGCTCCCAAGCGACACCTAACCAATCTAGGAGGCACCACCCTCCAAAAGGTAATAGATGTTGTTGATGATGATGAACTCCTTGCTCTTGTGCTTCAAATGATAATCTCCCCAACACTCAACTCTCCTCACTGATATGGCTGTGGTGGAAGAAAGGATTGAGTGGAAAGCAACTTGGGAAGGCTAGAAATCAAGTTTCATATGGTAGGAATGGAATGACTTGATCTCAACACAAGGGTAGGTGGTTCTCTTCTCAGAAAGTGTATGGTAGGAGTGGTAGACTTTCTGATGGCTCTCCCCACGAATGAAGAGGGGGTGGAGGGGTATATATAGCCTCCACACAAAATCCAACCGTTACACACATATTTGAGCAATCTCGGTGAGACCGAAGTGAAAACTCGGTCAGACCGAAAGTTCAAATATAGTGAACGTTGGGATTTTCGGTGGGACCGAAAATACCATCTCGGTGTGTCCGATGTGATTCAAAGGTGGGAGCTTGCCATTCTCGATGGGACCGAAATTAACAACTCGGATATTCCGAAGTGATGTCAATTGGTTACAGAAGGTTGGCAGTCCAGTTTCGGTGAGACCGAAACTCAAAATCGGATGGACCGAGAAATTAGGGTTTGGAAGAATAACTGAGGTGGTTCATCTCGGTGGGACTGAGTTTGCAGAATCGGTTTGTCCGAGATTACTTATGAGTGTGTTAAGTAGTGAAAGTTGCTGATAGTTGAGGGAGCTAGATCACTAAGCACTTGAGCAACCAGATCATCAACACAACCTCATCCCCTTTTAATAGTATTGGCTTTTCCTATGGACTCAATGTGATCTTTGATCACTGAACCAAAAATAGAGTCTTGAGCTTTTGCCAATGCTTGTCTTAGCATTTTGAGGGGTCCACTTCTTCAGACATTTCCATACCCATATCATCGAACTTCTCTGAAATGATTCTCAAGTAAATATTAGTTCAATGATATATATGTTGTTATTAATTACCAAAACCACCCGGGGATTAGTTGCACTTTCAATCTCCCCCTTTTTGGTAATTGATGACAACATATAGATCAAAGCTTCGACAAAAGATATAATCAATGAATAATATCGTCGCTTTGAGAAGTATGTGATAAATAAGAGCTCCCCCTAAATTTGTGCATTATTTAAAATTTGCGTTTGAATGCAAATGCACAATCGATTAGGATTATGGGTCACTCTTCCATGTCACATACATCTTGGTGGAGCGCACAAAATGATAAGAATGAATAACATGCACTCAATCACCAAGACAAGAGTAAATAGCCATACAATAAGGAATAGCATATGATAAGCATTAAGCACACATTAAAGCATAGTATGACCAAGCACTCATTAAGGTAGCATCAAACTTAGTAGCAAGCACACTGAAAGTTTCGAAAGAACCAAAAGAAACCAATGTATCTCAAAGAAACCGGCAAAAGAACGAAAGACGAAAGAGCACTCTCTCTCTCGAAGCCCTATGATCTATACAATTTCTCCCCCTTTGGCAACAAGTTACCAAAAAGTTCGAAAAGGTATAGAACTAAGCGTCACTGCGGGCTCTGCTGGCGGCTCCCGTCTGGGTAGATGTCGGTGTAGAAATGACTGCATCGGCGAAGACTTCTGCTGATGTCTGCGCTGGAGGAGTGGATGCTGGAGCTGGAGTAACTGCTGGAGCTGTAGCTGGTGCTGAAGTGGTAGCCCTGGAGTCAGTCACTGGGATAGCTGCAGATCTGGATCCTCTGGGAACCTGAGCAGTCTGGCGATGAGAGTCCTGGACTAGATCATCCTGCATGAGTTCTGCTCTCTCCTGCCTTGCTTCCTCCATGTCTGCCTCAAGCTTGTTGACGGACACCTGAATCTCTGTCAGCTTCACGTCCAGAGCGTGGATCTTGTCCTCAACAATCCTCTCTAGGCTTTCCTGAGATTGCTCAATGCTGGCCAGGCGTTGTTCAATCCTCTGGGTAGCTTCAAGAATCTGCTCTCCGAAGCTCTTCGGCTTAGCTGCTGCTGCTGCTGCTGCCTCTTTGTCAGCTTTAGCTTTCTTCGCAGCTTCAATTTTGGCTTGTCCTTCAACTGAGGTTGGATCCTCCTCATCCATCACAACTACGTTGTCCTCATGCTCTGGCTGCAGTGGCAAGTGCTTCCTATCCAACATGAATTTGCCCGTGCCAAACTTGGCATTGATGAGCATCTGAATCTGCGGGGCAAACCCACACGACCTCTTCTGGTCAGCTGCAGTCCTCTTAATGGTCTCTACCATTAAGTCCATCACCTTGAAAGGTGCCTTCTCATCAAGAATGTGCAGCATGTTGATAGAATAGCCTCGAATCATGCGGTGGTCTCCAGACTTGGGCATCAAGGTATGCCTCAAAATAGTGTTAGTGGTGGTCAGACCTGCCTGGAGATAGTACACTGAGCCAAGCTTCCACCCTTCCAAATCAGCAGCGGGGATCTCCTTGTACATGTTCTTCATGGAATCATGACTCTTCTTAGGAATCCCATAGACATCAATGTCGTCCTCTCTCTGCACTGGAGCATTCAGAAGTTCTGCCCATTCTTCAACAGACGAAGAAAACCTTTGACCTTCAGTCATCCAGGTGATCTTGCCATCAGGATAGAAGTGGGCTGTGGCGTAGAACTGCATGATCATCTCGTCATTCCAAGCTGTCAGCTCTTGACCCACAAAATCAGCAACTCCACATGCAGTAAAGCTCTCATGCACATGGGGAAAGAAGTCTCGGTGCTCTTCACTGTCAATGTATTTCCAGTCAACATACCTGGTGTCAGGAACAATAGGCTTCTTATCCATCAGCACGGTCTCATAGAAGTCCTGCTGCTCTCTGGTGTGGAATCTGGGGTCCACAGCAGTCCTTCTCCTCACAGCATATGGATCAGACTGTCTCCATAGCCTGAGACCTTTATCCTTCCTTGCCTTCATGTCCTCAGCTTGAGGATGAGCATCATTGTGGAGTGGCAACTTGGGACGGAGCTTAAACAACACATGCTCTTCATCTGATTCAGACGGTGGCATCTCACCTTTGTTCTTCTCAGAAGCTGGAATGCTCCTGGTTGTTCTCTTGGGCTTGGCTGGAGCTGCCTTGGCTTGAGCAGGCTTCTTGGGCTTAGAGGAGGCTTGAGCCCTAATAGCATCACCCATGAACTTAGCTTTCTGAGGAGGAGGCTGGGGTGCATCTTCTTCTTCTTCTCCTTCAGCAGCTGCATCAACTTGAGGTTCAGCATATACTACCCTCTTCCTCTTGGAAGTTTTCTTCACCTTACTTGGAGCTGGCTCTTCCAAGTTGAGCTTCTTTGCAACAGCTGACTGCTTTACCTTGCTTGTGCCTTTCCTTGACTGCTGCCCTTGGTGCTCTTTGGCAACCACATTCCTCTTTGGCTTGGAGGTAACTTCCTCAGCAACGAAGTCAGAGTCCTCATCATCAGAATTTCTCTTCTTCCTGGTTCTGGTGGCTGCAGGAGGCAAACCACTAGGGGTGCTCCTCTCACCATCATCACTGGAACTGCTAGCCTCAGGACTTGTATCTGCCTCTGGAATCTCAGCAAAAGGTGACTCAGACCTGTTCTGGCTGTCACTGACATCTGACATGGCTGACAACCTGTGAAAAGATAAGGTATAGGCAGAGTAGAAGAGTTATCACAACTGCAGAGGTTTTTGCAAAAAAAAATGAGTTCAAAACTTAGTTTTGAGTTTTCACAGAATGCATTTCGGTCAAACCGATTTTAAGTTTCGGTGAATCCGAAGTGTATACAGAGGCCTACACACCACTTTCGGTCAGACCGAAATGGGTTTCGGTTCTGCCGATAACCTAGGGTTTCACTAAAACTATGTTTCGGTCACACCGATTTGCACAACTCGGTTAGACCGAATGATGCAGTGCAATGGCCAGAGGCCAAATCGGTCATTCCGAATTTCAAAATCGGCTTCACCGAGATGCGTTTCGTGGAAACCTAAACCTAAGAATTTCGCTCGAAACTAGAGGATCTGATCTGATGTTTAGGGAATATCTCAAACGTGGATAGATTCATGGCAAACCATTCGTGCAAGAGTCAGATGGGGAGCACGAAAGGGATCGGGACTCACCCTAACTTGGTGGAGTCCCTCTACGGCGGCAACGGCGCGGAGAGGATTACCGTTGACGGCGGCGGAGACCTGCGGCGAGGGCGCACAGGCGATGACGGCGACGATCCGTAGACCAGGGCGACGGCAGCAGGGGACTTGGGGGCGAACGGTTTGAAGAGTTAAATCGCGCGCAGCCCTCAGGTATATATATCCCCATACTGTCGGTGGGACCGAGTTGAAAAACTCGGTGTCACCGAAATGTATAACTGCTGTGCAGTTACGCATATCGGTCAGACCGAGATTTTGAACTCGGTTTCACCGAGATGAAACCTAGATCAGTCTAAGCGTTTCGGTTGGACCGAGATGGAAAAGCCGGTCAGACCGAAATGGACTTAGAAGGTTTTGGAAGTCAGCCTTAGATGGATCGGTGGCTCCGAGTGCTCCTCACTCGGAGGGTCCAAAAATGACTTGTTCAAAGTTGTGATATGAGCATGAATAGAATTTGAGACAAGAAAGCATAGATAGCTAGGGAAAGTGCTTAGGCATTCTTGTTCATCCATTTGGCCAGAAAAATCAAAACAATCAAAACAACAAATGGATGTCCTTGAATGGATAAAATCATGCATTCAACATGCTCACACAATAAGATAGCAACTGAAATATGTGTCAAACATGCACAACCAACACTCTAGCTACTAGCACACAATTTGTTGATGACTAGGTCATCTATATATGAGTATTTTGACTTAGGAGCCAAATGAGAACATTTGATCATAGGTCATACTCATCGTTTAAGCACAAGTGGGGTTACCACTTTTACATAAAGCATTTATGTGTTCACATCATTTGGAGATGCTTTAGCTCAATTTTTAGAGCAAAGCTCCCCCTAGATGTGAGAACCCCTTTTTAAAGGGTCAAACTAACCTTGGGTTGTCGTAGAAGACTTCATGTAGATGTTGAAGATGTGGATGCTCAATGTTGATGTAGATCATCAAGAGTTGGGAGCTATCCTTTGGATTAGGGTACTTTCAATACCTACATGGGTTAGTCCCACAAGGAACAAACAAGAATATCCATAGACATAGATTGAAGTTCACAAAAGATGATGTCCATGAAAGCAATGATTACCTTGTCCCTTGACTTACCAACAAGAGGGTTTCTGACTCCATGAACTAGTGCATGATGTGGAAGTTGATTGCACAAGTTCTTGCCAAAATGAATATGAGTGAAGTTTGTTGGCGGAGTCACCCTCAAGAACCTTCTAGTTCTTCTTCTTTGGGATCCACATCATCTTGATGGGAATCCTTAGGGTTGTAGTTGAGCTTGCCGAAGTAGAACTTGATGTGTCCTTGGGAACCCACTTGACCATGGCTTGAGGTGCTTCAATGAATGCATCAATCTCCTCTTGAAGCTTGTCCTTGGCCTTTAGCTTGTGGTCTTGTGGTGGAAGGTCATCTTGAGCTTGTTCCACATTGGAAGAAGTAGGATCATACTTCTCCTTTTGTGAAACAAACTGTGGAGTAGGGTATTGACCTTCTTCCCACTCAACTCCTTTGGCGTTGAACTTTCGCTCAAAACCAATCCCTTGATTCTTCCGGTGCCTTCCTTGTTTGCGAACAATCTCCTCAAAGTTCTTGCTTCCGGCAAGACTCTTGTAGACACCTTTCTCTATGATTTCCTTCAATAAGCTATTTTCTTGCTCAAGTGTAACTTGGCTTGAAACATTGTTAGTGGAATCAAGAGAACTACTAGAAGCAACAATATTGGATTTAACATTGTTATTGTTACTACTAGAGGAAGAATTTTTCTTATGCTTGTCATGCTTAGTCTTAATAGGTGGCAAGAAATTAGACAAGAGAAGTCGTTTGGCAAGATATGAAGAACTCTTCTTTCGAAGATCGTCATTGATCGCTTTTAGAAACTCATGTTCTTGCTCTAGAGTGAGCTTCTCGAAGCGTAGCTTCTCATGAGATCTTAGGAGCTCTCTATGATCTTCTTGAGTTGTTTCATGAGCTAACTTAAGAGTGTTTAGTTCTTTAGTTAGACGCTCAATCTCCTTCATAGCATTGTCAATCGACTCTTCTCGACTATAAAGACTACTAGCATTTTCATCATTACCAAGCTCACTAGATTTATCATGCAAGAGCTCATCTTCACCAAGCAAGTCATCCTCATCACTATCAAAGTCAATGAATTCAGGGTGTGTTACCTTGGGGCCTTTAGCCATGAAGCATCTTCCAATTCCCTCATTTGGTGAATCAAATAAGTCGTAGGAGTTGGAGTTGGAGGATACGAGTGCAAGTCCGGCAACACCTTCATCTTGACTATAGTCGGAGTAGGAGTGATAGCTTCCATCGGATTGATTGTCGGAGTCGGAGCCGGAGACCCATTCACCTACATGAGCTTGATGTCTTCTTCTTGTGTAGCTCCTTGATGACTTGTCTTTCCTCTCCGAATCCTTGCTTCTCCGAGAGGGTCTTCTTTCATAACGATCATCTCTACTCCTTCTCTCTCTCCGAGGTGACTCATCTCTTGCTCTTCTTCTTGGAGATTCTTCTCTTCTCTTGTGGGGAGCCGTACACTCATTTGAGAAGTGTCCGGGTCTTCCACAATTGTAGCAGTTTCGATCACGACTAGAAGATCTCTTTTCATCATATGATCTAGACTTTGAGCTTCTTTCTTTGCCTCTATTCTTGTAGAACTTGTTGAAGTTCTTGACCATTAGGCTTATCTCTTCATTGGAAATTAGCTTGTCACTTGAGGTAGTAGGAGCATCACTTGTAGCTTTGTAAGCACCACTTGACTTGTTGTGAAGCTCTTCCTTATCCTTAAGTGTCATCTCATGAGCAACAATTCTTCCAATGACTTCAGTTGGCTTGAGGGTCTTGTAGTTTGGCATCATTTGGATCAAAGTACACACGGTGTCATACTTTCCATCCAAAGCTCTGAGAATCTTCTTAATGATGAATCGGTCGGTCATTTCAGCGACTCCTTCACCATCCTTCATCTTGAACTTGTCAAGTTGACCTTGAAGAATATCTAGCTTTGATTCCTTCACAGATTCAGTACCTTCGTGCATTTCAACCAAAGTATCCCAAATCTCTTTAGCATTCTCAAGACGGCTGATTTTGTTGAACTCTTCGGGACACAACGCATTGAAGAGAATGTCACAAGCTTGAGCATTGTTTTGCAACATCCGCAACTCTTCCGGTGTAGCTTCGCGATCCGGAACTTTTCCTTCTTCAAAGAAATCACCTTGCATACCAACACAAATAATGCCCCATGCGGCTGGGTTATGACCAAGAATATGCATTTTCATTTTATGCTTCCAACTAGCAAAATTTGTACCATCAAAGTAAGGACCTCTACGATAATTACCCTCACTAGACGCCATACTCTCCTAGGTTGTGAAACCAAGCTTATGGAGTCCAATGCAATGGAAACCAAAACAATGGAGACCAAAGCTCTGATACCACTTGTAGGATCGAAAGTATGTCTAGAGGGGGGGTGATTAGACTACTTGACAATATAAAAAATCTGCCTTTTGATCATGCAATGTTTTTGACAGTTTCACAATTAAGATCAATTCAAGTATCACCCTACACATGCAATTCTAGAGTAATAGCAGCGGAAAGTAAATTGCACATGTAAAAGAGAGGTGGAGAAAATCAAACGCAGTTTGGTGACACGAAGATTTTTGTCGTGGTTCCGATAGGTGGTGCTATCGTACATCCACGTTGATGGAGACTTCAACCCACGGAGGGTAACGGCTGCGCGAGTCCACGGAGGGCTCCACCCACGAAGGGTCCACGAAGAAGCAACCTTGTCTATTCCATCATGGCCTACGCCCACGGAGGACTAGCCTTACTCGGGGTAGATCTTCACGAAGTGGGCGATCTCCTTGCCCTTACAAACTTCTTGGTTCAACTCCACATCTCAAAGACGGAGGCTCCCAAGCGACACCTAACCAATCTAGGAGGCACCACCCTCCAAAAGGTAATAGATGGTGTTGATGATGATGAACTCCTTGCTCTTGTGCTTCAAATGATAATCTCCCCAACACTCAACTCTCCTCACTGATATGGCTGTGGTGGAAGAAAGGTTTGAGTGGAAAGCAACTTGGGAAGGCTAGAAATCAAGTTTCATATGGTAGGAATGGAATGGCTTGATCTCAACACAAGGGTAGGTGGTTCTCTTCTCAGAAAGTGTATGGTAGGAGTGGTAGACTTTCTGATGGCTCTCCTCACGAATGAAGAGGGGGTGGAGGGGTATATATAGCCTCCACACAAAATCCAACCGTTACACACATATTTGACCAATCTCGGTGAGACCGAAGTGAAAACTCGGTCAGACCGAAAGTTCAAATATAGTGAACGTTGGGATTTTCGGTGGGACCGAAAATACCATCTCGGTGTGTCCGAAGTGAGTCAAAGGTTGGAGCTTGCCATCTCGGTGGGACCGAAATTAACAACTCGGATATTCCGAAGTGATGTCAATTGGTTACAGAAGGTTGGCAGTCCATTTTCGGTGAGATCGAAACTCAAAATCGGATGGACCGAGAAATTAGGGTTTGGAAGAATAACTGAGGTGGTTCATCTCGGTGGGACTGAGTTTGCAGAATCGGTTTGTCCGAGATTACTTATGAGTGTGTTAAGTAGTGAAGAGTGCTGATAGTTGAGGGAGCTAGATCACCAAGCACTTGAGCAACCAGATCATTAACACAACCTCATCCCCTTTTAATAGTATTGGCTTTTCCTATGGACTCAATGTGATCTTTGATCACTAAACCAAAAATAGAGTCTTGAGCTTTTGCCAATGCTTGTCTTAGCATTTTGAGGGGTCCACTTCTTCAGACATTTCCATACCCATATCATCGAACTTCTCTGAAATGATTCTCAAGTAAATATTAGTTCAATGATATATATGTTGTTATTAGTTACCAAAACCACCCGGGGATTAGTTGCACTTTCAATCTCCCCCTTTTTGGTAATTGATGACAACATATAGATCAAAGCTTCGACAAAAGATATAATCAATGAATAATATCGTCGCTTTGAGAAGTATGTGATAAACAAGAGCTCCCCCTAAATTTGTGCATTATTTAAAATTTGCGTTTGAATGCAAATGCACAATCGATTAGGATTATGGGTCACTCTTCCATGTCACATACATCTTGGTGGAGCGCACAAAATGATAAGAATGAATAACATGCACTCAATCACCAAGACAAGAGTAAATAGCCATACAATAAGGAATAGCATATGATAAGCATTAAGCACACATTAAAGCATAGTATGACCAAGCACTCATTAAGGTAGCATCAAACGTAGTAGCAAGCACACTGAAAGTTTCGAAAGACCAAAAGAAACCAATGTATCTCAAAGAAACCGGCAAAAGAATGAAAGAGCACTCTCTCTCTCGAAGCCCTATGATCTATACAATTTCTCCCCCTTTGGCAACAAGTTACCAAAAAGTTCGAAAAGGTATAGAGCTAAGCGTCACTGCGGGCTCTGCTGGCGGCTCCCGTCTGGGTAGATGTCGGTGTAGAAATGACTGCACCGGCGAAGACTTCTGCTGATGTCTGCGCTGGAGGAGTGGATGCTGGAGCTGGAGTAACTGCTGGAGCTGTAGCTGGTGCTGAAGTGGTAGCCCTGGAGTCAGTCACTGGGATAGCTGCAGATCTGGATCCTCTGGTAACCTGAGCAGTCTGGCGATGAGAGTCCTGGACTAGATCATCCTGCATGAGTTCTGCTCTCTCCTGCCTTGCTTCCTCCATGTCTGCCTCAAGCTTGTTGACGGACACCTGAATCTCTGTCAGCTTCACGTCCAGAGCGTGGATCTTGTCCTCAACAATCCTCTCTAGGCTTTCCTGAGATTGCTCAATGCTGGCCAGGCGTTGTTCAATCCTCTGGGTAGCTTCAAGAATCTGCTCTCCGAAGCTCTTCGGCTTAGCTGCTGCTGCTGCTGCTGCCTCTTTGTCAGCTTTAGCTTTCTTCGCAGCTTCAATTTTGGCTTGTCCTTCAACTGAGGTTGGATCCTCCTCATCCATCACAACTACGTTGTCCTCATGCTCTGGCTGCAGTGGCAAGTGCTTCCTATCCAACATGAATTTGCCCGTGCCAAACTTGGCATTGATGAGCATCTGAATCTGCGGGGCAAACCCACACGACCTCTTCTGGTCAGCTGCAGTCCTCTTAATGGTCTCTACCATTAAGTCCATCACCTTGAAAGGTGCCTTCTCATCAAGAATGTGCAGCATGTTGATAGAATAGCCTCGAATCATGCGGTGGTCTCCAGACTTGGGCATCAAGGTATGCCTCAAAATAGTGTTAGTGGTGGTCAGACCTGCCTGGAGATAGTACACTGAGCCAAGCTTCCACCCTTCCAAATCAGCAGCGGGGATCTCCTTGTACATGTTCTTCATGGAATCATGACTTTTCTTAGGAATCCCATAGACATCAATGTCGTCCTCTCTCTGCACTGGAGCATTCAGAAGTTCTGCCCATTCTTCAACAGACGAAGAAAACCTTTGACCTTCAGTCATCCAGGTGATCTTGCCATCAGGATAGAAGTGGGCTGTGGCGTAGAACTGCATGATCATCTCGTCATTCCAAGCTGTCAGCTCTTGACCCACAAAATCAGCAACTCCACATGCAGTAAAGCTCTCATGCACATGGGGAAAGAAGTCTCGGTGCTCTTCACTGTCAATGTATTTCCAGTCAACATACCTGGTGTCAGCAACAATAGGCTTCTTATCCATCAGCACGGTCTCATAGAAGTCCTGCTGCTCTCTGGTGTGGAATCTAGGGTCCACAGCAGTCCTTCTCCTCACAGCATATGGATCAGACTGTCTCCATAGCCTGAGACCTTTATCCTTCCTTGCCTTCATGTCCTCAGCTTGAGGATGAGCATCATTGTGGAGTGGCAACTTGGGACGGAGCTTAAGCAGCACATGCTCTTCATCTGATTCAGACGGTGGCATCTCACCTTTGTTCTTCTCAGAAGCTGGAATGCTCCTGGTTGTTCTCTTGGGCTTGGCTGGAGCTGCCTTGGCTTGAGCAGACTTCTTGGGCTTAGAGGAGGCTTGAGCCCTAATAGCATCACCCATGAACTTAGCTTTCTGAGGAGGAGGCTGGGGTGCATCTTCTTCTTCTTCTCCTTCAGCAGCTGCATCAACTTGAGGTTCAGCATATACTACCCTCTTCCTCTTGGAAGTTTTCTTCACCTTACTTGGAGCTGGCTCTTCCAAGTTGAGCTTCTTTGCAACAGCTGACTGCTTTACCTTGCTTGTGCCTTTCCTTGACTGCTGCCCTTGGTGCTCTTTGGCAACCACATTCCTCTTTGGCTTGGAGGTAACTTCCTCAGCAACAAAGTCAGAGTCCTCATCATCAGAATTTCTCTTCTTCCTGGTTCTGGTGGCTGCAGGAGGCAAACCACTAGGGGTGCTCCTCTCACCATCATCACTGGAACTGCTAGCCTCAGGACTTGTATCTGCCTCTGGAATCTCAGCAAAAGGTGACTCAGACCTGTTCTGGCTGTCACTGACATCTGACATGGCTGACAACCTGTGAAAAGATAAGGTATAGGCAGAGTAGAAGAGTTATCACAACTGCAGAGGTTTTTGCAATAAAAATGAGTTCAAAACTTAGTTTTGAGTTTTCACAGAATGCATTTCGGTCAAACCGATTTTAAGTTTCGGTGAATCCGAAGTGTATACAGAGGCCTACACACCACTTTCGGTCAGACCGAAATGGGTTTCGGTCCTGCCGATAACCTAGGGTTTCACTAAAACTAAGTTTCGGTCACACCGATTTGCACAACTCGGTTAGACCGAATGATGCAGTGCAATGGCCAGAGGCCAAATCGGTCATTCCGAATTTCAAAATCGGCTTCACCGAGATGCGTTTCGTGGAAACCTAAACCTAAGAATTTCGCTCGAAACTAGAGGATCTGATCTGATGTTTAGGGAATATCTCAAACGTGGATAGATTCATGGCAAACCATTCGTGCAAGAGTCAGATGGGGAGCACGAAAGGGATCGGGACTCACCCTAACTTGGTGGAGTCCCTCTACGGCGGCAACGGCGCGGAGAGGATTACCGTTGACGGCGGCGGAGACCTGCGGCGAGGGCGCACAGGCGATGACGGCGACGATCCGTAGACCAGGGCGACGGCAGCAGGGGACTTGGGGGCGAACGGTTTGAAGAGTTAAATCGCGCGCAGCCCTCAGGTATATATATCCCCATACTGTCGGTGGGACCGAGTTGAAAAACTCGGTGTCACCGAAATGTATAACTGCTGTGCAGTTACGCATATCGGTCAGACCGAGATTTTGAACTCGGTTTCACCGAGATGAAACCTAGATCAGTCTAAGCGTTTCGGTTGGACCGAGATGGAAAAGCCGGTCAGACCGAAATGGACTTAGAAGGTTTTGGAAGTCAGCCTTAGATGGATCGGTGGCTCCGAGTGCTCCTCACTCCGAGGGTCCGAAAATGACTTGTTCAAAGTTGTGATATGAGCATGAATAGAATTTGAGACAAGAAAGCATAGATAGCTAGGGAAAGTGCTTAGGCATTCTTGTTCATCCATTTGGCCAGAAAAATCAAAACAATCAAAACAACAAATGGATGTCCTTGAATGGATAAAATCATGCATTCAACATGCTCACACAATAAGATAGCAACTGAAATATGTGTCAAACATGCACAACCAACACTCTAGCTACTAGCACACAATTTGTCGATGACTAGGTCATCTATATATGAGTATTTTGACTTAGGAGCCAAATGAGAACATTTGATCATAGGTCATACTCATCGTTTAAGCACAAGTGGGGTTACCACTTTTACATAAAACAAGTTATGCCCCTGGCACTTGGGGGCTAATGTAAATTCATTTTTGCATACATTGGAAGTGCCGGTTCACCTACAACGAAGCTAAATCGGCACTTGGGGACTACCATGGCCTAAAGACAGGAGTACAAAGAACACAAAACAGAGACAAGTGAAGGAAGTTACCTCGTACTTATCCTTCATCATATTAACCAACCCGGATTCATAATCATGGCTGGTATGAAGCCGGTTCAAATACCCGGAATAAAGTTCCTGGGCACTCAATTGGGCATAGCTGGATAAGTCTATGCTCCACTTGCCCTTTTCTTGTTGAAGCTTCTCCTCTTTGGCAGTATGTTTGGCCAAGATGATAGGCTCAGCAGGAGCGGTAAAACCTGACCCAGTTATCTGAATGTCCGGGGAAGAAGCAGTAGTTGGTTGAGAAGGGGCAGCAGTAGGCACCGGACTAACAGGAGCCGAGCTAGCCCGAGGAGGGCTAACCCGGACAGGACTAGCCGGATCAACTACATTCTCCGTATTAATATTCTCCTAAGCAACAATATCATCACGACCCATGGGAGCAGGGTAATCAAACTGAGCTGCGGGATTGTCTTCTGGAGGGATAACTTCGTCCGGATCAGTGGCCGGTTCAACAGTAGCAGTTTCGGCAGCCACTTTGGTCGCTTTCGCCCTCTTGCTAGGCTTCGGCTTGCTGGGTAAAATCAAAGGAACAATGAGAATCATCAGGGTGCAAATACAAAGATAAACCAGATGTAGAAAATGACTTACCCAGGCATGGTCTTCAGCACAGGGACCTTGGTGGCTGTCGACTCGCCAGAAGAGGACAAAGGAGCCTCCTGATAGTTAGGATTAGATGGTTTAAGCGGTTTACGTATAAGCCCGACCTTTGGATGAAGAAGAGTTGGAAAAAGTAAAAGCTCAGAGCGGCGCCTGCGAGCCGGAGTAAGAGATATTCCGGAGGATTCTACTACGTGGCCACTATGGCGCGTGGTCCGGCGTGCTTCATGCTGTTGTTTCTTCAAAAGAAATTTGGGGTCCAATTGAGCGTAAGGATGAGAAAAAGGGTATTTCCGAGACGCCCGACGGATTTTGGGCGCCGGCGGTTCTGAGTCTGAAGAAAGAGAGATTACCTCAACTTCCGCCGCTTTACTTTCTTCAGCCAGATCCTGCGGAAAGACACTGTTAACATAAATTTGGATAAAGGGAGATTAAAACGTATGAGGATCAATTCATACCTCGGAAGCCGGATCATCTTCCTCAGGATGTGAACCGGAGGCAGCGGCCGCCTTTTTCTTCTTGACAACATACGTCTTCCGGCGTGGCTGCTTGCCTGATTTATCTTGAGGTTTTCTGTTCCAGAAGGGGTCGTTGGCCTGTGCAGAGCATGAAAAATAAATAGAAGACAATTGATATGGACGGATCAGAATAAGCAGAAGAGGTCAGAAAAAACTTACTGCTGGCGGTTTGTTGTTTTCACAGAATGGAGCCAATCCGGTCTGGCTGCACTCTTCCAGGGAGATGTTGAGCATTTTCTTTGCGGACTCACACTACACCACGACACTACAAAGACGACATGCATCTGTTGGCATAACTGTGCATTAGCGACACATTATCTATCAATAACAACGCCGACACATTGATTGTCATGGTTCCTCTAGAGTACCGATGTTCTATTTGTCGGCAATACATAAAGGTTTGCAGACATACCATGTGTCGGCGTATGTTTCTTCACCAATGCATCGTGTGTCGGCGTTTCTTTGCCATGGAAAAAGTGTCGGCGTTGCTTGTGCTTGACCCAGCTGAAAACACTGGCGCGGCAATAGAGTGGTGCACGCGCGACGCGAAACCCCGAAATTTCCATTAAGCCTCCCATTCCCACGGCCGCACCCCTCGAAAAAAAACTAACTCGCCGCATCTCACCTCTATTCATCGCCCTCCCCCCGCCCCATCCCTCCCCGCATCTGAATCTCAAACCCTAACCCACCTGCGCCGCCGATCCCATCTCCCCGCCGCCGATCCCATCTCCCAGCCGCCGATCCTCACCTGCACGCCGGTCAGCTCCAGCCATGGCATCTCGTACCCCCAGCGTCCCCTTCCTTAGCCCGCCGTCAAGTCGTAGGATTCGCCCCACCGTCCGCTGCCATGGATCCCGCCCGGTCCGCTTCCGAGGAGCCGTCGTCCAGTCCTGGTGTTTCCCGGGCATCTGCTGCTGAGGAGTCATCGTACCGTCCGCAATCGAGGGGTGGTCGTCCTGTCCGCTTCCATGGAGCCGTCCGTAGCTGAGGAGCAACCGCCGTACTTCCTCGAGATTGAACCCCCTTGTCCTCCCCCGCCTCCATGAAGCTGTTGGTAAGCTGCATGAGGAGATTTTCTCCTTTTAATGTTCGTTATTTCCCTTGTTTCTGTAAGAATTTATGGATCTAGTCCTATTTCTTTTATCCCATGAGATGCAGTACTCCTTGTTAAGATGAACGCTAGATTCCCATTCCTGTGTGTGATTTGTGATAGTTTCTTCCAGAAAGGGTCAATTTCTTACAACTGATGTACAAGTTGGATCATTGCATCTTTTTCTTCCTAATTTTAGCTTTCTTTTTCATGGGCTGAGGTTTTATTTGAAATTACAAGTTTTGTTTATGAAACAGTTTGACCTCACTCGCAACTGAATGTAGTTCAATTTATTTTTATGAAAACAAGTAAATATATTCGAGTTGTGAATGTTCAGGACTAGCGTCTGCTTGACTGACTACCAGGTTAGTAACAAGAGTTGACAAACCATTGTAATTCTATGAAAGCCTTTCTTTTTAATGGTTGCTGAAATATGTAGTATTGCATTTACAAAAGAAAAATTGGGTTTGATACGGATGTTGTTACTACTGACAATGCACAAAGAGGAATGGAATGGGTTTATTTTTATTGTGAAAATCCCAGCGTACAATTAGTGGGTTCTGGTTGCTAGTGTGTTATTCGATTGAGTTCATGATTTTTCATGGGCTTGCATCGCTCTCTGCATCGCATAAGTTCCAGAACTAACTCTTATTATATGCATCCTGGTCACATACTTGAAAAGTTGTTCCTTATATGCATTTTCAATTTGTAATGGTAAGTTCTAAACTTTTCAAAGTGCTCATGTTAAGCCAATTACAGATTGTGTTAGCATATGATTCACTCGTATTTCAGCTTTCAACCACGCAGCATGCAAAGCTTGTTTGGTTGACGTTGCTGTTATTATGATATGCAGGGGATTGGCTATCCACTTGATATTGTAGTACACAGGGCTTCGGGGTGCAGATATGTATGTCTATGTCTATCCAACACGCACTGCTCTCTTTCGGTCTGCACTTGTGCTTGAGGTAGGAAAATTTGTTCCCGACAGTCCAATGCAATTCAAGCTAGAGAACCGGCTGATGCATTTTCTTTTAGCATTGATTACTATAAATTTCAGTCTTTTGCTTGAAACTTTCTATTGATCATTGGCATTCAAAGAACTTATCTCCCATTAGTCTGATATGGTTAAGACCACTTTAAGTCGAAGACCACTTTTTCAGTGCTTTCCTCACTTCGCGTAGCAACTCAAATGAGAGGTGTGACTGAGTGAGTGGGAGGGGACATTGTTTCCTCTAGAAATACCATAAGCTAGACTTATTGATAAATCATTTTATGGTGGTTCAACAGGGACCCTTGCATTTATGCTTGTTGGGTATATTTTCAAAATTATCCATGCTTGTTGTAGAAGTAGGCATGTTTATAGCAGGTTTATGTCTGAGGATTATGTCAAGGTAGTCTTAATTTCTAACTTGGTGCTTATCTAGTTTATCTACTTCAATATTACGAAGTTCTTGTCAATGTTGTATTGAAAAGAGAGGTGGAACTTGCCCGTGGATATGATGGAATGCAAACAATGGGAGATTCTCACCACATGTCCATTGCATGGCCATCAAATAGGGTAAACACATATTTTATACATTTTCCTGTTCTAGTATAAACTATCACATGATGCTAACTAATTGTTATTTTTGTAGATCAAACCTTGCTCCAAGTCACGGTTGTTTTCATCGCAGAGTTCAGGTATTATTCCTGTCAAAATACTCTTTTGGTGTCTGCAATAGCTGCTTGGTGTTGGTTCTATCAGAACCACGTGAACTTGTTAGATGGCTACAGACCAAAAAGACCTCTTGAGGTGCAAATAAACAGTGGTGTTTTCCAAATGTCGCCTAAGAATCCAATTTCAGTATTGAACTGCTGCTGTAAGAGATGAATGTTTCAAGATGTCATTTGGTGCATGCTTTTTTCTAGTTTTGGAACTACAGTATGCTTATATATTCCAAAAGAACTAGTATAGTAGAGTATTTAACCAAAAACTACCACATTTCATGGAAACGTGCATAGAAACTACCACTTTATAAAATTGTGTCAAAAACTACCATTTTTTTACTAACCCGTGGCAAAAAACTACCACTTTCAAAAATGACCCGTTTCGAAGATTTAAACACGTTTATGACAAGTGGGGCCCACCCATCAAGGCTGACGTGGCAAGAAAGTCAACACTGTTTATTTTGACCGTTAAGTTGACCGTTATGACAGGTGGGCCCCATGTGTTAGTATCTATCTTCTTCTTCCTCCTCCTATATCTCTCTTGGCCATATCAACGAACACCTCGTCTTCGTGCCCCACGGCAGCGCCAGAGCAGGTGTGAGACGGCGACCGCGAGCTCCTCGGCCGCCTTCTTCCCGGGCAGCTCTTCCTTGAGGAGTCCCGCTAGCAACTCGCAGAAGCTGATCGCCACGATGGCGCCCACCACGACGGAGTTCGCGTGCGGCGCCCGGACAGCTCGCGCGACGCGATAGAAGGGACGCGGGCCTCGCCAGAGCTCGCGTGCGGCGCCAGGACAGCGCGTGCGAGCCAGGGTAGAAGGGACGCGAACCTTGCCGGAGCTCGCGTGCGGCGCCAGGACAGCGCGCACGAGGCGCTTGATGTGGCCCATAGCGACCGTGGCGTGGCGTGGTGAATCTGGGAGGGAGGGAGAGGAGGAGAGGGTGGGTTATGGATGGCCAAGAACCAGAGAGGTCATGCCGCCGGCTCCTCGCGCCCATGGCTCTGCTCTGCTCTGCTGCTACAAAAGAAGAGCGGACGAGATGAGAGAGAGAGGAAGGAGGAAGAAGTGGGAAGGGATGAACTTTACTCACCGGTGGCTGTCGGTTGGAGCCGACGCCCGGACGAGAGGATGCCGCGGAGCGAGAGGAACTCGGCGTTGTGCTGCGCGATGGCGGGAGACGCCGGGGATCGCCAAAATCGAGCGCCGTACATCGCGGAAGAGAGAAAGATGGTTGAGTGGTTGCGGTGGATCTGACAGCTGCCGGAGCAGCGGATGGAGGCGGCGACGGTGATTTGGGAGGGAGGAGACGAGGGGAGGGGAAGAATCGTGTAATGCCCAGGATGGGACTATACCTCCTACGTGTCGAGGCACGACTTAAAGGTATAAGCCCATCCTAGAATGATCTCAAGTTTGGTATCTTTGCACATCTCATGTAAAAGAGGGATTAAATTGCAAAAGGAGATAGTTGGCTTACACTCGCCACTTCACACAATACATTACATAAGCAATCATCATTCAGAACATCACAACCCGACTACGGGTGAAGATCCAAAAGAAAGATACCAAAACAACATAAAGCCACAGGTCAAGATCGAATCCTAGTAGAAACCACTACTGATCGTCGAAAACAACACACGCAAACAGCCAAACTCTTCACCGAGCTCCCGATGAAGTACTTGAACCAGCTCCTGCATCAAACTCGGCTGAACCTGCAACTGGTGTGGTGAAGTAACTGTGAGCCACAGAGGACTCAGCAATCCCGTTCCCGGGTAACAAGACTATTTAAGCCTTGGGTGAGGACAAGGCTGAAGAAGAACGAGAGGTGAAGGAACAAACAAGAGTCTGCAGCAGCAACTAGCACTAACTTACGTAAAAGAGAGCGAGAAGAGAAGAGCATCGGTCGAAAGATGATCACGAAGTGATCCTAACTAAAGCCGGTCAAACATAACCCCACCGTGTTCAACTCCCGAATCCCTATTCGGAAATTGACAGTCACGAAACACACGCTGGTGGTGTATTGAAGCATTGTGTCAAGTTATCTACAACCGGAATTAACAAGCTCCCATCTGCCACATAACCGCGGGCACGGCTTTCGAAAGTTCAAACCCTGCAGGGGTGTTCCAACTTGGCCCATCACAAGCCCACGATCCGCGAAGTCGCAACTCCATAGTTGGGAAGACCCGAGTATTCTCGGAATCCCGTGCTCGAGTTAAACCGAACTAAGGTAAGGCTAATCCAGCAAATCCTCCCGGCGTGCCGACACCCTGATAGTAGCCGCGCGTATCTCGTCTCAGGCCACGACCGGATGAGCGCTACGTACAGTACCAAAGACCCCAGATAACTGGGTGGTACCGCAAGTGACTCTAGTTTGGGACCAACACCATCAGCACTGGCCCCCCCTGCTATGTAGAAATAAAGGATCCTCGAGGGAGCGACCCCCTATGCAAATTTAATTAATTAATTAAGTTGTTATTATGAGGCAAATAGTACCAATGTTGGGACTTGCTGGAAAAGACTTAGCACTTAGCGGTTTATCAAGGGGGTCCCATACACCCCAACCGTGTTAGGAACGCATAATCAAGGAACATAACACCGGTTTATACGGTTCCTAACGGCATGAGTGGAACAAAACACCAAGCAAAAGGCTTAGCCTTCCACCCTGCCAGTATATAGATGATTTCATTTTTTAAGCATTTATATAGTGTGATATAACCCAACCAAACTTCAACATGAAGCGAGCATCTTCAAACTTCACCTGCAACTAGCAATGCTATAAGAGGGGCTGAGCGAAGCGTACTTAGCCAAGCAACGGTTTGCATAGGTAGGGTGGTTAAACATGGTAGTGGTTACAAGTAGGAGGCTGACAAGAAGAACATGGGCATCGAGGCAAAACTATAGAGCGATACTCTAGCAATAGGCAAAGATAGTAATGGTATCCGGGTTCGGTCATCTTGCCTGGGATTCCACAAGGGAGAAGAACGGATCCAAGAAGAAGACGGAGCAACAGTCGAGAGAAACCTCACAACTCCGGAACGAAACCGAAGCTAACAAGAGAAGCAACCGGAAAGAAGAAACAACACGGTAAACACACACGCATAAACATGGCATACGATGCACATCCAAGTATGATGCATGTCCGGTTTAAATATGCATGGCATGGCAAAAGCACAAACAACACTACAAGTTAAGTGGAGATCAATATGCAACGAGTTGCATATTGACGAAATACCACATTTAAATATTTAATTGACTCTCATTATTTACAAGACAAGATTAAATGTTTTTAACATGGCAAGAGGTGAAGCATAATAAAACTACACTAACTAGGCATTTTAAATGAGGCCGGAAATAACAACAACATATCCGGAAAAATCCCCATGAGCATGTTTAATAATTATAAGCAAACAACAATTAAACATTTTAGTGTTGTTAACATGATGCGGATGACATGATCAAGTTTATGCAAGTTTATTAAAAGGGTTAACATAAAAGAGATATGAAGCATTGTCACCGTGGTGGAATGAAAGGGTGCCACGGCAACGATCCGAAATGAGGCAATGGCATCATATCGGTAACTCGGTGAGGGACCGGTGCAAAACAAAAGGTGGAGTGAACGAGTTGAACAAGATGATGGGGTGATCCCGTTGCCGGGTTCCCACGAGTCGGTGGCGAGGCAACCGAGGAACATGACAAGAGGTCGGAAAGGGCACGAGGCACACACGGGAGACATTTCATACAACACAACAAGCATGCATCACACGGGTCACGTCTCGGGGTTATACCTTTGAAGCGTGCGTTTCGGGGCGGTTCGAGACGTCGAGGGACGTAGGGGAAGTAGTTGTACACGGCCGAAGAGGAAGAAGTCGTTCCGCAACTCGTAGAGGAAGTAGTTGTTCCGTTCGTCTTGGCGGTTCCACGACGGCGGTAGTTGTTCACGGTCATCGGTAGTCGTTCGGGTCGTCGTGGTACTTGTCGGGGCCGTCTTGGCAACGTAGTTGTACACGTGGCCGTCGTGGGAAGTAGTGGAACTTGGTCGTTTTCCGGGCGTCGGTAGTCGTACACGGGGCGTTTCCGTTTCCGAAGAGGTACTTGTCGCGTCCGCCGTATCGACGTGTAGGGGTACTTGGTCGTGTCATGTAGAGGTACTTGCGCGTCGTGTAGTTGTTCACATCTCCAAAAGAGTACACGGGTCTCCTGTCCAAACATTACAGCACGGCAACAAAACAAAAACAAAAACAAACTACAGCAGCAGGACAAGGGGCTGCACGAGGCCACGGCAGCAGCACGGGTCAACCACGGAGGCAAGGGCAGCAGCGGCGCGGCGGCACAGGACGAGGGAGCCGAGGCCTGGCCGGAGGGAACTTCCGCGGCGAGCTGGTGAAGGAGGCCTCGGGCCGATGCAGGGCAGAGGAGGATGGAGGACCGCGGAGCTGCTGGAGAACGACGCGCTCGCGGGGCAGGGAGCCCGCGCTTGGGGCGGCTCGTGCCAGAGGGAGACGAGGCAGGGGCGACGAAGCCCTGGCGCGGGGTGGAGGCGAGCCGACGCTGCGAAGCGGACGAGGGGGCGCGGACGCCGTCGATGGCAGCGGGACGGTGGTCGGCCGGCGAGGACGAGGGCCGCACGAGGGACGGGAGAGCTCGGGCCGGCTGCTGGGAGCCGCAGAGGAGGGCGTCCTGGAGAAGAAGACCGCAGCCGCGGCCTTGGCACTGCCCGGCCGCGCTGGAGCGACGCACAGGAGGAGGGAGGGGCGCCCTTGGCGCTGGGAGCTGGGGCAGAGGGAGCCGCAGGGCGCCATGGCGAGGAGGCCCGCTGGGCGCTCGGGAGGATCGAAGGGGAGGCGGCCTGGAGATCGAGAGGAGGGAGAGGGTTCGAGGGAGGAGAGAGATCGAGGGAGATCGGGGCGAACGAGCGGGGGCAGAAGGGTGCGGGGTCGGCTCGCGCGAGGGGACAGGACGAGAGAGAGAGAAACGGGATCGAGAGAGAGAGAGCGCTGGCGGCGGACAGGGAAGGGAGGAGCGAACCGGGGCTTCGCTAGGGTTTCGGTGCGGGAGGAGTTGGGCCAGGGTGGCCTTGGGCCTAGAGGAGGGAGGAGGAGAGGCCTGGATGGGCCGGCGGCCAGAAGGACCTCATGGCCCAGGAGGCTGACCTCTTTTTATTTAACTGATTTGGCAGAAAAATTAAAAGAGGGAAGAAAAGAAAGAAGAAGGAGGAGGACAAGAATTAGCACACGAGGTCAAAATCCCCGGGCTCACAAAATGTCAGGATTTAAAATAAAATAGAAGGAGGTTTTTGAGGATCCTCGAAACAACGGAAAGAATTATCGGCAAGGTTTAGAAGGAGAACTCGAAGTGGAATAAACATGGGGAATTTGCAAGTGTGTTGGGGTAATTCCAAAGAATGGAATAATTAAAATATAGCTCCCTAGTATTGAGAGGCTTTTATATGTTATAAAGAGAAGTCACCTTCCCTCGATTTAAATGGACCGAAGGTCCACACGGATTATTAAGGTTGGGATGCAAAAATAAAAAAAGACACGATGGCATGATGACATGATGCAATGCAGAAAAAAATAAATAACACAAACAGAACTGAAACACACGGGCAACCCGGAACATCTTGAACCTTCGGGAATCTTCTGGAATCTTCTGGGACGTCGGTCTCGGGCGTCACAACTCTCCCACACTAACAGAGGATCTCGACCCGAGATCCTAGAGATATCACCGGGTAAAAACGGAAAAGGAAGAGGTAAAACAAAGTTGCTTCTTCGACAGACGAGTGAAACCAGGAACCTTGAGAGGTTAAACAAACTTGAAAGAAAGAATAGAATGGAGATGAACGAAGATAAGAGCACTCCGTTAAAAAGAACCTTGTAGGTTGAAGGACATGAAGCAAGAGCTCACGAACCAAAAGAATATGAAACTGCAATGGTACCACCAAGGAATAAGAATGACAGAATTTGGACAGCACTCCGTCTGAAAATGGAAGGAAAAGAACATGAACTTGAGGAGATGAGATGATACTTGATGAAATCAACAACACACAGCCTCCGGAACAATTAAAAGAATGGCACAAGGGTAAGAAAGATTCAGATAGCACTCCGGTTAAAAGATAAACAAGGAAAAGAACATGATCTCGATAAAACGAGATGATGGTTTGGATAGAGCAATATCACAAAGCCTCCGGAATGAAAGAATAAAATTTAAAACAACGAAAGAAAAGAATGAAGAAGAAAATGACAACTTCTCTCAAAATTGAATTTGAAAGAGCATCCTTACGAAGAAGGGTTGAACGGAGTTGTTGGAAATTCAACAACGAAAGAATAAGCTTGATGTGGGCTTATGGAAAACATCTCAAAATTAAGAGGTGACAACCAGCCACTAATGAAAACAATTGATTGAATTGATATCAACAAGGAGATGAAAAACTTATCTCCCCGGAATGATAAATGAAGAACTTGGGTCAATAATAAGCACCATAATAGCAACAATTCTCAGGGAAAGATTTAGGTGAAATACAACCCAAGAATACTCCAATGAATAAATTGAATGGTTGGAAAGATCTCCTAAAGAGAAAGGAATGATGGTTTGAATATCTCATTCCTGACAACTTGTGAATCATGGAACATGAAGGAATTAACAAGAATGACATAACACCACCTGAAAGATAAAATAGAAAGAATTGCAAATGGAAACATGATGAAGAATGCTTGAGCTCCAACAAGAATCTTGATGAAGACTCCAAGGATGAATTAAAATATGATGAACCACCAAGAGAACTCCGGTAATGAAAGCAAGAGAAGTGAAGATGAAAAGAATAAGATTCAAGGCCTGCGGTGAATAGATTGAGCTTTGGAATGATATAATTGAAATAACTTGAAGCTCCGGAAAACAAGATGAACAACTTAGAACCAAGGATATGATATGATGAACAAGCTCCAGACAAAAGAATTAAATCACCTTGAAGGAATAGAATAAGAATTATGTCATGCATCTCCTTCACCAATTTAAATTGATGATAACCAAAGGATTTGGCATACTACTTATTCTCGTTGGAAAGAATTAAAGAGAGATCTAGCACAAGCTTGGGTAAATCTTCAACGAACCACCGGTAGGATTATGGAAAGAACAAATGAATTGAAACGATAACAACGGAAGAGTAAACTTGAATGAACCACCGTAAGAATATGGAAACGAACGAAGAGACATCAATGAAGAATATTTGGAGAACGAAGTTGAAAACTGAGAACGAAGAAATATTCTGAATTGATGGCCTTCGGAGGATCACAAAGAAAAGAATGCATGAAATGCTCCGGATGGGTATGAAAAGAATTCCTCACAATCAGAACGATAATGAGGATGGCATGAAGCTAGAACCACGAATCTTCAAGAGAACGGGCCAAGGTTTAAGAGAAACACTTCTCCGGTCTCCAAATGTTGAGAATGAAGACGAGAAATGCCATAAGAATTGTTGAGCACTCCGGAATGAAGAATTAAAAAGGTTGAAACAATGATGAAAAAAGAATTTGAAAGCGGACTTGGAGAAGGCATGTGACTGATGGAAATCATTCTTACGTCACACTTTGAAAAGAATTTGAGTATAACTCCAGAAAATAGAAGAGTCAGGTAAGATCCTGGAAAAGACCTGTGGGTTAGGGCCCACTCAAGAGAAATCACCGTTGAAAAAGATTGCTTAAGAGATATTGCACCGGTTGAATTAAATGGCTTGAATAAGATAACAACCTCAAAAATAGCTTGAACGGATTAAGAATGGAATTATGAATCTTCAGCACTCCGGATATGAATAGCAAGAGGAGAATTATTAATTGGTGCCCCGGAATAAGAAAGCATTGTGAAAAGAGGAAAAGGATAAGATCAACACCGAAATCTTGAATTACATCCAAGAGAACAAAAGAATGATGAACTGAAGCTCTTGAGCAACTTCAAGATAAATCACCGGATAAGAACATTGAAGGAAAAGAAAGAAGAAACATCACATTAATAAAATGGATATTTCATTTAAGAATTTCTGGCTCCAAGAAAAGAAGGGTGGGAGGGTGGGGAAAAACAAAGACAACTTTGGATGAACAAAATGGACACCGGTTGAAAAAGAATTTAACATGACCATCTTGATGATCAAGAAGAAATAGCACTCCCATAGAAGTATGAGAACACCGATTAGGAAAGGTATGGAATCAACATTTGACATCGAAGCAACTCGAATACCAGAATCAAAACAAGAACAAAGGATAGATGTGTAGCAGCCTAATCTTCATAATATCATTCGAACAGAGACTTGAACGAATGAATTCCGCAGGTACATCCACTTGACGAGAAGCCACTTGAAGAACAAAAGATAAATAAAAAGGAACAAGGAACAGATAGAACAAATACAAGATAGAAGTTTCGTTCGACATCTTCGTGCTGAAAGCTCATGGAACATGTTACAAAAGGGTTTTGCAATCCCCGGATCAGCATAGCCAAGGACCCTTTAAGATGCAACTCCCGATCAGAACAAGTCCATAAAACCACTTCACTCAATGTAGAACCCCAAACTTCATATCGAGCATCCGTTGGAAGAATGCCTAGAACTACTAGATGAACCCACCTATAGATTTCCGAAAGTTTCCAGTTATGCAATCAGGTGTTGGGGATACACGGGAAGCACCGCGCAATCAACTCTAAACCTACATCCAGGTGTATCCATCCTTCAACACATAACCAGTCTTTCTCGGAAACTGTTTACCTCGGACCTTCGAAAAGCATCCACTATAACAAGCTATGGCAATACTCTCGAACTACCTCCCCAGTACTGGGTGATGTCGGGGTTATCTTGCCACTGGCCGTATAGGAGAGATTTTCGATGTCGGCCGTCTTAAGTATTTAGTACTGCCGCGATATGCTTGTTACAACGATACCCCGAAGCTCAACTCCTCGGTAACAGGAGGCATCGAGAACAATATCCTTGTCACAAGAACATCGAAACAATCCCAGAATACTCGCGGGATCCTAAAAAAAAATTTGGTGCAATTTTGAAAGTAGAAGAGGTAAGAGTAGACGTCAGGAGTCCTCACCAGAATGAAAGGGGAAGAGAAGCAAGAAATCCTACTCTCCGATATAATATAGGACTCAAAAAGTTTTCAGTGTGTGCCTAGACTCAACCGTCAACGATTCGATCAATCAGTGGGGGCTTCTAGGTCGGAGAAGGCTCTGAATACCAACTTGTAATGCCCAGGATGGGACTATACCTCCTACGTGTCGAGGCACGACTTAAAGGTATAAGCCCATCCTAGAATGATCTCAAGTTTGGTATCTTTGCACATCTCATGTAAAAGAGGGATTAAATTGCAAAAGGAGATAGTTGGCTTACACTCGCCACTTCACACAATACATTACATAAGCAATCATCATTCAGAACATCACAACCCGACTACGGGTGAAGATCCAAAAGAAAGATACCAAAACAACATAAAGCCACAGGTCAAGATCGAATCCTAGTAGAAACCACTACTGATCGTCGAAAACAACACACGCAAACAGCCAAACTCTTCATCGAGCTCCCGATGAAGTACTTGAACCAGCTCCTGCATCAAACTCGGCTGAACCTGCAACTGGTGTGGTGAAGTAACTGTGAGCCACAGAGGACTCAGCAATCCCGTTCCCGGGTAACAAGACTATTTAAGCCTTGGGTGAGGACAAGGCTGAAGAAGAACGAGAGGTGAAGGAACAAACAAGAGTCTGCAGCAGCAACTAGCACTAACTTACGTAAAAGAGAGCGAGAAGAGAAGAGCATCGGTCGAAAGATGATCACTAAGTGATCCTAACTAAAGCCGGTCAAACATAACCCCACCGTGTTCAACTCCCGAATCCCTATTCGGAAATTGACAGTCACGGAACACACGCTGGTGGTGTATTGAAGCATTGTGTCAAGTTATCTACAACCGGAATTAACAAGCTCCCATCTACCACATAACCGCGGGCACGGCTTTCGAAAGTTCAAACCCTGCAGGGGTGTTCCAACTTGGCCCATCACAAGCCCACGATCCGCGAAGTCGCAACTCCATAGTTGGGAAGACCCGAGTATTCTCGGAATCCCGTGCTCGAGTTAAACCGAACTAAGGTAAGGCTAATCTAGCAAATCCTCCCGGCGTGCCGACACCCTGATAGTAGCCGCGCGTATCTCGTCTCAGGCCACGACCGGATGAGCGCTACGTACAGTACCAAAGACCCCAGATAACTGGGTGGTACCGCAAGTGACTCTAGTTTGGGACCAACACCATCAGCACTGGCCCCCCTGCTATGTAGAAATAAAGGATCCTCGAGGGAGCGACCCCCTATGCAAATTTAATTAATTAATTAAGTTGTTATTATGAGGCAAATAGTACCAATGTTGGGACTTGCTGGAAAAGACTTAGCACTTAGCGGTTTATCAAGGGGGTCCCATACACCCCAACCGTGTTAGGAACGCATAATCAAGGAACATAACACCGGTTTATACGGTTCCTAACGGCATGAGTGGAACAAAACACCAAGCAAAAGGCTTAGCCTTCCACCCTGCCAGTATATAGATGATTTCATTTTTTAAGCATTTATATAGTGTGATATAACCCAACCAAACTTCAACATGAAGCGAGCATCTTCAAACTTCACCTGCAACTAGCAATGCTATAAGAGGGGCTGAGCGAAGCGTACTTAGCCAAGCAACGGTTTGCATAGGTAGGGTGGTTAAACATGGTAGTGGTTACAAGTAGGAGGCTGACAAGAAGAACATGGGCATCGAGGCAAAACTATAGAGCGATACTCTAGCAATAGGCAAAGATAGTAATGGTATCCGGGTTCGGTCATCTTGCCTGGGATTCCACAAGGGAGAAGAACGGATCCAAGAAGAAGACGGAGCAACAGTCGAGAGAAACCTCACAACTCCGGAACGAAACCGAAGCTAACAAGAGAAGCAACCGGAAAGAAGAAACAACACGGTAAACACACACGCATAAACATGGCATACGATGCACATCCAAGTATGATGCATGTCCGGTTTAAATATGCATGGCATGGCAAAAGCACAAACAACACTACAAGTTAAGTGGAGATCAATATGCAACGAGTTGCATATTGACGAAA
>LR738712.1:846143504-846230774 GCA_902687465.1 Secale cereale | reverse complement strand
TGTCGGGGGAACGACATCTATGGGATCGCGGGATCCCTTTCGGTTCGGCGGGGAGAGGATTTGCACAAAGAGCGGATCGAGCGATCAGCACGCGCAGGTCTTTTTTACCCAGGTTCGGGCCGCACGGATGCGTAAAACCCTACTCCTGCTTTTAGTGTATTATTTTGGTGTTCTAGCTCAGGAGCGCTGTTATGAACAGCCGCTACAAAACTGAACCAAAAAGAGCGTCCAGCCTCCTCCTTTTCTTTAGTTGCCTTTGGGCCTCCTTTTATACATAGAAAGGGGTCACCAACAGTGGCAAACAGTATTAGGAAGAGGTGTAAAGTTGCTACAGTATATCATAGCTATCCCTGCCAGACTGAGACAGATGCAATTAATGCACTGGTTGCGTGCGCTGCTTCCGTTCGGCCACCAGGACAGCGGCCTGTCCACTCACCACCGCTGAGTACATCCAGCCCACGTATCCTGCCACGTGCTAGGGAAAAGTCCAGGATAGGTGGTTCTGGAGTAGTACACATGTACGTGGCTAGGCATACCTCATTTGTATATTGACGTGCCTATTATTGGGATGGTGTGCTGGCATGGAACTTGGCTTGCCGGGTTGATGCCTGCCGCTGGCAGTGCTTGCCGCTATGCATGCGCCTTGCCGCCGGAGTGCTTGCCGCTGGATATGTGGCTCGGCAAGGCTTGCCGCTGGCTGGCGCCTTGCCGCTGGCATACTTTGGCTTGTGTCTTGCTGCTGGCCCGGCAAGGCTTGCCGCTTGGCCCGGCAAGGCTTGCCGGGTCGCGCTACAGTAATTCCTGCATTTAGTCTGTTGTCTCCTGATCATTGAGTTGAGCGCTTCCTCAATATTCTTGGGTCGTAGATGTGTCTTAAAAGTGGATTTCTTTCATCGCCATGTCCTCCCCGCCTAGGGGCTATAACTTCCCGGTGCATGTCCAGGGGTAATGGACACCCCCCGTTCATTACACCGACAGAAGCCCCCGGGCCTGGGTCGGGCAAGCGCGCATAGTGCTGTCCGGGCCAGGCCCAAAAACATGCACCGGTATACGCGCGGCGACAAGTAATCAACTCTTATGACTTTAGCTGCGCGCTGATGAATGGCGTATTAAAGCTCCCTTGCCGGAGCGCATGGCTCGACGACAAGGTTAGGAGCCCCCTTGTCGGAGCGCATAGCTCGACGACAAGGTTGAGAACTCCCTTGTCGGAGCGCGTGGCTCGACGACAAGGTTGAAAGCCCCCTTGTCGGAGCGCATAGCTCGACGACAAGGTTGAGAACTCCCTTGTCGGAGCGCGTGGCTCGACGACAAGGTTGAAAGCCCCCTTGTCGGAGCGCATAGCTCGACGACAAGGTTTACTAAACTTGCGACTTCAGCGGAGAACTCTGACGCTCTCGACGCCGGCTTGAGCTTGTGGTGCTTGAGGCTTGCCGGACCTTGGGCTTGCCGGAGGTGCAGGCAGACAGAGCAGGACGGCAGCAGGAGCCGTGACCTCCCGAGAGGGAACGCCACACCGTGCGATGAAGAGCCAGCCCCCGAGCCTTCCCCACAAAGGGAAAAGCGGGTGCCTTGCTTGATTCATACGGTCATCCTCGCCGCCGCCGCTGTCTTGCCGGCATACAGTCCAGCGCCCTTGGCCTTCTCGGCTGCCAAAGAAACAATTTATCTTTGGTTAGATCAATCTTTGTGCATGTAAGACAAGCGTCTCCATGCTAAATAAATGCTGCTCCCCTCTTGATTAATTCCGTCCTTGCACATATCTCTTATCCTACGCTGTCTGGTAGCCTTGCCGGCGCGCACACTTGCCGCGAGCGCTGGATTCGAGGCGTCAGCAGCCTGCTGGCGGTACTACTACCGGCAAGGCGACTTGCCGGGCCAGAACGCAGCTGCTGAGTTTGCCGAGCGGACTCGAGGCGAAACTAGGCGCGGACTGACCATGACAAAGCCCCTTCGCGTGCAGATTGATGTATAAGGACGGGAGATCAATCAAGACGGCCCATGCCTGCCGGAAAGGTTTTACCTTCCCAGCTTTAGCGCGGCTACACATATCGCCGAGCGGGCTCGAGGCGACATGGAGCGCGACTAGCGCAGTGAAGGCTCCTCCGCAGGCAAGGGTAAAGAGCAAATAAAAAGAGTAAAGGAAATGTAACTGTGTTTAGTCTCTAAAACTTATCTTTTCTTGCTGCGCATCTTGCATAGCGAGGCCATGCTCGTGATGATGACCGGCAGCTCTGTGCAAGGTTATCCTCTGGGGCGCTGCCAGCCCCCGAGCTCACCTCCCATGCGTGTTCCTGCAACGCTAGTCGAACATGTGATGCCTCGACAGCGTTTCAGCACAACAAGTTGATTAGCTTCTAGCTTGCAATTAACATGCTGTAATCTGGACTTCTGCTGAATGCTCCCTTGCTTGCCGGAACACCTTCCCAGTTTTAGTGTAGCTGCACACATCGCCGAGCGGACTCGAGGCGATATGGAGCACAACTAGCCCCGGAAAGGTTTACCTTCCCGGCCCTAACGCAGCTACACACGTCGCTGAGCGGACTCGAAGCGATTAGGAGCGCGACTAGTGCAGGGAAGGCTCCTCAGCATACGGGTTCATGTAGAGATTTGAAGAATAAAAATCATATCTAAACAGCAGAAAATACTAAGGTTTAAAAACTTAGCTTTTGCAAGGGTCGTGGTGCCCTTCTCTTTGGACGCCATGACGATCAAGCTGATGAAGAAACTGGCGCGCTGACCGCTAGATCGGGTTCGCACGACCTCTCTCCCCACGGTCGGCGCCAAAGATGTCGGGGGAACGACATCTATGGGATCGCGGGATCCCTTTCGGTTCGGCGGGGAGAGGATTTGCACAAAGAGCGGATCGAGCGATCAGCACGCGCAGGTCTTTTTTACCCAGGTTCGGGCCGCACGGATGCGTAAAACCCTACTCCTGCTTTTAGTGTATTATTTTGGTGTTCTAGCTCAGGAGCGCTGTTATGAACAGCCGCTACAAAACTGAACCAAAAAGAGCGTCCAGCCTCCTCCTTTTCTTTAGTTGCCTTTGGGCCTCCTTTTATACATAGAAAGGGGTCACCAACAGTGGCAAACAGTATTAGGAAGAGGTGTAAAGTTGCTACAGTATATCATAGCTATCCCTGCCAGACTGAGACAGATGCAATTAATGCACTGGTTGCGTGCGCTGCTTCCGTTCGGCCACCAGGACAGCGGCCTGTCCACTCACCACCGCTGAGTACATCCAGCCCACGTATCCTGCCACGTGCTAGGGAAAAGTCCAGGATAGGTGGTTCTGGAGTAGTACACATGTACGTGGCTAGGCATACCTCATTTGTATATTGACGTGCCTATTATTGGGATGGTGTGCTGGCATGGAACTTGGCTTGCCGGGTTGATGCCTGCCGCTGGCAGTGCTTGCCGCTATGCATGCGCCTTGCCGCCGGAGTGCTTGCCGCTGGATATGTGGCTCGGCAAGGCTTGCCGCTGGCTGGCGCCTTGCCGCTGGCATACTTTGGCTTGTGTCTTGCTGCTGGCCCGGCAAGGCTTGCCGCTTGGCCCGGCAAGGCTTGCCGGGTCGCGCTACAGTAATTCCTGCATTTAGTCTGTTGTCTCCTGATCATTGAGTTGAGCGCTTCCTCAATATTCTTGGGTCGTAGATGTGTCTTAAAAGTGGATTTCTTTCATCGCCATGTCCTCCCCGCCTAGGGGCTATAACTTCCCGGTGCATGTCCAGGGGTAATGGACACCCCCCGTTCATTACACCGACAACAAGACAAGATTAAATGTTTTTAACATGGCAAGAGGTGAAGCATAATAAAACTACACTAACTAGGCATTTTAAATGAGGCCGTAAATAACAACAACATATCCGGAAAAATCCCCATGAGCATGTTTAATAATTATAAGCAAACAACAATTAAACATTTTAGTGTTGTTAACATGATGCGGATGACATGATCAAGTTTATGCAAGTTTATTAAAAGGGTTAACATAAAAGAGATATGAAGCATTGTCACCGTGGTGGAATGAAAGGGTGCCACGGCAACGATCCGAAATGAGGCAATGGCATCATATCGGTAACTCGGTGAGGGACCGGTGCAAAACAAAAGGTGGAGTGAACGAGTTGAACAAGATGATGGGGTGATCCCGTTGCCGGGTTCCCACGAGTCGGTGGCGAGGCAACCGAGGAACATGACAAGAGGTCGGAACGGGCACGAGGCACACACGGGAGACATTTCATACAACACAACAAGCATGCATCACACGGGTCACGTCTCGGGGTTATACCTTCGAAGCGTGCGTTTCGGGGCGGTTCGAGACGTCGAGGGACGTAGGGGAAGTAGTTGTACACGGCCGAAGAGGAAGAAGTCGTTCCGCAACTCGTAGAGGAAGTAGTTGTTCCGTTCGTCTTGGCGGTTCCACGACGGCGGTAGTTGTTCACGGTCATCGGTAGTCGTTCGGGTCGTCGTGGTACTTGTCGGGGCCGTCTTGGCAACGTAGTTGTACACGTGGCCGTCGTGGGAAGTAGTGGAACTTGGTCGTTTTCCGGGCGTCGGTAGTCGTACACGGGGCGTTTCCGTTTCCGAAGAGGTACTTGTCGCGTCCGCCAATTCGACATGTAGGGGTACTTGGTCGTGTCATGTAGAGGTACTTGCGCGTCGTGTAGTTGTTCACATCTCCAAAAGAGTACACGGGTCTCCTGTCCAAACATTACAGCACGGCAACAAAACAAAAACAAAAACAAACTACAGCAGCAGGACAAGGGGCTGCACGAGGCCACGGCAGCAGCACGGGTCAACCACGGAGGCAAGGGCAGCAGCGGCGCGGCGGCACAGGACGAGGGAGCCGAGGCCTGGCCGGAGGGAACTTCCGCGGCGAGCTGGTGAAGGAGGCCTCGGGCCGATGCAGGGCAGAGGAGGATGGAGGACCGCGGAGCTGCTGGAGAACGACGCGCTCGCGGGGCAGGGAGCCCGCGCTTGGGGCGGCTCGTGCCAGAGGGAGACGAGGCAGGGGCGACGAAGCCCTGGCGCGGGGTGGAGGCGAGCCGACGCTGCGAAGCGGACGAGGGCGCGCGGACGCCGTCGATGGCAGCGGGACGGTGGTCGGCCGGCGAGGACGAGGGCCGCACGAGGGACGGGAGAGCTCGGGCCGGCTGCTGGGAGCCGCAGAGGAGGGCGTCCTGGAGAAGAAGACCGCAGCCGCGGCCTTGGCGCTGCCCGGCCGCGCTGGAGCGACGCACAGGAGGAGGGAGGGGCGCCCTTGGCGCTGGGAGCCGGGGCAGAGGGAGCCGCAGGGCGCCATGGCGAGGAGGCCCGCTGGGCGCTCGGGAGGAACGAAGGGGAGGCGGCCTGGAGATCGAGAGGAGGGAGAGGGTTCGAGGGAGGAGAGAGATCGAGGGAGATCGGGGCGAACGAGCGGGGGCAGAAGGGTGCGGGGTCGGCTCGCGCGAGGGGACAGGACGAGAGAGAGAGAAACGGGATCGAGAGAGAGAGAGCGCTGGCGGCGGACAGGGAAGGGAGGAGCGAACCGGGGCTTCGCTAGGGTTTCGGTGCGGGAGGAGTTGGGCCAGGGTGGCCTTGGGCCTAGAGGAGGGAGGAGGAGAGGCCTGGATGGGCCGGCGGCCAGAAGGACCTCATGGCCCAGGAGGCTGACCTCTTTTTATTTAACTGATTTGGCAGAAAAATTAAAAGAGGGAAGAAAAGAAAGAAGAAGGAGGAGGACAAGAATTAGCACACGAGGTCAAAATCCCCGGGCTCACAAAATGTCAGGATTTAAAATAAAATAGAAGGAGGTTTTTGAGGATCCTCGAAACAACGGAAAGAATTATCGGCAAGGTTTAGAAGGAGAACTCGAAGTGGAATAAACATGGGGAATTTGCAAGTGTGTTGGGGTAATTCCAAAGAATGGAATAATTAAAATATAGCTCCCTAGTATTGAGAGGCTTTTATATGTTATAAAGAGAAGTCACCTTCCCTCGATTTAAATGGACCGAAGGTCCACACGGATTATTAAGGTTGGGATGCAAAAATAAAAAAAGACATGATGGCATGATGACATGATGCAATGCAAAAAAAAAAAAAAACACAAACAGAACTGAAACACACGGGCAACCCGGAACATCTTGAACCTTCGGGAATCTTCTGGAATCTTCTGGGACGTCGGTCTCGGGCGTCACAAATCGGGAGAGGGCTTCTCGTTTTTTCTCTCGCTCGCTCATTTCTTCTTTTTCTTCAAAGAAAAAAATAATAATTTTGGGAACAATAGTGGCCCATCTGTCATAACGGTCAATCTAGCGGGGTTGACTATTATTATCATGTCAATGCTTATGTGTGGGCCAGCCCTGCCATAATCACGCTTAAAGGAGTCGAATCAGTCACTTTTCTGACTTGGTAGTTTTTAGGCAAAGATTAGAACAAAAGAGGTAGCTTTCCGCACAAATTTATGAAGTGGTAGTTTGTAGCCACGGTTCCACGAATTGTGGTAGTTTTTTGTTAAATACTCAGTACAGTATGCTTATATGCTTCTGGTGCATGCCTTTTTCTAGTTTTGGAATAGAAACTAGTACAGTATGCTATTTGGATGTTGAGGATTTAACAAGTACCAATGGGTTACTTAAATTAGGAAATGTCATTTTGCCTGATAATATCATCTCTTTTGGACTGAAAATATAGAACATCTCTGTTCTTATACAAAACTTGTTGCAGCAGTCAGCGTACTATTTTAATCATCTCTTTTGGACTGAAACATACATAATTTGGTACAATATTATGGTCTACAAAATCACATCTATTCCATCCTGACTTCATTTCGTTGCATGTGCTTGTCATTTTCTAAGATTGCTCAAAGATACAAGTTCTTTTGCAGGGACAAATGGCAGAAAGTAGCAAGTACTGAAGTTGATCTAGGATATTCCACTGATGGCTTTTGACCATAACATGGAATATTGTCGACGCATTTTGTGCATATGGAAGGTGATGTCGGCTTGATCGAAGATTGGGTATCTTCCATAATATTTTGTAGTAGTCAAGTGATCAAATGATTGGTCTTTTGAGAACTTGCTCAATTTTTGTAATAGGACATGACCAGAATGTCTGACTCTGACATATGCCACTTGGGTATTTTCTTAATGGCTGTAGCTACTTGAGTGAAGAAACCTAGTGAATCTTCTGTGTATGTTGAATGAATGTAGTGCCTGTTATCTTGTTATGAATGGAACAGTGCAACTGGAATCATCTATATATGTCAGAATGAATGCATTGGTTGTTACCTTGTGATGAATGGAAGAGTGAAATTGTATTGCATATTGAACATGAATTGAATATAACCATTTGCTGAAATGTATAACCCTCGCACTAAGTGTGTCGGCCGAAGTGCTGCATGTCACATTATCTGTTGGCATAACTCACTGCAGATAAACTGTCGGCATAGAAATGGCCGATGGACTATGTGTCGGTGCATGTAGTATCGGACAAACTATCGGTGTAGCTATCGCATCAAACAAACCGTCGGCATACCACAGTGTCAGATGAACCGTCGGCATAGAGCTGTCTGTCGCTATAGAAACGTCTGTCGGGAAACATCTCACTAATGTTGTCATGTTGTCTGTCGGAAAAGGTTTATCCGTCGGCAAACACCTTTCCCGGCAGGACTATAGGCGACACCCACCTTTATGTCGGGAAAGGTCTTTACCGACACAAAATGTGTCGCCGTAGGTGACCTATGCCGACAGATTGTCAAACGCTGCTTTGAGTGTCGTGGTGTAGTGTTAGTGACTTCTTTCTCAGGAAGTATTATGTCAATGTGGCGTTGAGGGTCATCCGTTTTTCCGGTATACTCGCACATCAGGCCGGAGCGCCGGCTCAGTGGAAGGATGCTCCAAGCAAGCCAACAGCGAACAAAGTCTACTCCGGTTAAACCGTTGGCCATAAAGGCCCTAAGCTTAGAAATCTGAGGGGCAAACTGAGCCCGCTCTGGAGCACTAAGGCGCTGCGGCAGGGGATGATCCTCAGGTAGACGATGTGCACGGTAACCCGGCAGTGGGTTTTCTCCTTCAGGCGAGGTGTCTTTACAATAGAACCATGATTGGTTCCATTCCTTGGGGTGTGTATGGAGAGCAGCGTGAGGGAAGGTCGCATCTTTTCTCTTTTGAATGCTAAGACCACCCAACTCTTGATGTGGTCCGGCAGTAAAATCTGTCCGCCGGTTTAAATGGAAAAAGTCTCGGAACAAATCCACTGATGGTTCTTCTTGAAGGTATGCTTCCGAGAAGACTTGAAAATTGTAGACATTTGATATAGAATTCGGACTTATATCTTGAGGATGGAGCTGAAAAGCGGCCAGCACATCCCGGAATTTTTTTGAACCGGGAGGGCTAAAACCCCGGGCCATGTGATCAAAGAAAACAATGATCTCTCCTTCCTTAGGAGTAGGGGGGCATTCATCTCCTGGGGCCCGCCAGTGCAGAACATTTTTAGCACCCAGAAGACCAATTGAAGCGGCGTTTTTTAAATCTTCTTCAGTAATGCGGGAAGGAGCCCAGTTGCAAGCGACAAACTGCTTGGCCATCGTTCGGAAAAAGGAAATGCTGAAAGATACAATACAAAATCCGGTTTACCAATTGCTACAATTTAGGCGGAGCACTCTATAAGATTATGGATCTAAATTGCCGGTTTATACAAGGGGCTAATGGTATTACTAGCCCGGGGGTGTACGAGAGTAAGGTAACTACTGGATTATGATGATAGAAAAGGCAAAAACTAAACCGTCAATTACAAGGTACAAGTTTACATCTAGACCATCGAAGGGAACATATGATTGGTTAAACCGGTGAGTAAGCTACAGATCTACAAGGCGGAGAAACAGGTTTCACAGAAGGCTGAAGTAAAAATGGATCTAAAGCATAAGGAAAAGATGAAATATATGCAAGTCTTATACAGAAAGAACCGCGGAGGTTTTCTACAGATCAAATCTAAGCTGTTGAACTAGAGAAACTAAAGGCGTAAGCGCGGAGCAGGGGCGCACGAAAAATGAAACTAAGTAAGGGTTGAATCTACCGCAAGGTTAACCTACAAGGATGAACGGCAAAGCTTCATAGTTTCATGGCGGAAGCTATGGAAGAAACCCTAGATTGGATCTACAGTGAGGAAGAAGGAATACCTGATGAAGAAGCGGGCGACGGTGAGTTGCTCTGGACGCGATTCAGGGTGATGCAGCGGCCTAGCTCGACGACGACGACGGGCTCGAAGAGTAGCGGCGGAGCTTCGGGCGACGGAGGAAGACGAAGGCAGAAGGAAGAAAAGGAACAGGCCTCAGCAGTATTTATAAGCCGAAGAGGTGAAACGGTGATAACCCTCAACCGTAAGGGATCGAGATAGTCTTCGCGGGTAAGAATAACCCAATTTATTGATTCGACACACGGGGAGCCAAAGAGTATTTATAAGCTTTGACAGTTGAGTTGTCAATTCAACCGCACCTGAAATATACTTACTTGCAAGAAAAGATAAGTGGTAACGGTGATATGATAGTGATGGTGGTGATAGTAAAAGTAAACAGCAAAAGTAAATAGCAAAAGTAGCAACTAGTAACCAGCAGGATTTAAAACACTGTAGGCTAGGGAGATGGATGGTTGGGCGCTGCATGGATGAGATATATCATGAATCTAACTTGGGGCAAGGCACACGGAAAAGTAATGATCATCTAGGCAATTATCAAACACTAGGCATGTATCCCACGGGTAGTTGTACGTGCTTGCAATAAGAACTTGCACAACATCTTTTGTCCTACCATCCCGCTACGAACGGGGCCAAAAGGAACTTATGGAGATTAAGGTGCTCCTGTCAAAGAGCACCGGAACAAAGCAATAAACTCAATGGATACATGTAATCCTCAAACTATGGACCATCCCCTTTGGTGTCCCAAGCTGTCACTTTTGGGATCGCCGGTTCCGGACCGTAATAGGTGCAAACAACTCATTGATAGGATCAAGAACACAAATATATTCATGCAAACACATATGGTTCAGATCTGAAATCATGGCACTCGGGCCCTAAGTGACAAGCATTAAGAGTAACGAGTTGAAGCAAAGATGATAAACACCATAGTAGATGATAGGCAACATGCCCCCAACGATCTGATAAACTATTACATGATCTAACTCATCCAATCCCTACCACCCCCTTTGCCTACAGCAGGGAATTACTCACACATGGAAGGAGAAGTCATGGAGGGAGGATGGAGTGGTGATGATGATGACGATGGCGACGATCTCCCCTCTCCGGAGGCCAAATCAGCCTCCAGATTAGCCCTCCCGAAGAAGAACAGAGGGCGGCGGCGGCTCCGCGACGAAAACTGGGAAAACAACTCCTGATCTCGGGTTTTCTCGTCACCGGCTAAATACGGGTCAAAGTAGGGCACCAGGGGAGGTGGGGCCCACCCAGGCGGCCTGGCGCGGCGGCCAGGGGTGGGGCCGCCTGGGCAGGGTGCCTGGAGCCCCCCTGGCTGCCCTCTGGCCCATCTTCTGGCACAAGGTTCCTTCGGGTGCGTGGATTTTCTGTGATTTTTCGTGGAATTTTCCGAGACACCGAAAAATCCGTTTTCCTGCACACAATAAAACCATACAGGCAGCTCTGCTGAAAACAGCGTCAGTCCGGGTTAGTTTAGTTCAAATCATGCAAGAGTGAGGTCAAAACAATAGCAAAAGTGTTTGGAAAAGTAGATACGTTTGAGACGTATCAACTCCCCCAAGCTTAGCATATTGCTTGTCCTCAAGCAATTCAGTTCAACGAACTGGACGCGACAAAGAAAACTTTGACAAACTCTTTTGCTTCATTAGATGTATATAAGCATGTACTACGAAAAGAGTCTAGCAAGTATTGAAACAATGCTATGAGGACAATGCACGGAGCAATCCTTCTTTCAAGTGACCAATCACAAATACCTAAAAGTAAATAATATACTACTGAAAATCAAGACAAGATTACATTGCACATAGCTTGAGCATATTAGAGTGGTATCTCGCTAGCCTCCATGAGTGAAGCAAAACATAAATGCAGAAACTCCTCCAGAGTTTTAAAGGAGACTAGAACTAAGAATTTCAGAATAAATAATATCACAAGCATGCAGAAGACAATGTAATACTTTGGGACAATGCACATTACACTCAGAATGACAATTATGCTCTCCTAGTTGGTGCTTTGAAGAAAGAAGGTGGAGACTCTCGAACCGTGGAATTTGATGGCGAGGTTGAAAACCCGTGGTCGGAAACAAAAACTAAACATGTACCAGAGCTCTTGGTTTTAAAAACAGAGGTAAAAATGTTTTTGAGAGGTGCATATTTCGTCAATGAATGCTAGTAGATAACCCAATTACTTCTCGAGCTGGACAAGTTTCGAGGAACGGCTCCCGCACGAGGACGATCACATCCCCTTAATCTCCTTTGTTTATCACTGCCAAAGTTTTCTGATTTCTCATGAACAAAGCGTGAAGGAGGGTTTGTTTGTTGTATTATCTTTTATGAGTCGGGCGCACTCTATGCCAGTTCCTTCTCATATTAGGGGTTTGCAGATTAGACATGCAATCCCGGGGTGAAACTTGTCCAACTTAAAAAGATCATGAATTAACTACTACTTCCTCATGAGCTAGAACAGAGGCACAAAAGAGAAATGCCTTTTTTGAATAATTTCGAGATGGTACAAGATAGTCTTCGTTAGGAATGGCAGGTAAATAGCATGTATAGGAAGGTATGGTGGACTCATATGGCATAACTGGTTTAAAGGGTTTTGGATGCACAAGCAGTCAGTCCGCTTAGTACGGGTGGAGGTTAGCAAAAGACTGGGAAGCGACCAACTAGAGAGCAATAACGGTCATAATCATGCAGAGCGACAAAGCAACATTGAATCGGGCATGGAAGTGATATAACTATTCTGAAACTCAAAGATCATCAAGGCAGAGCAGACTTTTTAGTCTTAAACACGTGTAAACATGTGCCAAGTCAATCCAAGAATTCTCCAAAGGGAAATACCACCTTAGTATACCAAACTATGAACAGTGCAATGCATGTAAATCATTTCAATAACACATTATATACTCTAGCTATTCGAGACTAGCCACAAGGAAAGCATGAACCACTGGAAGAGCATTGTAAACATAGCACTATGTCGCTACAAGCTGGTCTCTAGATCATAAGTACAGGCATATGTACAAAAGTAGAAACAAGAAGAGTTCATACCGGTTTTCCCTTGTTGCTTCCCTTCAGCCGATCTTCGTCATTACTGCCTCGTCACTTGCACGATCGAACGTAGGAAATATAATTAAATGCCATCACGGACTCGAGCTGAACTCTGAAAACAAACCAAACTAAAGAGAGAAAGGAAATCTTTTTGGATTATTTCAAAGGTTGAATGAAAGCAAAAGAAAGAGAAAATATTTTTGTTGTTTTTGCAAAGAAAGAAATAAAGAAGAACGGGCAAAAACTTCGAAAAGATCAAAGCGAATAAAACGGATAATACGATGGAAAAGTGAGAAGGGCACGTACTCCCCCAAGCTTAGGCTTTTGGCCTAAGTTGGTAGTAGCTACTGCCCCCAGGAGCCTCCTGCTCTGGGGGAATGCTGGTGAGTCCAAGGGTCGTAGAAGGATTCCGGTGCGTACACCGAACTACTCGGATCCTCCCACGAGGAAGGGTCCGTACTCCAAGCAGAGGAAGACCCTTCACCAAACTGGGTGACGGTCTCCCCCTGAAAAGGTGGTAACTCACCGTGCTCCTCCTCGTCGGGCACAACCCCCTCCATGGGGTTATGAAACTGATGCTGGGCCATGAACTCATCGAACTGGATAACATCAAAGGACCATCCGTTCCTGCGAGAAAAATCAAACAAAAGAGGTGCAGGTAGACGGATCTCGCGTTCCACGGCAGTTCTGAAACGCAAGATATAAACAAGATTATCAAGCTCAGAAGTCATGGTAACAAACTTATGCCTTTTCATAGCAGCAAGATGATAACTTAAATAAGTAAAAGGCTTATCATCAGGGTGTGGGGTGCCTTTAAGATGTTCTAAGATAAGTGTGGCATAAACGCCACCAAATAAATCTCTCCTGTTACCGTTCATAGCAAGGCGTCGAGCAATTAAGGCACCCAGATTATAATCAAACCTCCCTGAGAGGGTGGCTGCCAGGATAGCAATATCCGGCGCAGAAATGTTGCTCGTGTTGTCACGAGCTAACACCCCTCTAGCAACATAATATGCAAAATACCTGAGGTGAGGGAATACGATGCTGGAGATTTTTGACCGATGAATATCCCTCGTACCCATGTTGCAGAGAGAGTTGAAGACGGTTTTCAGCTCGGAGGGCTGAGAGGTCATCCTAGCCGTCCGCCCAACGTTTGGCACACCTATTATTTCACAAAACTTTCCCAAGGGCATGGTGATAAGATCATTGTAAATTTTAAACTCAATAGCACCAGAATCAGGGTTATATCTAAAACTATTAATGAAACCGGAGGTGAGTTTTTGATACTGAGTAACACGGCACGTGACGAGCCGTGTCAGACCTGCATTAGCACAAAGATTATAAAACTCATCCTTGATTCCCGCAGCTTCAAGGAATTCATCACATGGAAACATCATAGCACGTGCTGGACTTGTGTCTTCCAACAACTCTAGGGGCACATGATCTTCATTGTAGCTCACCCTAGCAGTCTAGGGTGAAGCTGCGGCTCTAGTAACTCGATCGGAGTGCGTGGGCCTCTTCTTCTCAAGCCACCCCTTTGCCCTTCCTAACAAACTCATTTCTGAAATTTTTGCAAATTACAAAAACAAGGATTTAAACAAAGTGGGTTAAGGCAAACTACTCAACTTACTTACCTAAGGCATAAACTTGCATCAAAACTTGTAAAATAAATTTCTACACATGCATGCAAGCTCATCTATACAGCACCAAGAACTACTAAATACTCACAAATGAAGACACCAATCAGAAATCTAATTGGAGGGGTGGAGGAGTTACATACCAGGGAGTATTTGTTCAAAATCTCAGCTCAAATGATAGGCTGTAGAGAGAGATCGAAGAATCGCCCCCAAGAGCAGCAAGAACGCAAGAACAAGTGCAGAACTCGTGTTTTTGGAGAGAAAGAGAGAGGGAGGAAGAAGACTTACCTGGAGGGGGGCCTTGTGGGCCCCAGGCGCCCTGTGGGCGCGGCCAGGGGGCAGGCCGCGCCAGCTGGCCGCCTGGGCCACTGGTGGCTCCCCCTGGTCGGCCCCAGGTGCCGCTGGGTCACTCCCGGCATGGAAATTTTTATTTTTATTTTTCTGGAATTTTTCTGAAAACTTCACTGTTGAATTTTTTTCGGAGTTCAAAAAGGCTGCAAGACTTTCTGAAAACTTAAAGCAGTGATTAGTATTGTGAAGCTTCAAAACATAAACACTTGGTACATCAAGGAGAACAAAAACTAATACAAATGAAAACATAACAAGCTCAACTTTTTATCTATATAAAACATGTTCACTAGTAAGGTTGATCAAGTCTTACCAACAAACAGGCGATATATAGAGCAAAAAGTCTCACCTCTTACGAAGTGATCATTGAACCTTTACTTTAATGGACATTGTCCCCACCATAATAGTTTTGTATTTGTTGTGCACATGTAGTGGATAGTCCCATTCTCCAATCTTCACGGTCTCGATATTTTCTATAGAGTTGAGGCCATGCCTCCTGTCGGTCTTCTTTGGAAAATACACCGTGTGTTCTTTATCATTCACATTGAAGGTAACCTTCCCTTTATTGCAATCAATAATAGCACCTGCGGTGTTAAGAAAAGGTCTACCAAGAATAATGGACATGCTCCCATCCTCGGGCATGTCAAGCACAACAAAATCAGTAAGGATCAAACAATTAGCAACTTCTACGGGAACATCCTCACAAATACCTATCGGAACGGCGGTTGACTTGTCAGCCATCTGAAGAGAGACATCTGTAGGAATTAGTTTCTCTAAACAAAGCCTCTTGTAAAGAGAGAAATGCATAACACTCACTCCTGCTCCAAGGTCACATAAAGCAGTTTTGACATAATTATTCCTTATGGAGCAAGGAATGGTGGGTATACCTGGATCACCAAGCTTCTCAGGAATCTTGCCACTGAAAGAGTAGTTAGCAAGCATAGTAGATATTGCTTCAGTAGGAACTTTTCTTTTATTAGTGACAATATCTTTCATATATTTTGAATAGGGAGGTAACTTAATAGCATCAGTCAAAGGGATTTGAAGAAAAAGAGGTTTAATCCACTCACAAAACTTATTGTAATGCTCTTCTTCTTTAGATTTGATAGACTTACCTGGAAAGGGCATGGGTTTTTGTATCCATGGTTCTCTTTCCTTCCCATGTCTTCTTGCGACGAAGTCTTCTCTAGTGTACCTCTTACGTTTGTCAGGTGCTTCTTCTTCTCGAACTTCAGGCGGATCATTCTTCTCATTATCCTTACCTTCAGGTTCGACACCGTCTTCAGTCTCAGCATCGGAGATAGATACACTGTTGGGATCAACAGCTGGCTCTTCATCTGCAATAGGATCATTGGAATTGTCAGCCTCCTTATGTTTCTTCTTCTTCTTCTTTGGAGAGCCAACAATTTCTTCTTCCTGCATTTGAGAATCTTGCTCGATTCTCCTCGGATGCCCCTCTGGATAGAGAGGATCTTGAGTGCTAGTTCCTCCTCGGGTCTTAATCCCGAAGGCCTGCAAATCATCTTGTTTGGCATTGTTAGCAAGCAAATCTTTTTGCACATTAGAAATTTGTTCAAGCTGAGTTTGAACCATATGAAAATGCTTCACAAGACATTTAACATCATTAACTGTTCTTCCTAGAACATCAAGCAAACTTTTGATAGCAAGGGAATCATCATGCAATTGACTTTGTATCCTCTCATTAAAATGATTTTGTTTCATAATAAAATTATCAAACTCATCTAAACATTGATCAGGAGGCTTACCATGAGGGATGTCACTTGCGTTGAAATCTAAAAGAGAGTGTACCTCTACCATAGGAGGGTGAGTGGTAGGCTCACACAACTTCTCAATAGGGGGTAGATTCTTCACGTCCTCAGTTTTAATACCCTTCTCTTTAATAGACTTCTTTGCTTCTCGAATATCTTCGGGGCTTAGAACAAACATGCCCCTATTCTTTGGTGGTGGAGGTGGTTCAGGGACGGACCAATCTTCATGGTTTTTGGCAATCCTGCCCATCAAATCCTCTGCATCGTCCGGTGTTCTTTTCCTAAAAACACAACCAGCACAACTGTCTAAATAGGACCTGGATTCATCAGTTAGACCAGCATAAAATATATCGATTAATTCATTCTTAGGGACTCCATGTCCTGGTCTAGCCCGAATCAGACCACAGTACCTCCCCCAAGCTTTAGGGAGGTGCTCATCCTGCAACTGTTTAAAGTTATAAATTCTTTGTAAAGCAGCATGTTGCATATGAGCAGGAAAGTACTTATCAACAAAAGAGTGAGCTAAGTCTTGAGGACTCTTAATGGAACCACATGGGAGTGAATCATACCATGTTTTAGCACCTTCCTTCAAAGAGAAAGGAAGAACCTTAGTCACATAAAAGTTTCGTTTCTTCTCATCCGTGGTAAACAAGCCACCCAACTCAGTGAGTTTGGTCAGGTGTGCAATAGCATCATCATTTTCTCTGCCATAAAAGGGGTCAGCTTCAACCATAGGTATAAGTGAAAGATCAACAGAGAAATCATAATCAGGATCATCGATGCATATAGGGGATGTAGCAAATTCAGGATCAGGAACAGTCTTGTTCTTGAAAGAGTGTTTTTCAAGCAGCTTCTTAATAGCTTCAGGGTCAGAGCCAGCAAACTCTGTCAGTTCCCTGCATAAATCATCATCAAGCATAATGTAATCATCATCAAGGAGTCTCTCCTTGAGTTTACTCAAGTCAGGATAATCATAAGTTCAACCAATAGGGTAGCGAGCAACAGGAATTTCAATTCCAGATTTTTTTGCAGCAGCAGCGATCTGTTTCTCAAGAGCATAACCAAGTGAACTAATATCATCAAGAGTAGTAGAAGCATCATCAAAAGTTTAGGACATAGTAGCAGATTCAGTAGAAGCATCATGTGGTGGCGGTGAGGCAAACTTACTCATAACAGAAGGTGAATCAAGTGTAGCACTAGTGTTCAGAACAGTACCTCTTCTTGTAGTGGATAGTAAGATCGGAACCTTGGGGTCTCCTTTCTTACCCATAGCGGATGAAGTGCATCAGGTAGGATACTCCAAGTAGACTTGTAAATATTGCTATGCTCCCCGGCAACGGCGCTAGAAAACGGTACTTGATAACCCTCAACCGTAAGGGATCGAGATAGTCTTCGCGGGTAAGAATAACCCAATTTATTGATTCGACACACGGGGAGCCAAAGAGTATTTATAAGCTTTGACAGTTGAGTTGTCAATTCAACCGCACCTGAAATATACTTACTTGCAAGAAAAGATAAGTGGTAACGGTGATATGATAGTGATGGTGGTGATAGTAAAAGTAAACACCAAAAGTAAATAGCAAAAGTAGCAACTAGTAACCAGCAGGATTTAAAACACTGTAGGCTAGGGAGATGGATGGTTGGGCGCTGCATGGATGAGATATATCATGAATCTAACTTGGGGCAAGGCACACGGAAAAGTAATGATCATCTAGGCAATTATCAAACACTAGGCATGTATCCCACGGGTAGTTGTACGTGCTTGCAATAAGAACTTGCACAACATCTTTTGTCCTACCATCCCGCTACGAACGTGGCCAAAAGGAACTTATGGAGATTAAGGTGCTCCTGTCAAAGAGCACCGGAACAAAGCAATAAACTCAATGGATACATGTAATCCTCAAACTATGGACCACCCCCTTTGGTGTCCCAAGCTGTCACTTTTGGGATCGCCGGTTCCGGACCGTAATAGGTGCAAACAACTCATAGATAGGATCAAGAACACAAATATATTCATGCAAACACATATGGTTCAGATCTGAAATCATGGCACTCGGGCCCTAAGTGACAAGTATTAAGAGTAACGAGTTGAAGCAAAGATGATAAACACCATAGTAGATGATAGGCAACATGCCCCCAACGATCTGATAAACTATTACATGATCTAACTCATCCAATCCCTACCATCCCCTTTGCCTACAGCAGGGAATTACTCACACATGGAAGGAGAAGTCATGGAGAGAGGATGGAGTGGTGATGATGATGACAATGGCAACGATCTCCCCTCTTCGGAGGCCAAATCAGCCTCCAGATTAGCCCTCCCGAAGAAGAACAGAGGGCGGCGGCGGCTCCGCGATGAAAACTGGGAAAACAACTCCTGATCTCGGGTTTTCTCGTCACGGGCTAAATACGGGTCAAAGTAGGGAACCAGGGGAGGTGGGGCCCACCCAGGCGGCCTGGCGCGGCGGCCAGGGGTGGGGCCGCCTGGGCAGGGCGCCTAGAGCCCCCTTGGCTGCCCTCTGGCCCATCTTCTGGCACAAGGTTCCTTCGGGTGCGTGGATTTTCTGTGATTTTTCGTGGAATTTTCTGAGACACCTAAAAATCCGTTTTCCTGCACACAATAAAACCATACAGGCAGCTCTGCTGAAAACAGCGTCAGTCCGGGTTAGTTTAGTTCAAATCATGCAAGAATGAGGTCAAAACAATAGCAAAAGTGTTTGGAAAAGTAGATACGTTTGAGACGTATCAAACGGCAAGCGCGGGAATCAAGGAGGTTAGAGATTGGATAAAGATTATGCTGCCGCCTCGATCTTCGGGATAGCATTTAACAAAGGTAACAAACAGAGGAGAGCAATAAATGTGGAGGTGACGTCATGACGGATTAAGATGATTCCCGGAGATGACGTCATGGCCGGTTTACAAAGCAGATGAGCTGTAGAGAAGAAATTCATGCAAAGACTTAGAAGACTGACATGAACAAGTTCAAATCAATCTGGGGCCTAATGTTAGGGATATTACTAGCAGGTATAAACCGGCCAGGAAGATCTGGATTATGCTGGCATAGTTGTATTATCATAAGCCCAGTAGAATATGAACCAGAGGTTACGGCCCATAGAGGCTTAGGGCCCATATGTAAAGCTTACGGTTTATGAACCGTCATATCATGTAACTTGAAGTATAAGATAGAAAGAGTAGAGACCGAGGCGGACATGATTATGAGCCGGCCTCGGGACTCTGTAAACCGGACCGGGCGTCGCCTCCTATATAAAGGGATGACCCGGCGATGGTTCAAAGACAGGCAACAACCCGTCGAGACACAGGCAAGCAATCCGCTCCATGTTCATCAACGCCCAAGCAATACCAAACCAAACTAGACGTAGGCTTTTACCTTCATCGAAGGGGCCGAACTAGTATAAACCCTCTGTGTTCTTTATGTGCTTTAACCTCTTCAAGCTAACCCGCGCGATGGCTCCACACCTAAGTCCTCTAAACCGGACGTCTGTCGTGCTAATTCCACGACACTTTGTCTATCAGTATAGTACTTGCCCGAGATTCGATCGTCGGTATACCGATACCTTGTTCAATCTCGTCATGGCAACTCTCTTTACTCGTTCCGTAACACATCATCCCGTGACCAACTCCTTAGTCACATTGAGTTCATTATGATGATGTCTTACCGAGTGGGCCCAGAGATACCTCTCCGTCATACGGAGTGACAAATCCCAGTCTCGATTCGTGCCAACCCAACAGATACTTTTGGAGATACCCGTTGTGTACCTTTATAGCCACCCAGTTACGTTGTGACGTTTCGCACACCCAAAGTATTCCTACGGTATCCGGGAGTCGCACAACCTCATGGCCTAAGGAAAAGATACTTGACATTGGAAAAGCTTTAGCATTACGAACTACACGATCTTGTGCTAGGCTTAGGATTCGGTCTTGTCCATCACATCATTCTCCTAATGATGTGATCCCGTTATTAATGACATCCAATGTCCATGGTCAGGAAACCGTAACTATCTGTTGATCAACGAGCTAGTAACTAGAGGTTTACCAGGGACACATGGTCTACGTATTCACACATGTATCACTGTTTCCGGATAATACAATTCAAGCATGAATAACAGACAATTATCATGAACAAGGAAATATAATAATAACCATTTTATTATTGCCTCTAGGACATATTTCCAACAAAAACTATCTGTTACCTATAATTTTTGTGCTTGCAGAAAATACCTTACCGAAAACTGCCTATCATTTCCTTCTGCTCCTCGTTGGGATCGACACTCTTACTTATCGAAAGGACTATGATAGATCCCCTACACTTGTGGAAAATAGTGTTGGGGATCTATCGTAGTCCTTTCGATAAGTAAGAGTGTCGAACCCAACGAGGATCAGAAGGAAATGATAGGCAGTTTTCAGTAAGGTATTTTATGAAAGCACTAAAACTATAGGTAACAGATAGTTTTGTGATAAGATAATTGGTAGCAAGTGACAAACGGTAAAAGTAAATAAGGTGGAGCAAGGTGGCCCAATCCTTTGTGTAGCAAAGGACAAGCCTGGACAAACTCTTATGCAAGGTAAAGTGCTCCCGAGGACATATGGGAATTATTGTCAAGCTAGTTTTCATCACGATCATCCGATTCACGTTCGGTACTTTTATAATTTGGTATGTGGGTGGACCGGTGCTTGGGTGCTGCCCTTACTTGGACAAGCCTCCCACTAATGATTAACCTCTAACGCAAGCATCCTCAACCACAAAAGAAGTATTAAGGTAAACCTAACCATAGCCTGAAACATATGGATCCAAATCAGCCCCTTACGAAGCAACGCATAAACTAGGGTTTAAGCTTCTGTCACTCTAGCAACCCATCATCTACTTATTATTTCCCAATGCCTTCCTCTAGGCCCAAATAATGGTGAAGTGTCATGTAGTCGACGTTCACATGACACCACTAGAAGAGAGACAACATACAGCTCATCAAAATATCGAACGAAGACCAAATTCACATGACTACTAATAGCAAGACTTCTCCCATGTCCTCAGGAACAAAAGTAACTACTCACAAGACATAATATTGTTCATGATAAGAGGGGTATTAATATGCATAATGAATCTGAACATATGATCTTCCACCAAGTAAACCAACTAGCATCAACTACAAGGAGTAATCAACACTACTAGCAACCCACAGGTACCAATCTGAGGTTTGGGTAGAAAGATTGGATACAAGAGAGGAACTAGGGTTTGAGAGGAGATGGTGCTGGTGAAGATGTTGATGAAGATAGCCCTCCCCAAGATGGGAGAGTTGTTGGTGATGACGGCGGTGACGATTTCCCCCTCCCGGAGGGAACTATCCCCGACAGAACAGCTCTGCCGGAGCCCTAGATTGGTTTCCGCCTCGGTTCCACCTCGAGACGGCGGCGTCTGGTCCCAAAAGTCTCCTCTTGATTTTTTCTAGGTCAAAACGCTTCATATAGGAGAAGATGGGCACCGTGGGCCTGTCGGCTGGCCCTCGAGGAAGGGGGCGCGCCCTGGGAAGGGGGGAACGCCCCCCACCCTCAAGGCCAGCCGGTGGCCCCTCCCGTGGGTTTCTTTCGCTAGATATTGAGTTTCATGGCTTTTGGAGTTGTGCAGAATAGGTTTCCAGAGTTTGCTCTTTTTTCAGCCCAGAATTCCAGCTGCCAGCATTCTCCCTCTTCATGTAAACCTTGCAAAATAAGAGAGAAAAGGCATAAGTATTGTGACAAAACATGTATGAACAGCCCATAATGCAATAAATATCAACTTATAAGCTTGATGCAAAATGGACGTATCAATTCCCCCAAACTTAGACCTCGCTTGTCCTCAAGCGAAAGCCGATATCGAAAAATATGTCCACATGTTTAGAGATAGAGGTGTCGATAAAAACAGAATACGGACATGGGGGCATCATGATCATTCTTATAACAGCAACTTATATTAATATAGTCATATGATTCTTATGCTAAAGTAACAATTCATCCACAATATCAAGTATGCATCATAAACTTCATTGGAAACTAACAAACTTTGATCTCGGTCATTGAAGCAATTGCTATTTATCGTAACATCGGAAAGAGTCAATATAAGAGCTTTTCAGCAAGCCTACATACTCCACTATCATATAGTCTTTCACAATTGCTTACACTCACGCAATACTTATGTTTATGGAGTTTTAATCGGACACAAAGTAATAGATTAATCGGACACAAAATTTATGGAGTTTTAATCACGCAATACTTATGCTTATAGCGTTGCCTCCCAACCTTTTATCTCAAGGGTAACGTCAACAGTAATAGATCATGAAAACTTACATCCAAGTGGGTATATATGTCAGGATCTTTCCAACACAATGTGCTTGCCAAAGGATAAAATGCAAAAAGGAAAGGTGGATTTCACCTTGACACTTATAAGACAAGAATAAAAGATAGGCCCTTCGCAGAGGGAAGCAGAGGTTGTCATGTGTTTTTATGATTGGATGCACAAAGTCTTAGCATAGAGGAACTTCGCTTTATATTGCCACTTGTGATAAGGACCTTTATTATGCAGTGCGTCGCTTTTATTACTTCCCTATCACAAGTTCGTATAAAGCTAATTTCTCCCACACTAATAAATCATACATATTTAGCAGGTTTGCAACATGACAACTTACTTGGAAGGATCTTTCTCAATCCATAGGTAGGTATGGTGGACTCTTATGGCAAAACTGGGTTTAAGGATATATGGAAGCACAAGTAGTATCTCTACTTAGTGCGAGGAGTTTTGGCTAGCATGAGGGAGAAAGGCAAGCTCAACATGTTGGAAGATCCATGACAATATACTTTATTTTGGATATAAGAAGACATAAGCCATTATGTTGTCTTCTTTGTCCAACATCAACTCTTTAGCATGTCGTACTTTAATGAGTGCTCACAATCATAAAAGATGTCCAAGATAGTATATTTGTATGTGAAGCCTCTCTTCTTTTATTACTTCCTATTAATTGCAACGATGACCAAAACTATGTTTGTCACCTCCCAACAACTTTTATTTATCATACTCTTGTATGTGAGGCCATTACTTCCCATAAGATCGATATGATCTCTTTGATACTCTTTTTGTTTTCTTTCTTTTTATCATGACCCAAGTGAGGAAATAAAGCCCTTGACTCAACACTAATCTTTATTATATAGCTCACGGACTCGATTACAAAGGATAAAGCTCACAAAGCAAAAGCTCACGACTAGATCATGCTAACTTTATTCTAATAGATCAAGATACTACCAAAAGGATCGAACTAAGTAAAACGATAAAGATAGGAGTGATGGTGATACGATACCGGGGTCACTCCCCCAAGCTTGGCAGTTGCCAAGGGGAGCGCCCATACCCATATGATTATGTCTCCTTCTTCGGGGTTGGTGATGATGGCTTCTTCCTCAGCTTACGCTTATGGACGGAATTTTGCTCCTTTAGATCATTGATCTCTTGCTCAAGATTTAATATCCTCTTGCATAATGCCTGCTTGTTTTCCTGCAAGAGGTTAAAAGGAATAAATTCGATCTTAGGTTTCTTTACTCTGTCTGGGAGGCTTGACTTTTTGAACTCACGTGCATGTCTCCAGGTTGAGGTAGTGGGACTTCGCCTTCATCTGAGCTAGTCCAATCCTTACTCTTTGCATCATGGTCTTCTTCTTCCTCCGTGGTCCAACCATAATGCTCCAAGTCACCATAGACCTTAGGGTCAGCAAGGGAATCAACCACATAGCTTTCTCCCTCCGAATCCTAGGATGACATGTTGCCTTTATCTGCGACAGAGACAGCTCGAAACAAAAACAGAGGAATTTTGCGTGATACAGAGGTCAAAACCTTCGGGAGTATATATAATGAATTTTTCCCGAACGAAAGGAGTAACCCACAAGAAAATGGAGTCCAGGGGACACACGGGGTGTCCTCGAGGCAGGGGGGCACACCATGGGAAGGGGGGCGCGCCCCTACCCTCGAGGAGGCCCCGTGTCTCCTCTGGACTGCGGTTTATTATTCTATTTTTCTAAATATTCCAAAACAGAGAAAAATTTCCTTTAGAACTGTTTTGGAGTCGGTTTACTTACCGTATCACGTACCTCGTCCTTTTCGGAGGCTGAATCGTTCTGGAAAGTGTCCCTTATGTATTCCTCCGGGGTTATGGTTTCAATAATATTAGTTTCAACATTTATAGGATTACCTGAGATATAATGTTTGATCCTTTGACCATTCACCACCTTCGGATTTGTGCCTTCAAAGTTGTTGATTTTTATGGCACCGGAACGATAGACCTCCTCTATAACATAAGGTCCTTCCCACTTGGAGAGAAGTTTTCCTGCAAAAAATCTTAAACGAGAGTTGTATAGCAAAACATAATCACCTACGTTAAACTCACGCTTTTGTATCCTTTTGTCATGCCATCTTTTAACTTTTTCTTTAAACATCTTGGCATTCTCACAGGCCTGGGTTCTCCACTCATCGAGACAGCTAATGTCAAATAGCCTCTTCTCACCGGCAAGTTTGAAATCGTAGTTGAGCTCTTTAACAGCCCAATATGCCTTATGTTCTAGCTCAAGAGGTAAGTGACATGCTTTTCCATATACCATCTTATATGGAGACATACCCATAGGATTTTTATATGCAGTTCTATAGGCCCTAATGCATCATCTAGTTTCTTGGACCAATTCTTTCTAGACCTATTAACTGTCTTTTGCAAGATTAATTTCAACTCCCTATTACTTAGTTCTACTTGACCACTGATACGTCCAAAACGTATCTATAATTTCTGCTTGCTCCATGCCTCTTTTGTGTGATATTGATATGATATTTATGCACTTCCATACACTTTTGATCATATTTGGACTAACCTATTAACTCAGTGCACCACAGTGCCAGTTCCTGTTTTCTGCTGTTTTTCTATTTCAGGTTTCCCCCATATTAAAAGTGCCCTAAAAATTCCGGGAAAAATACAAGAAAAATCAGCGTATCGGGAGCTTCCAGAAAAACCAAGGCAGGGCCAGAGGGGAGCCTGGGGTGGCCCAGGCGGCCACCCGGCGCGGCCCCACCCCTGGCCGCGCCAGGGGGGCGCCTGGGAACCCACCTCCGCCTCTGGTGACCCCCTTTTGCATATATATTGCTCGTGTCCCGAAACCCTCGATGACGGAACCCTTTTTCGCGATCTCATCTCTGTTCCGCCGCCGCCGCGCTTCCAAGATCGGGAGCACCAGAAGAACTCTGACCGGCACCCTGCCGGAGGGGAGAACCACCACCGGGAGCTTCTCCACCACCATGGACGCTTCCCGGATGAGTTGTGAGTAGTCTCCCTTGGACCATGGGTCCATGACCAGTAGCTATGTGATGTTCTCCTCCCCTCTTTGTTCTTCATGGATTAGACCTCGTGAGCTGCCCTACATGATCGAGGCACATATGTAATATTTATGCTGTTGCACTGCTGAGTTTGCTGGGATCCGATGGATTATGAGATTATGTTCAGATTGTGTGTGAGTAATATATTTGATTCACCTCTTTTATATTTATGTTCTTGAGTAATTCTTGCATGTTCTCCGTTGTTGTTTATTGCTTTGGCCAAGTAGTAGGTAGTAACGCCAAGAGGGAACGTTATGCTTGATTGTGGGTTCATGCCCCTCGATGACTAGTTTGAGTGACATAAACATGAGTCTAGGGGATGTGCTGTTGCCACAAGGGGGAAAACAACGGTGCTTGTACTTGCGGGTGCAAGGATTGTTTACTTTACGCAAAGTTCTTTTAATGCAGTTGTCTGTTGCTTTGAGTTTACACTTTGGGTGGGACTCGCAACTTAATACCAGCGAGATGTTCTGGATAGATATCTCAAGGTGGATGATTAGTAGTAGATGCAGATGGATTTTGGTCTACTTGCCTTGGCGTACCGCCCATGCTTTTGAGCCTCTACCTTTCTTTACAACATAGTTAGCATTGGTTTGCGCACATAATCCTGTCAATTGCCCAGCTGTAATTTGTTTACCTCGCTTAGCTGTTTTATCGTCTTTTGGGAGAGAGACATCACTAGTGAACATCATGGGACCCCGGTCCATATTACCATCACTGATCACACCCGCTATTTACTTCCTGTTCTTATTTCCTAGTTGCAGTCATACCTATCACTATTATCTCTTCATTTGATCCTTTGTAAACGACAAGGCCGGAGGGATTGACAACCTCTCTGTACTCGTTGGGAGCAAAGTTATTTGTATCTATGTGCAGGTCCTGTCAAGCAAAAGTTTCTGGCGCTATTGACACCTTCTTGTCGACCCTCGGAGTCTCACGGGATTCGATCCTTGGTATCTTTGCCAAGGGAAATTTGCCGCTACGCTACATCTCAAACCTTCCACTTGGGGTAACCAACGAGGGGCGAGAAGCCATCAAGCAAAGTTTCTGGCGTCGTTGCCGGGGACTCCACTCTTCAATATAGGGGAGTTGCACGCTATCTTTTATCTTTGCTTTTTAGTCTTGTTAGTTTACCTTTCAGTTTTTGCTTTAGTTTCCTTTACCAAAAATCACAAAAATAGTTATCTTGCTTGCAGCTGCTATGGGTTCCACTGAGAACACCAAGTTGTGTGACTCAATGTTGGGGATATCGCTTATCGGGAACTTATCGGTCGACCTATGATAAGGGGTAAATCGGCCTGTTTATCGGCATATCGGCCGATTTCTCGCCATATCGGCTAATTTATCGGTCGATTTATCTTATCGGTCAGACCAAGGTAAGCGATAAATCGGCCGATTTATCGAAATATCGGAAGATATCTTGAACAGTGGTGTGACTTCACTAGTCATAACAACAATGACTTTATCTGCACGCCTATTACTACACCTGCCACTTCAGCACCCTCTTATGAGATTAAACCTGCTTTGCTAAACCTAGTTATGAAAGATCAATTCTCCGGTGCTGGAGATGATGCTGCTTTGCACTTAAATAATTTTGTTGAACTCTGTGATATGCAAAAGTACCAAGAAATAGATGGTGATATTGTTAAGCTTAAGCTTTTTCCTTTCTCCTTGAGAGGAGGAGCTAAAATCTAGTTTCAATCCTTGCCTAGAAATAGCATAGATTCTTGGGACAAGTGCAAGGATGCCTTTATTGGGAAGTACTATCCCCCTGCTAAAATTATCCAACTAAGGAGTAACATAATGAATTTTAAACAATTGAATAATGAACACGTTGCCCAAGCTTGGGAACACATGAAATCTCTTGTCAAGAACTGCCCTACTCATGGTTTGACTACTTGGATGGTTATCCAAACTTTTTATGTAGGCTTGAACTTTACCTCGCGGAACTTGTTAGATTCGGCCGCGGGAGGAACCTTTATGTCAACTACACTTGGTGCTGCCACGAAACTTCTCGACGAGATGATGACCAATTATTCCCAATGGCACACCGAACGCGCTCCAACAGGTAGGAAGGTAAACTCTGTCGAGGAGATTTCCTCCCTAAATGAAAAAGTTGACTTGATCATGTCTCTACTTTCCAAGCAATCTTCTATTGATCCTCATGATTTTCCTTTAAATTCTTTGATTGCTCAAGATCAAGTAGATGTGAACTTTATCTCTAGAAACAATTTCAATAACAATGCTTATAGGAGTAATTTCGGTAGCAACCCTAGACCGTTCCCCTCTAATTCCTATGGGAACAACAATGCTTATCCTAACATCAAGAACTCCACCCCTAGAGATAGAGACATGCCTAGTTATGAGAAACTTCTAGAAATAGAGAAGGCCACTAAGAACTACATGCACACACAATATGAACAAAACAAGACCTTCTCGAGGCAATTAGATGAGCATACTGCTATCTTGCGAGACATTGGTAGACAACTGGAGAGCCTAAATACTGAAATTTCTAACCTCCAGACTAGGCTCACCATCACTGAGACCCAAGTTTCTAATATGTCCCACACACAAGCCACTTTGATAAACCAAATGGCAGCTAAACCTGAAGTGGTTGCACCCCTAGAGGAGGAAGAAGATAGAATTAAGAGCCTTCCTACCCACCACACTGTTGTTACTATCCAAGTTGTTGAGGATATCCAAACTCTTAGCACCCAATGCACTCCTGGTCCCATTGGACCTATTAATGGTGATGCTATGACCTCAATCGTAGAAACTCCTATTACCATAGAAGCTACCAAACAAGTGAGCCTAAAGGACACCACTACCACTTTACTTGATAGTAGTGACCTTGATTTTGATAATTGCACCCTTTCTGAAGTTATTAGTTTTCTTCACAAGATGTCTAGAGATCCCCACACTAGCACACTTAACCTTGCCTTCATAGAGCATATCACTAATGCTCTCATCAAAGCTAGGGAGGAGAAGCTTAGGGTAGAAGCCTCCATACCTAGAAAGCTATAAGATGGTTGGGATCCTATGATTAAAATTAAGTTGAATAACTTCTCTTGCTATGCATTATGTGATGTTGGAGCTAGTACCTCCGTTATGCCCAAAAGAATGTATGATATGCTTAAATTGAAACCTTTTGATCCTTGTTCTTTTGGTGTTCGTCTTGTTGATTCTTTCGTAAAGAAACCTTTGGGGAAGGTCGACGATGTTCTTATCATTGTCAATGACAATTATGTTCCCGTTGATTTTACTATTATGGATATTGAATATGAACCTTCATGTCCAATTATTTTGGGACGTCCTTTTCTTCGCATCGTTGGTGCTATCATTGACATGAAAGAGGGTAATATAAAATTCCAATTCCCTCTCAAGAAAGGAATGGAACACTTCCCTAGAAAGAAGATTAAGTTACCTTTTGAGTCCGTTATACGGGCTAGCTATTCTTTTACTCTGGATAAAACTTGATCTTCTCCTTTTTGCATTATGCCTAGCTTAAAGGCATAAAAGAAAGCGCTTTTGGGAGGCAGCCCACAATGAATAAAATTTTATTTTGCTTTTGTTGTGTCTTGATGTTTGTTACTACAGTAGCATCATCATTGTATCTTTTCTTTTCAGCTTTGTGCCAAGTTTAGCCTCCGATTGCAAGAAAGTTCAAAAGTTATGACGTGTAGTCCAGAAAACAGATTCCATCCTTGAACAGAAAAATTCGTATAAAATCACCAGATCATCTTTTTGATCTGAATTATTTTGACAGCGTGCTCTATACAATTGGCTTTCGGGCGTCTGTTCTGAGTTTTTTGATTTCAGTTGCAGAAGTGCCCCGAAAAAATTATTTACTAACTGCTGGTCTGTTTTTCACAGATTCTGTCCTGTTTTGCCTTTTCTTCGTTTTGCAAACCTTGAGCTTGCTTTTTCTTTGCAAAAACCTTTTGGCAATCTTGAGAAACAGTAGCTCTTCAAGATTATCCTTATTTCCAGCAAGGAAAAGTTATTTTATTACGGGTACTAACCTCGCTAATCAGATTATGATGAGTTATGTATGAAGGGAGTTTTCAAGTGTGCGAGGAAGATGATAAAAAGATTCAGGAGGGTCAAACGCTCAAGCTTGGGGATGCCCCCGTGCACCCCCAAGAAATATTCAAGAAGACTCAAGCGTCTAAGCTTGGGGATGCCCCCGTGCATCCCCTTCTCCATCAATAATTATCAGTTCGTCTTTCGTTCCACTATATTTTAATCACTTCATGCGTTATGTGCTATGCTTGGAGCGTCTTGCTCTTAGTTTCCTTTTTTTCTTTTTCTTTAGCTTTGCTTGCTGTTCATAACAAGTTTGAACCCAGCTTTCTTTGTGTGGGAGAGAAACACGCTCCACTTCAACCTAGAACACAACATAGGATTTTTCATGCTTATCATTGCTGTGTATGTTCCTTGTCTTTCCATAGCTACTGTCATGTTTAGCTCTTAGTTTTCATGTTTTTCTTTTTAAAGAGCTTTTGTTTAGTTGGTTGCTGAACTCTCTTGAGTTTTCATGTTTATCTTGTTAAGAGAGTTTGTCTGTTGCACTGAGTTGTGTGTCTTAACTTAAAATAGGTAATTGAGGTTGCTATTTAATTTTAGTAGTAACTTGCAATAGTTTTGAGGTATTGCCATGAGTAATGTCTGAACTTTTGGTGACAAGAGCTTTAGCCTATTAGTGATAGATGTCGTATTTTGGGCAATCCGTGTTTATTTTCGAAAACCTACAAAATAGTTGAGAACTTTAGCTACTAAATGGATCACTAATCTTTGGAGGGATCGAATATTAGAGTACACTCACGTACCATGGGTCGAGGATGCGCAAGGGTAACCAAACCCCCATACACACCTCCTCGGGGTACTTGTCTCTTTGTGAACCTCCTAATTAGATTGAGAGTTACCGATAATAAGTGCATGAGTTCTTCGGACAAATGTGAGTATTCGAAGGTTGACACTTCCACCTAACCATATTTTTCTAGCCTCTTCGGTACCATGCATTGCCCTTTCTCACCTCGAGAGTTGGCGCATACTTCGCCGGTGCATCCAAATCCTTGGCACGATACGCTCTGTCATCATAAGCCTCATTATATCCTTCCTCAAAACAGCCACCATACCTACCTGATACGTCCAAAACGTATCTATAATTTATGCTTGCTCCATGCCACTTTTGGGTGATATTGCTATGATATTCATACACTTCCATACACTTTTGATCATATTTGGACTAACTTACTAATCCAGTGCACCCCAGTGCCAGTTTCTGTTTTCGGCTGTTTTTGTATTTCAGGTTTTCACGTTTCGAGAACTGCCCAGAAAAATCCAGAAAAATTATATAAAAAATCAGCGAACCGGAAACAACACTGCGTCCGAAGGGCAGCCTGGGGGGGGCACAGGGGCTCCAGGCGCCCTGTGGGCGCCCCCCCTGGGCCACGCCGGGGGGGGGGGCGCCTCGGCCCCCCGAGGCTCCCCCGGTGCCCTACTTTGGCATATATTTAAAGGGTTCCCCGTAACCCTCAGAACAGGACTTCTTTTCATGATCCCATCTCTGTTCCGCCGCCGCCGCCGCTTCCAAGATCGGGAGCACCAGGAGAACTCTTCCCGGCACCCTGCCGGAGGGGAGGATCACCACCGGGAGCTTCTCCACCACCATGGACGCCTCCCGGATGACTCGTGAGTAGTCTCCCTTGGACCATGAGTCCATGACCAGTAGCTATGTGATGTTCTCCTCCCGTTCTTGTGCTTCACTAATTAGTCCTCGTGAGCTGCCCTACATGATCGAGGCACCTATGTAATCCTTATGATGTTGCTATGTTGAGTTTGCTGGGATCCGATGGATTATGAGATTATGTTCAGATTGATCTTGAGTAATATATTTGATTCACCTCTTTTATATTTTAGTTCATAAGTAATTCTTGCATGTTCTCCGTTGTTATTTATTGCTTTGGCCGAGTAATAGGTAGTGACTCCAAGAGGGAACGTTATGCTCGATTGTGGGTTCATGCCCCTCGATGACTAGCTTGAGTGACAGAAACATGAGTCTAGGGGATGTGCTGTTGCCACAAGGGGGAAAACAACGGTGCTTGTGCCCGCGGGCGCAAGGATTGTTTACTTTACGCAAAGTTCTTTTAATGTAGTTGTCTGTTGCATTGAGTTTACACTATGGGTGGGACTCGCAACTTAATACCAGCGAGATGTTCTGGATAGATATCTCAAGGTGGATGATTAGTAGTAGATATTGATGGATTTCGGTCTACTTACTTTGGCGCACCGCCCATGCTTTGAACCTCAACCTTTCTTGCAATGTAGTCAGCATTGGTTTGCGTTCGTGGTCCTGTCAATTGCCCAGCTGTAATTTGTTTACCTCACATAGCTGTTTTATCGTCTTTTGGGAGAGAGACATCACTAGTGAACATCATGAGACTCCGGTCCATATTACCATCATTGATCACATACACTATTTACTTTTCCGCTATTTACTTACTATTGCAAAACACTATCTATCACTACTATCATATTGCTTTTAACCCTTTGTGAACTACAAGGCCGGAGAGATTGACAACCTCTCTGTACTCGTTGGGAGCAAAGTTATTTGTATCTGTGTGCAGGTCCACGTTGATTGCTAATTGCGCCGTTAGCAGTTGACACCTACCTGTTGAACCTAGGAGTCTCTGGGGATTCGATCCTTGGCATCTTTGCTAGGGGAAAACATTTCTACTTACTGCATCTTACACCGTCCACTTGGGGTAACCAACGAGGGGTTCGAGGCCCATCAAGGAGTATTTTCTGGCGCCGTTGCCGGGGACTCCACTCTTCAGGATAGGGGAGTTGCATGCTATCTTTTACCTTTGCTTTTTAGTCTTGTTAGTTTACCTTTCATTTTTGCTTTAGTTCCTTTTATCAAAAATCACAAAAATAGTTATCTTGCTTGCTTGCTACTATGGATTCTACCAAAAAAACTAAATGGGAGGAGTACACCCCTACTTCCATTGCCCCACTTATCTCTGACGGGATTTACAAAAAAAAATAAACCTTGTGATTACACTAGTTATGACGGAGAGTTATGCCCATGGCATGGTCTTCCAGGAAAAAAGTATGAGCCTCAGTTTAAAATTGCTCCTAAGCTTCCCCAAACTTGGGAAGATGTTCAAACTCTTATAATAGAGAGCGAATTAAACAAAGAGGATGACACTACAATTCTGCCCACTAATGATAAAATTGATTTTGATAATTGTAGTATTTCAGAAGTTGTCACCTTTCTACAAGGAATGGCTAAGGATCCCAACACTAGCACGCTTAATCTTGCCTTCACAGAGCATATCACTAATGCTCTCATCAAAGCTAGGGAGGAGAAACTCAGAGTAGAAGCCTCCATACCTAGAAAGCTAGAAGATGGTTGGGATTCTACGATTAAAATTAAGATAGATAACTTCTCATGCTTTGCTTTATGTGATATTGTAGCTAGTACTTCTATTATGCCCAAAAGACTATATGATATGCTTAAATTGAAACCTTTTGATTCTTGTTCTTTTGGTAATGTTCTCGTTGATTCTTCCATAAAGAAACCTTTGGGGAGGATCGATGATGTTCTTATTGTTGTCAATGATAATTATGTGCCCGTTGATTTCACTATTATGGATATTGAATGTGATCCTTCGTGTCCAATTATTTTGGGACGTCCCTTTTTGCGCACCGTTGGTGCTGTCATTGACATGAAAGAGGGTAATATAAAATTTCAGTTTCCTCTCAAGAAAGGATGGAACACTTCCCTCGTAAGAAGGTCAAGTTACCTTTTGAGTCCGTTGTACGGGCTAGCTATTCTTTTACCCTTGATAAAACTTGATCTATGCATTATGCCTAGCTTAAAGGCATAAAAGAAAGCGCTTTTGGGAGGCAGCCCAGATGAATAATTTTTTTTGCTTTTGTTGTGTCTTGATGTTGTTTACTGCTGTATCATCATCATTGTATCTTTACTTTTCATATTTGTGCCAAGTATAGCCTCTGATTGCTAGAAAGTTCAAAAGTTGTGAGGTGCTGTCCAGGAAACAGATTCTGTCCTTGGATAGAAAAATTCGTATAAAATCACCAGATCATCTTTTTGGTTTGAATTTTTTCGACAGCGTTCTCTATATAATTGTCTTTCGTGCGTCAGTTCTGAGTTTTTTGATTTGAGTTGCAGAAGTATCCCGAACAGGTCAATTACTGCCTGCTGTTCTGTTTTTCACAGATTCTGTCCTGTTTTGCCTTACCTTCACTTTGCAAATTGAGAACTTGCTTTTTCTTTGCAAAAACCTTTTGGCAATCTTGAGAAACAGTAGAACTTCAAGAATATCTTTATTTCCAGCAAGGTATAATTATTTTATTAAGGGTACTAACCTCGCTAATCAGATTATGATGAGTTGTGTATGAAGGGAGTTTTCAAGTGTGCGAGGGAAGATGATAAAAAGATTCAGGAGTGTCAAGCGCTCAAGCTTGGGGATGCCCCCGTGCACCCCCAAGAAATATTCAAGGAGACTCAAGCGTCTAAGCTTGGGGATGCCCCCGTGCATCCCCTTCTCCATCAACGTTATCAGTTCGTCTTTCGTTCCGCTATATTTTTATCACTTCATGTGTTATGTGCTATGCTTGGAGCGTCTTGCTTTTAGTTTTCTTTTTAGTTTTTCATAACGAGTCAGAACCCTGCATTCCTTTATGTGGGAGAGAAACACGCTCCACCTCTACCTAGAACATTACATAGAATTTTCATGTCTATCTATGCTGTGTGTGTTCTTTGTCTTTTAATAGCTACTATCATACTTTGCTCTTAGTATTCATGCTTATCTCTTCAAGAGCTTTTATTTAGTTGGTTGCTTGAACTCTCTTTAATTACCATGCTCACCTTATTAAGAGAGTTTGCTTCCGTTGCATTGGTTAATGTGTCTGTGACAAAGATGCTACTTTCATGATGGTGCTTAGTAGTTCGGGTTTTCCTATGGTTAATCTCAAATAGCTGGGGGGTTCCCAATGTGTTATTGGAGTACCAACTTGGTTTGTTTGCCTATGATGTGGTATGGTTTAGTAATATCTTCCTTCGAGAATTTATTTTGATTGACTTGGCGTATGCTCATGCAAATTCAAGACTGTAAAGAAAGTCTGTCAAGCCTTGGTGATCTTTTGTTTCTGAGTAGCGATATAACTACCATGCCTGATTCAATATTGCTTTGTCGCTCTGCATGATTATGACCGTCATTGCTCTCTTAGTTGGTCGCTCCCAGTCTTTTGCTAACCTACACCTGCACTAAGCAAATTAACCATGCAATACATAGCTCATGGGAAAGTAGCCTAAAAACTATTGTGGTAAAGAATATGTTGCCTATGTATCTTATTTCTTATGAGTTGCTTGCTGAGCGGTAACCATGTTTCTGGGGACGCCATCAAATGTCACACTTTTGTTGAATATCATGTGAGTTGCTATGCATGTTCGTCTTGTCTGAAGTAAAGGTGATTTACCGTGGGTTGAATTAATATGCATATTGTTAGAGAAGAACATTGGGTCGTCAACCAAAGCCATGCATCATGGTGGAAGTTTTAGCTTGGACCTTAATCCTCAATCTCTTATGAGAATATGCTTATGCATTAAAGAGGAGTCCATCATCTATTTTCTATGTTGTCCCTGTATGGATGTCCTCAAGTTGAGATCTATCAAAAACGAGAAATCAAATGCGATCTATCTCCTTGGACCTTTGTACAGGTGGCATAGAGGTACCCCTTTGTGACACTTGGTTAAAACATATGCAATGCAATGATAACCCATGGGGATCCGAGCTAATTAGGACAAGGAGCGAGCACTATTAGTATTCGATGCATGAGGCTTGCAACTTATAGGATGTTTTATGCATGACACATATGAAGTACTACTACCGTTGACACAATTGCTTCCATGTTTCAAAATAAAAAGCTCTAGCACTTCAAGCACCAACTACTGAGAGCATGATTGTCATTCTGAGTGAAATGTGCATTGTCCCAAAGTAGCATTGTCTTTTGCATGATTGTGATATCGTTTATTCTGAAATGATTGTATCTAGTCATCACTTAAACCTTGAAGGTGCCCTTGCATTTATGTTTTGCATCACTAAAGGGGGCAAGCTAGATATCACTTGATCATATTTGCACATCATGTTCATTGCAAATCTTTTTGATGTTTCAATTTCATGTTGTAAAACTTTCAGTCATTTGTGATTTTCTCTTGAGACAACTTAATTACTTTAGAATCATTGTCTCAGTAAGCTTTTGTCATATGACTATGAGAAAGTCATATATGGTTAATAGCATGTCACCACGGAAATTATTCTTGTTATCATTTACCTACTCGAGGACGAGCAGGATTTAAGCTTGGGGATGTTGATACGTCCAAAACGTATCTATAATTTCTGCTTGCTCCATGCCACTTTTGGGTGATATTGCTATGATATTCATACACTTCCATACACTTTTGATCATATTTGGACTAACTTACTAATCCAGTGCACCCCAGTGCCAGTTTCTATTTTCGTCTGTTTTTGTATTTCAGGTTTTCACGTTTCGAGAACTGCCCAGAAAAATCCAGAAAAATTATATAAAAAATCAGCGAACCGGAAACAACACTGCGTCCGAAGGGCAGCCTGGGGGGGGGCCACAGGGGCTCCAGGCGTCCTGTGGGCGCGCCCCCCCTGGGCCGCGCCGGGGGGGCGCCTCAGCCCCCCGAGGCTCCCCCGGTGCCCTACTTTGGCATATATTTAAAGGGTTCCCCGTAACCCTCAGAACAGGACTTCTTTTCGCGATCCCATCTCTGTTCCGCCGCCGCCGCCGCTTCCAAGATCGGGAGCACCAGGAGAACTCTTCCCGGCACCCTGCCGGAGGGGAGGATCACCACCGGGAGCTTCTCCACCACCATGGACGCCTCCCGGATGACTCGTGAGTAGTATCCCTTGGACCATGAGTCCATGACCAGTAGCTATGTGATGTTCTCCTCCCGTTCTTGTGCTTCACTAATTAGTCCTCGTGAGCTGCCCTACATGATCGAGGCACCTATGTAATCCTTATGCTGTTGCTATGTTGAGTTTGCTGGGATCCGATGGATTATGAGATTATGTTCAGATTGATCTTGAGTAATATATTTGATTCACCTCTTTTATATTTTAGTTCATAAGTAATTCTTGCATGTTCTCCGTTGTTATTTATTGCTTTGGCCGAGTAATAGGTAGTGACTCCAAGAGGGAACGCTATGCTCGATTGTGGGTTCATGCCCCTCGATGACTAGCTTGAGTGACAGAAACATGAGTCTAGGGGATGTGCTGTTGCCACAAGGGGGAAAACAACGGTGCTTGTGCCCGCGGGCGCAAGGATTGTTTACTTTACGCAAAGTTCTTTAATGCAGTTGTCTGTTGCATTGAGTTTACACTATGGGTGGGACTCGCAACTTAATACCATCGAGATGTTCTGGATAGATATCTCAAGGTGGATGATTAGTAGTAGATATTGAGGGATTTCGGTCTACTTACTTTGGCGTACCGCCCATGCTTTGAACCTCAACCTTTCTTGCAATGTAGTCAGCATTGGTTTGCGTTCGTGGTCCTGTCAATTGCCCAGCTGTAATTTGTTTACCTCACATAGCTGTTTTATCGTCTTTTGGGAGAGAGACATCACTAGTGAACATCATGAGACTCCGGTCCATATTACCATCATTGATCACATACACTATTTACTTTTCCGCTATTTACTTACTATTGCAAAACACTATCTATCACTACTATCATATTGCTTTTAACCCTTTGTGAACTACAAGGCCGGAGAGATTGACAACCTCTCTGTACTCGTTGGGAGCAAAGTTATTTGTATCTGTGTGCAGGTCCACGTTGATTGCTAATTGCGCCGTTAGCAGTTGACACCTACCTGTTGAACCTAGGAGTCTCTGGGGATTCGATCCTTGGCATCTTTGCTAGGGGAAAACACTTCTACTTACTGCATCTTACACCTTCCACTTGGGGTAACCAACGAGGGGTTCGAGGCCCATCACTACCTATTAAGGCATTTCCATAACCTTTCCGAGATACATTGCCTTGCAACATCCATCTTCTCATGACTTGATCTTCATGTCATACATGCTTTTTGCTTGATCGAGGAGCCGCATGCTAGTTGGGCCTTGCCCTAATCATTGCTACATGACGCGCTAGTATCATTGCATATCCTGCTACACTGGCAGAGGCATACATTTGCATACATCATGATAGTTTCATTTTCTTTATGTTGAGTACTTTTGTAAAGTGTGAAAGATCTTCTATACTTCTTGTAATACATAGAGTGTTGCCCCTAAAGTGAGGAAAAGATCCCAAAGAGGACAAATCAAAAGATCCCAAAGAGGACAAATGAGAGACAAATAGAAAGAGCCATTGAGGCCACAAAAAAAATAAAAAATAAAGAGAAAAAGAAATAAAAAGAGAGAAGGGGGCACACTACTATTTCTTTTGAGAGATCCACACTCGTACTCCATCTTATACCTTGTGCTCCATAGAGATTATCATTCACGCATATAGCTATGTGGGGACCTTTACACTATAGAACTTGGCTTGTATATTCCAATGATGAGCCTCCTCAAAAGAGCTCTAGGTCTTCTTGATCAAGCAAGTTGGATGCACCCCCACTAGTTCCATTGGAGAGCTTACCTTAGCTCATATGTGCATCCGTTGCATGGCAATCCCTACTCCTCACATCATATCTATCATTTGGCTTTCTCTTGCCGATGATTGTCCTCATTGATGTGAGCCGTTCACACCTTTTTTGTCTTCCCCCTCTATCATTTTTCTCTCTTTGCCATCCTAAGTGTCGACTTTCTTGCTTACGCTCATCCATTGCATGAGTGCTCAAAATATCGAAAGGGAGTGGATCATTTTAACTTGTACCTGGCTGACGGTCTGGGGATGAGTCAAGATAAGATTCCAAAGAAGACCAAGTGTGAAACTTTAGTAGATTAAGTTCTCAACAATATAAAAACTATGTTTTACTCTCTCATAGATCCCTATCCCCTTTCTTGCACGCAAACACCATTTGGAGACATTCGAGTCACGGACAGCGAGAGCTCTTGCACCTTTATGTTCTTATGTTACTTGTTACAATGCTAATATAGACTCTTGCTTGTTATGACTTGAATTGAATTACATGCCTTGATTGCTTTACTTAAAAGTTCTTATATGGTTGATAGCATGTCACCACAGAAATTATGCTTGTTATCATTTACCTACTCGAGGACGAGCAGGAATTAAGCTTGGGGATGTTGATACGTCCAAAACGTATCTATAATTTCTGCTTGCTCCATGCCTCTTTTGTGTGATATTGCTATGATATTTATGCACTTCCATACACTTTTGATCATATTTGGACTAACCTATTAACTCAGTGCACCACAGTGCCAGTTCCTGTTTTCTGCTGTTTTTCTATTTCAGGTTTCCCCCATATTAAAAGTGCCCTAAAAAATCCGGGAAAAATACAGGAAAAATCAGCGTATCGGGAGCTTCCAAAAAAACCAAGGCAGGGCCAGAGGGGAGCCTGGGGTGGCCCAGGCGGCCACCCGGCGCGGCCCCACCTCCGCCTCTGGTGACCCCCTTTTGCATATATATATTGCTCGCGTCCCGAAACCCTCGAGGATGGAACCCTTTTTCGCGATCTCATCTCTGTTCCGCCGCCGCCGCGCTTCCAAGATCGGGAGCACCAGGAGAACTCTTCCCGGCACCCTGCCGGAGGGGAGAACCACCACCATGGACGCTTCCCGGATGAGTTGTGAGTAGTCTCCCTTGGACCATGGGTCCATGACCAGTAGCTATGTGATGTTCTCCTCCCCTCTTTGTTCTTCATGGATTAGACCTCGTGAGCTGCCCTACATGATCGAGGCACATATGTAATCTTTATGCTGTTGCTCTGCTGAGTTTGCTGGGATCCAATGGATTATGAGATTATGTTCAGATTTTGTGTGAGTAATATATTTGATTCACCTCTTTTATATTTATGTTCTTGAGTAATTCTTGCATGTTCTCCGTTGCTGTTTATTGCTTTGGTCAAGTAGTAGGTAGTAACTCCAAGAGGGAACGTTATGCTTGATTGTGGGTTCATGCCCCTCGATGACTAGTTTGAGTGACAGAAACATGAGTCTAGGGGATGTGATGTTGCCACAAGGGGGAAAACAACGGTGCTTGTACTTGCGGGTGCAAGGATTGTTTACTTTACGCAAAGTTCTTTTAATGCAGTTGTCTGTTGCTTTGAGTTTACACTTTGGGTGGGACTCGCAACTTAATACCAGCGAGATGTTCTGGATAGATATCTCAAGGTGGATGATTAGTAGTAGATGCAGATGGATTTCGGTCTACTTACCTTGGCGTACCGCCCATGCTTTTGAGCCTCTACCTTTCTTTACAGCATAGTTAGCATTGGTTTGCGCACATAATCCTGTCAATTGCCCAGCTATAATTTGTTTACCTCGCTTAGCTGTTTTATCGTCTTTTGGGAGAGAGACATCACTAGTGAACATCATGGGACCCCGGTCCATATTACCATCACTGATCACACCCGCTATTTACTTCCTGTTCTTATTTCCTAGTTGCAGTCATACCTATCACTATTATCTCTTGCGTTTGATCCTTTGTAAACGACAAGGCCGGAGGGATTGACAACCTCTCTGTACTCGTTGGGAGCAAAGTTATTTGTATCTGTGTGTAGGTCCTATCAAGCAAAAGTTTCTGGCACTATTGACACCTTCTTGTCGACCCTCGGAGTCTCACGGGATTCGATCCTTGGTATCTTTGCCAAGGGAAATTTGTCGCTACGCTACATCTCAAACCTTCCACTTGGGGTAACCAACGAGGGGCGAGAAGCCATCAACCACTAGTCTGTGGGTGATAAGGTGATGCAATTCTATGGTTGACATCATACTTAGCAAGCATCTTACGGAAAGCACCATGAATAAAATGTGTGAAGGAAATATGCCCTAGAGGCAATAATAAAGTTGTTATTTATATTTCCTTATATCATGATAAATGTTTATTATTCATGCTAGAATTGTATTAACCGGAAACTTAGTACATGTGTGAATACATAGACAAAACAGAGTGTCCCTAGTATGCCTCTACTAGACTAGCTCATTGATGAAAGATGGTTATGTTTCCTAACCATAGACATGAGTTGTCATTTGATCAACGGGATCACATCATTAGGAGAATGATGTGATGGACAAGACCCATCCGTTAGCTTAGCACTATGATCGTTTAGTTTTACTGCTATTGCTTTCTTCATGACTTATACATGTTCCTATGACTATGAGATTATGCAACTCCAGAATACCGTAGGAACACCTTGTGTGCTATCAAACATCACAACGTAACTGGGTGATCATAAAGATGCTCTACAGGTGTCTCCAAAAGTGTTCGTGGTGTTGGCATAGATCAAGACTAGGATTTGTCACTCCGAGTGTGGGAGAGGTATCTCTGGGCCCTCTCGGTAATGCACATCATAATAAGCCTTGCAAGCAAATGACTAATGAGTTAGTCACGAGATGATGTATTACGGAACAAGTAAAGAGACTTGCCGGTAACGAGATTGAACTAGGTATAGAGATACCGACGATCGAATCTCGGGCAAGTAACATACCGATGACAAAAGGAACAACATATGTTGTTATGCGGTTTGACCGATAAAGATCTTCGTAGAATATGTAGGAGACAATATGAGCATCCAGGTTCCGCTATTGGTTATTGATCGGAGATGAGTCTCGGTCATGTCTACATAGTTCTCGAACCCGTAGGGTCCGCACGCTTAACGTTTGATGACGATCGGTATTATGAGTTTATGAGTTTTGATGTACCGAAGGAGTTCGGAGTCCCGGATGAGTCCGGGGACATGACGAGGAGTCTCGAAATGGTCGAGACATAAAGATCAATATATTGGACGACTATATTCGGACATCGGAAAGGTTCCGAGTGATTCGGGTATTTTTCGGAGTATATGGGCCTTATTGGGCCATACGGGAATAGAGGAGAAAGGCCAAAAGGAAGGAGGCGCGCACCTCCCCTCTGGTCCGAATTGGACAAGGGGTGCAGCCCCCTTTTCCTTCTCCCTCTCCACCTCTTTCCTTCTCTCCTACTCCGGAAAGGAAAGGGGAATCCTACTAGGACTTGGGAGTCCTAGTAGGACTCCCCACACTTGGCGCGCCCCCTCTAGGGCCGGCCTCTCCCTTGCTCCTTTATATACGGGGGCAGGGGGGCACCCTAGGACACACAAGTTGAATTGTTCTAGCCGTGTGCGGTGCCCCCCTCCACAGAAACACACCTCGGTCATACCGTCGCAGTGCTTAGGCGAAGCCCTGCGCCGGTAGATACATCATATCCGTCACCACGCCGTCGTGCTGGCGAAACTCTCCCGTGAAGCTCAACTGGATCAAGAGCTCGTGGGACGTCATCAAGCTGAACATGTGCTGAACGTGGAGGTGCCGTACGTTCGGTGCTTGATCGGTTGGATCGCGAAGAAGTTCGACTACATCAGCCGCGTCACTTGACGCTTCCGCTTCCGGTCTACGAGGGTACGTAGACACACTCTCCCCCTCGTTGCTATGCATCTAGTAGATAGATCTTGTGTGATCGTAGGAAAATTTTGAAAATACTACGTTTCCCAACAGTGTGAACCACCATCAGTCATTAGATATCTAGGGACTCCAAACCTCAGAAATATAACTTCTTTAAGCATCTTAATAGAGGTGTTATGATCAGCACTACTAGTTGGAATAGCTTCCACCCACTTAGTAACGTAATCAACAACAACTAGAATATGTGTGTACCCATTAGAGGCAGGAAGAGGTCCCATATAATCAAAGCCCCAAACATCAAATGGTTCAATAACGAGTGAATAATTCATAGGCATTTCTTGACCTCTACTAATATTACCAATTCTTTGACATTCATCACATGATAAGACAAACTTACGGGCATCCTTGAAGAGAGTAGTCCAATAAAAACCGGATTGCAATACCTTATGTGCAGTTCTGTCTCCCGCATGGTGTCCTTCATAAGCTTCGGCGTGGCACTTGCGTAGGATCTGTTCATGTTCATGCTCAGGCACACAACATCTAATAATACCATCTACTCCTTCTTTATAAAGATGTGGGTCATCCCAAAAGTAATGCCTCAAATCATAGAAGAACTTTTTCTTTTGCTGGTATGTGAAACTAGGTGGTATAAACTTAGCAACAACATAATTAGCATAATCAGCATACCATGGAGCAGTACGAGAAGTACTTATGACAACTAATTGTTCGTCAGGGAAGCTATCATCAATAGGTTGTGGGTCATCAAGTATATTCTCTAACCTAGACAAGTTATCTGCTACGGGGTTCTCAGCTCCCTCTCTGTCAATAATATGCAAGTCAAATTCTTGCAGCAAGAGAACCCATCTAATAAGTCTAGGTTTAACATCTTTCTTCTCCATAAGGTATTTAATAGCAGCATGATCAGTGTGAATAGTTACCTTAGAATCAACGATGTAGGGTCTAAACTTATCACAAGCAAACACAACTGCTAAAAATTATTTCTCAGTGGTAGCATAATTTCTTTGGGCACTATCTAGAGTTTTACTAGCATACTGGATAACATTCAATTTCTTATCAACTCTTTGCCCTAAAACAGCTCCTACAGCATAATCACTAGCATCGCACATAATCTCAGAGGGTAAATTCTAGTCAGGAGGCTGGATAATAGGTGCAGAGATCAATGCTTTCTTAAGTATTTCAAATGCTTCTAGACAATCATCATCAAAGACAAAAGGAATATCTTTTTGTAAGAGATTAGTCAGAGGCCTGGAGATTTTGGAGAAGTCCTTAATGAACCTCCTATAAAACCCGGTATGACCAAGGAAACTTCGTATACCTTTGATATCCTTAGGGCATGGCATCTTTTCAATAGCATCTACTTTAGCTTTGTCAACTTCAATACCTCTTTCAGAAATTTTATGTCCCAAGACAATGCCTTCATTAACCATAAAGTGGCACTTCTCCCAATTCAAAACAAGGTTAGTGGCTTCACATCTCTGCAAAACTCGATCAATGTTGCTTAAGCAATCATCAAAAGAAGTTCAGTAAACGGAGAAATCATCGATGAATACCTCAACAATCTTTTCACAAAAGTCAGAGAATATAGCCATCATACATCTTTGAAAAGTAGCAGGTGCATTACATAAACCAAAAGGCATACATCTATAAGCAAAGGTACCGGAAGGACAAGTAAAGGTGGTCTTTTCTTGATCTCCCTTTGACACAGGTATTTGAGAGAAACCGGAATAACCATCTAGAAAGCAAAAATGCGTATGTTTGGATAACCTTTCTAGCATTTGATCAATAAATGGCAATGGGTAATGATCTTTCTTAGTAGCTTTATTTAACTTACGGAAATCAATTACCATCCTATAACCTGTAACTATTCTTTTCGGAATCAATTCATCCTTATCATTAGGGACAACAGTCATACCTCCTTTCTTCGGAACGGAATGGACATGACTTACCCAATGACTATCGTCAACTGGATAGATAATACCTGCTTCTAGGAGCTTTAGTGTTTCCTTCCTCACCACTTCTTTCATCTTAGGATTTAACCGTCGATGATGATCAATAACTGGTTTAGCATTTTCTTCCAATTTTATCTTGTGTTGACATATAGTGGGACTAATGCCCTTAAGATCATCCAGAGTATATCCAATAGCAGCTCGGTGCTTCTTCAGAGTTTTCAATAATCTTTCTTCTTCTTGCTCTGAAAGGTTAGCACTAATAATAACAGGATATATCTTCTTTTCATCAAGATAAACATACTTAAGATTATCAGGTAAAGGTTTAAGTTCAAACACGGGATCACCCTTGGGTGGAGGAGGATCCCCTAGGTTCAACTTTAATTTGGGTGGAGGAGGATCCTCTAGCAGACTCTTCTTGGAGGTAAATAACATGTCCATCTAAATCTTCTACCAAGAGATCTTTAACCATAGCAACACTAGGTTCAACTTTAATTTGCTCAGAGGGTGTAGGTGTTCTAGTATTACTCTTACGAACTACAATTGAAGCTTGAGCATGATCCTTTATCCTAACAGGGAAAGGTGGTTTCTCGATATAAGCAGTAGGAATGACAGGATCAACATTATAAGTGATAGTCTTTTCTTCAACTTTAATAGGTTCAACTACTTTTACTTCAATAGGGGGATGATATTTAAACTCACGGAAAACATCGGTGTCCATAAAAGCTTTAACACAATCCAACTTAGGGGTCATACCTGACTCCTTACCTTCGTCGAGAGCCCAATCTTTAGAGTCGCGCTTAATTATTTCCAATAAATCCCATTTGAATTCAATAGTCTTCATCATAAAAGAGCCAGAACAAGAATTATCGAGCATGGTGCGATTATTGAGAGAAAGCCAAGCATAAATTTTTCGGATGATCATTTTACTTGAAAGCTCATGATTGGGGCATGAATATAACATTGACTTAAGCCTCCCCAAGCTTGAGCGATGCTTTCTCCTTCGCGAGGCCAGAAATTATAAATATAATTGCGATCATGATGAACCTGGTGCATAGGGTAGAACTTCTGATAAAATTCCAACTTCAGACGATTATAGTTCCAAGATCCCATATCATCGCATAGCCTAAACCATGTCAATGCATCTCCCTTCAAAGATAAAGGGAAGACCTTCTTCTTGATAACATCCTCGGGCATACCTTCAAGCTTAAACAATCCACAAACTTCATCCACATAGATGAGGTGTAAATCGGGGTGAAGTGTTCCGTCTCCTATATAGGGATTTTCAAGCAGTTTCTCTGTCATACCCGAAGGAATCTCAAAGCAAACATTTTCATTAGGTGCAGTAGGTTTAGGAGCAACTCTTTGCTCTTCTGCTCGGGGTGAAGATACCTGGAACAAGCCTCTCAAAGAATTTTGAGCCATAGTAACAAGTGATAATAAATTTCAGCACACTATATAAATTTTTCCTTACCAAATTCCACTTACCAAAGGCGCTTCACTCCCCGGCAACGGCGCCAGAAAAGATTCTTGATAACCCACAAGTGTAGGGGGTCTATCGTAGTCCTTTTGATAAGTAAGAGTGTCGAACCCAACGAGGAGCAGAAGGAAATGATAGGCAGTTTTCAGTAAGGTATTTTCTGCAAGCACTGAAACTATAGGTAACAGATAGTTTTGTGATAAGATAATTGGTAGCAAGTGACAAATGGTAAAAGTAAATAAGGTGCAGCAAGGTGGCCCAATCCTTTGTGTAGCAAAGGACAAGCCTGTACAAACTCTTATGCAAGGTAAAGTGCTACCGAGGACATATGGGAATTATCTCAAGCTAGTTTTCATCACGATCATCTGATTCGCGTTCGGTACTTTGATAATTTGGTATGTGGGTGGACCGGTGCTTGGGTGCTGCCCTTACTTGGACAAGCCTCCCACTTATGATTAACCTCTAATGCAAGCATCCGCAACTACAGAAGAAGTATTAAGGTAAACCTAACCATAGCCTGAAACATATGGATCCAAATCAGCCCCTTAAGAAGCAACGCATAAACTAGGGTTTAAGCTTCTGTCACTCTAGCAACCCATCATCTACTTATTACTTCCCAATGCCATCCTCTAGGCCCAAATAATGGTGAAGTGTCATGTAGTCGACGTTCACATGACACCACTAGAGGAGAGACAACATACATCTCATCAAAATATCGAACGAAGACCAAATTCACATGACTACTAATAGCAAGACTTCTCCCATGTCCTCAGGAACAAAAGTAACTACTCACAAGACATAATATTGTTCATGATCAGAGGGGTATTAATATGCATAATGGATCTGAACATATGATCTTCCACCAAGTAAACCAACTAGCATCAACTACAAGGAGTAATCAACACTACTAGCAACCCACAAGTACCAATCTGAGGTTTGGGTACAAAGATTGGATACAAGAGATGAACTAGGGTTTGAGAGGAGATGGTGCTGGTGAAGAAGTTGATGAAGATAGCCCTCCCCAAGATGGGAGAGTTGTTGGTGATGACGGCGGTGATGATTTCCCCTTCCCGGAGGGAAGTATCCCCGGCAGAACAGCTCTGCCGGAGCCCTAGATTGGTTTCCGCCTCGGTTCCGACTCGAGACGGCGGCGACTGGTCCCGAAAGCCTCCTCTTGATTTTTTCCAGGTCAAAACGCTTCATATAGGAGAAGATGGGCACCGTGGGCTTGTCGGCTGGTCCTCGAGGCAGGGGGCGCCCTGGGAAGGGGGGCGCGCCCCCCACCCTCGAGGCCAGCCGGTGGCCCCTCCTGTGGGTTTCTTTCGCCAGATATTTTTTATATTTTCCGAAACGATGTTCTCTGGAGTTTCAGGGCTTTTGGAGTTGTGAAGATTAGATTTCCAGAGTTTGCTCCTTTTTCAGTCCAGAATTCCAGCTTTCGACATTCTCCCTCTTCATGCAAACCTTGCAAAATAATAGAGAAAAGGCATAAGTATTGTGACAAAACATGTATGAACAGCCCATAATGCAATAAATATCAACTTATAAGCATGATGCAAAATGGACGTATCAGACGTCTGGTCCTATAAAAATTAGCGGAAGTCCGATCATACCGGACGTCCGGCATGAGGTTGACAGAAGGGGTTTTACGGACGTCCGGAGCGTACCGGATGATCGGAAGCGCTCGGAACACCGGACGTCCGGAAAGTACCGGACGACCGGAGGCTCTCAGGATTTTGGGCTTAGGGCATTTTGTAGTGAGATGATGACACTTGCTTGAATCTCCGACTATATGAGACAACTTGCTTGGTTACTATTTTTACTCTACGAGCGGTGGCTGATGCCACCATGTTTGAGCATATGTGATATGATACCACAAGAATGTTGACTTGGGTGCATAGTCACTACTCCATCATATTAAAGCACCATAGTTGGGATGATATGGTAAGCTTTGAGAGTGTTTGTTCTTTTTATGCATTGTATAGGGTTGAGAGTACTCATGAGTTGAGTGTCTCCCCCTAAATATATGCCTACATCAAGACGAGATATTAAGTTTATGCATGAATGGGTACTAGATTTCACATAATGTTGTCAAGCTCCAAGATACCAAGTTCACACCTAAGTCGACAAAACCTAGCTTCATCCAATGGCTTCGTGAAGATATCTGCAAGTTGCATATCTGTACCAATGTGGGCAACATCAATGTCACCCTTTTCCACATGATCTCTCAAGAAATGATACCTAATGTCAATGTGCTTGGTGCGAAGATGATCTTTGGGATTCTCAACAATGTTAATGGCACTTTCATTATCACATAGAGGAGGCACATGTCGATAGGTGATACCGTAATCCTTCAAAGTTTGCCTCATCCATAGTAATTGAGTTCCACAACTGGCAGCTGCAATGTATTCTGCTTCACAGCTGGAGAGGGCAATACAATTTTGTTTCTTTGAGGACCAACTGACCAAAGAGCGTCCAAGAAATTGGCATGCACCGGAGGTAGACTTGCGGTCCACTTTGTCACCAGCCCAATCCGCATCCGTGTACCCAATGAGATCAAACTTGGCATCTTTGGGGTACCATAGACCCAACTTTGGGGTGTGAACAAGGTATCTGAGAATATGCTTAACCGCCTTATGATGGCTTTCCCTAGGGGAAGTTTGAAATCTAGCACACATGCATACACTAAACATGATGTCTGGTCTAGATGCACAAAGATAAAGCAATGAACCAATCATAGAGCGATAAATAGATGGGTCAAAAGGAATACCATTTGTGTCTTCAGTGAGGAAAATTTTGGTTGGCATGGGTGTCATACATGGACTAGCATCAGACATGCCAAACTTTGCTAGGATGTCCTTGAGGTATTTTGCTTGAGACAAGAAAATTCCTTCTTGAAATTGTTGAATTTGAAATCCGAGGAAGAATTTCAAATCCGCATTAAGTGACATTTCAAAATTCTTGGTCATTGAAGCCGCAAACTTCTTGCACAAATGAATGTTAGGAGAACCAAAGATTATATCATCTACATACATTTGGCATAAGATCAAGTCACCCTTGTGTCTCTTAGTAAAAGAGTGGGATTGATCACCCCTCTCACAAAACCATCATCGAGTAAAAACTTCTTAAGATGATCATACCAAGCACGGGGTGCTTGTTTGAGGCCATACAAATCCTTATGAAGTTTATACACATAGTTTTTGTGATCGGGATCAACAAACCCAGGTGGTTATGATACATATACTTCTTCTTGTAGAGGACCGTTAAGGAAATCACTCTTCACATCCATTTGATGTAATGTAAAACCATTGAAAGCAGCATAAGCAAGTAAGATGCGAATGGATTCGAGACGAGCAACGGGAGCAAAGGTCTCAGCAAAGTCCAAACCTTCAACTTGTGAGTACCCTTGTGCCACTAACCTTGCCTTGTTTCGGATGATTACACCATTCTCATCTTGCTTGTTCTTGAAAATCCATTTTGTTCCAATGACATTGTGTTCTGTAGCTGGTCTCTCCACCAGAGACCATACTTGGTTGCGTTCAAAACTGTTCAACTCTTCTTGCATAGCAACAAGCCAATCGTTGTCCATCAATGCGTCTTGCACCTTGACAGGCTCAATACTAGACACAAATGAGAAGTGAGAACAAAAGTTTGTCAAATGTTTACGAGTGACTCTACCTTCAGATATGCCGGCGAGAATTTTGTCAACATCAACACGACCGGCCACTCGAGGCATGATGGAGGTGAGAGTTTCACGAGGTTCAACTTCATGTCCATCATCCACGTCCTCAACATATGGATAATTTATGTGTGGTGGAATATCTTCTTCTTCATGTTGCATTTGTTGAGGTTCATCATCAATGATTGCACTTTCTTGCTCTTGTTATTATTGAAGATCTTGTTCTTGGAGATGATCATGGTGCAGGACTTTATTTTCATCTTGTACTTGAATTGTGGGCATTGGTTAAGCGTTTGGATCTTGTGGTGGTGTGGGTGTTGTAATGGTTGGATATAAAGGAAGTCGTGCATCGTCTTCCATACCATCATGGGGTTCTTGTTCCATCGGAAGAAGAGCATCAACACCCATGTTCAAGATATCTTGAGAAGAATATTCATCACCTACATTACCTAGATCAACTTTCTCCCCATGAGAGCCATTAAATTCATCAAACACCACGTCACAAGTTTCTACAACACATTCATTGGATTTGTTGTAGACCCTATAGGCGTGGGAGTTTGATCCATAACCAACAAATATACCCTCGGTGGTTTTGGATTGAAATTTTCCTAACCGGTCTTTCTTGTTGAGTATGAAGCACTTACATCCGAACACACGGAAGTACTTGACATTTGGTTTGTTTCCGGTCAGAAGCTCATATGGGGTCTTTTCCAAGATTGTGCAGAGGAAGAGACGGTTTGAGGCATGACATGCAGTGTTGAAGGCCTCGGCCCAAAAGCTATATGGCGACTTGTACTCATGCAACATAGACCTTGCCATCTCCACAAGAGTACGATTCTTTCTTTCGGCTACACCATTTTGTTGAGGAGTGTAGGGGCGGAGTATTGATGCTCAATCCCCTCGTCACTGAGAAACTCTTCCAAGGTGTAGTTCTTGAACTCGGAGCCATTGTCACTTCTTATTGCCAAGATTTCTTTGTCAAACTTGCGTTGAGCTTGCTTGGCAAAATCAATGAAGGTGAACTTCGTCTCGTCTTTGGACTTGAGGAAGAACACCCATGTGTATCTTGAGTAATCATCAACAATGACAAGACCATACTTTTTGCCACCAAGACTATCCCATGAAGGAGGCCCAAAGAGATCCACATGAAGGAGCTACAATGGCCTTGACGTGGATACAATATTCTTGGGTGGGTGCTTTGATTGATGTTGCTTCCCGACTATGCATGCACTACACACACGATCTTTCTCAAAAGAAATATTGGTTAGTCCAAGGATGTGATTCCCCTTTAAGAGATCTTGAAGATTTCTCATGCCGACATGGGCTAGCCGGTGTCGGAGATATTGACCATGGGTACCCTCGGCGCCTACCCTTGGTATTTTAAGACAAATGACAGCAGCTTGGTCCGCTGCGGCCGTCTTCTCATCAAGCCGCCTCCTAGGGTAGCTTGCCCTAGGAGCCGGCTGCCAGCAGGCGGCAGGGACCCAGCAGGCGGCGACATCAACACCACCAGCCAGCAAACGACCCCGCACTCCTTCCCCAGGAAGCACGCTGGGGGGACCCCTGCGCGGCGGAGGCGTGGCTACAGGAGAACGTGTCCTTAGAAGATCTATAAGGGTGTGGCTACAGTGACCGTGTACCTTGTGAATATCTCCTAAGCGGCGGGTCACTGTAGCCACGCAGCTCGTGACCAAGCATCGGTCAGAGGAGGCCACGATCCCACTACCCGCAAACGGCGGGGCCAGCAGGCGGCTGGCCCCATCGGTCAGCGGGTAGCCCATGAACAAGCTGCCCCTGGCAGACGGCCAGGGGAGACAGCCGCCTAGTAACATGTGGCAAACCTCACCCTAGAAGTCCGAGCCTCATCAAGATGACAGGACAGGGCAAGGCGGCAGCGTACGGCGAGAGGCGATGGTACTGTAGCCATTTCCTTCTCGACGAGGCTGTCGTCAGCAGAGGCATGTCCACAGTGAAAGCTAATCACGTAGGGCCCACGGTGGCGGGCCCCAGCAGGCAGGCGGCAAAGCCGGTGCCAGAAGACACTGACGGCTGGGAGCCACACTGCCAAGATTACCATTGTACCCCTTGGGGGTAGGCCAATATAAACCCCCCAGGGTCCTCCATGAGGAGGGGTTGGTTGGTTAGAAGATCACGAGATTAGATCCTAGAGATAGAGAGGGAGGAGGTGAGCTAGCCTTGTCCATCTTCTTCCTTTGAACCACATAGCTCAAGGAGCAATCTTGTAGCTACCTTAGTGCTATCAGTCATGACACGGATCCCCCGCAGAGCAGGACTAGGGGTGTTATCTCCTCGGAGAGCCCTGAACCTGGGTAAGATCCGTAGGCGTCCTAAGTTTCGCTTTATCCCGCTTCCCGAGCCCGGCGACGTTCTTTTGACCCCATGCATGATAAGCCATCCGTTGGCATATGTCGTCCCAAAACCCCGACATTTGGCGCCCACCATGGGGTAGGTGCACCGTCGTCCGGAGACATGTTCTGGATGGGAACCTTGTTCCTTCCTGGCGAGAATAGCCAGCCCGGCACGCCCGCTGGCGTAGAGACCGGGATGCTTCGCAACGCTGAGGCTGCATGCGCCGTGAGTGGGCTTGCCGATCTGCTCGGCGCCGTCCGCATCCACGACGAACCCTCTCCGGCGGCCGAGCCAGTGGCGCCGGAGAGCTTCCTCGTCGAGCTCCTCGACAAGCTCCACATCGTCGATGAGCGCGCCTCTGACGTGGAGTCAGTGGGCTCTTCTGACCCACCGGTAGACATGATCGTCGACCTCGACGCAGGGCCGATCGACTCCTTCCCCGAGCACGTGGAGATCATCAACGACCCTCTTCCCGTTCTTCCGATCTGCGGCACCATCAGCACCGTCACGGAGGTGCTCGTCACCGACCACGGCGAACCATCGTGCAGGACGAGCCCAGACCCGCTCGAGGCCGCTCTGTAGCACCTCGCCGCCCCTGTCGCGACGGGAGCAGACGGCGCGGCGTTGGAGGCGCTCCGCGTTTCGCTCCTCGATAGCGCCAACAAATTGGCTGCCTCCCGACGCCTCACTGAAGCTTACCGCCGCGAAATGGACCGCGCCATTTGTGGCACACCGGCTGCTGGCGAGCCTAGCCGAGCCGGCGCTGTCCGCGATCGTGGCAGGCTGCTAGGAGACATGCTGGGGGCCCCGCGGCCTGTGTACCTCACTCCGTCGGAGAACCTAAGGGCTGCCCTGGCGGCAGTCGATGAGATGGGCCACTTAGAGGGAGACGAGCTCCGTTGCATGACCCAGCGTGCCCGCCAGCTCCTCGACGCTGCTGCTACACAGCAGGAGGCCCGTCGCTGGGTATCAGAGGCGGGCGCGCACGCCGACAACCGCCCTTTTTGGCGGGAGCAAGGAGCCACATCCCGCTCTCCAACAGTCGGCGCCACCAACCGGCGAGACTCAGAGCCCGCAGCCAGCCGCAGCCGGCAGACTCGCGTCACCATCGAGCGCGACGAAGACGGCCGCCAAAGGGCCGTAGAACGACGAGGGGAGCATCCGCCTCCTCCCAAGCGGGAGAGGCGTGTGTCTCCTCCGCCTGTTGATCACCCCTCTCTGGCAGGCCGCCTGGGCCGTCGCGAGGGGGTTGGGGAGAACGACGCCCGCCACCGCCTGGACCGTCTGGCTCGTTCGCAGGCGGTTGAAGAAGAAGATGACCTCGGTCTGGCCTGCTTCGGCCCTCGCATCCGCAACGAGCCTTTTCCCAAGGGCTTCTCGCTCCCCAGAGACACCCCCGAGTACAATGGATCAGTGAAACCGGAGGACTGGCTGGTGGATTACTCCACAGCTGTCAGCATAGCCACCGGCAACAGGCGTGTCGCGGTGAAGTACGTGCCCCTCATGCTCCAGGGCACGGCTCGGACGTGGCTGAACAGCCTCAAGCCCAACAGCATCAACGGCTGGCTAGACTTCACCGACGCCTTCACTCGTGATACGTCCAAAACGTATCTATAATTTCTGCTTGCTCCATGCCACTTTTGGGTGATATTGCTATGATATTCATACACTTCCATACACTTTTGATCATATTTGGACTAACTTACTAATCCAGTGCACCCCAGTGCCAGTTTCTGTTTTCGGCTGTTTTTGTATTTCAGGTTTTCAAGTTTCGAGAACTGCCCAGAAAAATCCAGAAAAAATATATAAAAAATCAGCGTTCCGGAAACAACACTGTGTCCGAAGGGCAGCCTGGGGGGGCCACCAGGGCTCCAGGCGCCCTGGCGGCGCCCCCCCCCCCTGGGCCGCGCCGGGGGGGCGCCTGGGCCCCCGAAGCCCGTCCGGTGCCCCCCTTTGGCATGTATTTAGAGGGTCTTCCGAAACCCTCAGAAGAGGAACTCTTTTCGCGATCCCATCTCTGTTCCGCCGCCGCCGCCGCTTCCAAGATCGGGAGCACCAGGAGAACTCTTCCCGGCACCCTGCCGGAGGGGAGGATCACCACCCGGACCTTCTCCACCACCATGGACGCCTCCCGGATGACTCGTGAGTAGTCTCCCTTGGACCATGAGTCCATGACCAGTAGCTATGTGATGTTCTCCTCCCGTTCTTGTGCTTCACTAATTAGTCCTCGTGAGCTGCCCTACATGATCGAGGCACCTATGTAATCCTTATGCTGTTGCTATGTTGAGTTTGCTGGGATCCGATGGATTATGAGATTATGTTCAGATTGATCTTGAGTAATATATTTGATTCACCTCTTTTATATTTATGTTCATAAGTAATTCTTGCATGTTCTCCGTTGTTATTTATTGCTTTGGCCAAGTAGTAGGTAGTGACTCCAAGAGGGAACGTTATGCTCGATTGTGGGTTCATGCCCCTCGATGACTAGCTTGAGTGACAGAAACATGAGTCTAGGGGATGTGCTGTTGCCACAAGGGGGAAAACAACGGTTCTTGTGCCCGCGGGTGCAAGGATTGTTTACTTTACGCAAAGTTCTTTTAATGCAGTTGTCTGTTGCTTTGAGTTTACACTATGGGTGGGACTCGCAACTTAATACCAGCGAGATGTTCTGGATAGATATCTCAAGGTGGATGATTAGTAGTAGGCATTGATGGATTTCGGTCTACTTACTTTGGCGTACCGCCCATGCTTTGAACCTCAACCTTTCTTGCAATGTAGTCAGCATTGGTTTGCGTTCGTGGTCCTGTCAATTGCCCAGCTGTAATTTGTTTACCTCACATAGCTGTTTTATCGTCTTTTGGGAGAGAGACATCACTAGTGAACATCATGAGACTCCGGTCCATATTACCATCATTGATCACACCCGCTATTTACTTTTCGTTATTATTTACTATTGCAAAAACACTATCTATCACTACTATCATTGCTTTTAACCCTTTGTGAACTACAAGGCCGGAGGGATTGACAACCTCTCTGTACTCGTTGGGAGCAAAGTTATTTGTATCTGTGTGCAGGTCCACGTTGATTGCTAATTGCGCCGTTAGCAGTTGACAACTACCTGTTGAACCTAGGAGTCTCTGGGGATTCGATCCTTGGCATCTTTGCTAAGGGAAAACACTTCTACTTATTGCATCTTACACCTTCCACTTGGGGTAACCAACAAGGGGTTCGAGGCCCATCAAGGAGTATTTTTTGGCGCCGTTGCCGGGGACTCCACTCTTCAGGATAGGGGAGTTGCATGCTATCTTTTACCTTTGCTTTTTAGTCTTGTTAGTTTACCTTTCAGTTTTTTCTTTATTACCTTTTTATCGAAAATCACAAAAAAAAGTTATCTTGCTTGCTTGCCATTATGGGTTCTACTAAAAACACTAAATGGGAGGAGTACACCCCTTCTTCCATTACCCCAATTACCACTGTTGGGATCTACAAAAGTAATAAACCTTGTGATTTTACTAGTCTTGACGGAGGGTTGTGCCCATGGCATGGCCTTCCAGGAAAAGAGTATGTGCCTCAATTTAAAATTGCTCCTAAGCTTCCCCAAACTTGGGAAGATGTTCAAACTCTTATAATAGAGAGCGAATCAAACAAAGAGGATGACACTACAATTTTGCCCACTAATGATAAAATTGATTTTGATAATTGTAGTATTTTAGAAGTTGTCACCTTTCTACAAGGAATGGCCAAAGATCCCCACACTAGCATGCTTAATCTTGCCTTCACAGAGCATATCACTAATGCTCTCATCAAAGCTAGGGAGGAGAAACTTAGAGTAGAAGCCTCCATACCTAGGAAGCTAGAGGATGGTTGGGATCCTATGATTAAAATTAAGATAAACAACTTCTCATGCTATGCTTTATGTGATATTGTAGCTAGTACTTCCATTATACCCAAAATACTATATGATATGCTTAAATTGAAACCTTTTGATTCTTGTTCTTTTGGTGTTCGTCTCGTTGATTCTTCCATAAAGAAACCTTTGGGGAGGATCGACGATGTTCTTATTGTTGTCAATGATAATTATGTGCCCGTTGATTTCACTATTATGGATATTGAATATGATCCTTCATGTCCAATTATTTTGGGACGTCCCTTTTTGCGCACCGTTGGTGCTATCATTGACATGAAAGAGGGTAATATTAAATTTCAGTTTCCTCTCAAGAAAGGGATGGAACACTTCCCTCGAAAGAAGATCAAGTTACCTTTTGAGTCCGTTGTACGGGCTAGCTATTCTTTTACTCTTGATAAAACTTGATCTCTATGCATAATGCCTAGCTTAAAGGCATAAAAGAAAGCGCTTTTGGCAGGCAGCCCACATGAATAAATTGTTTGCTTTTGTTGTGTCTTGATGTTGTTTACTGCTGTAGCATCATCATTGTATCTTTGCTTTTCATATTTGTACCAGGTATAGCCTCTGATTGCTAGAAAGTTCAAAAGTTGTGAGGTGCTGTCCAGGAAACAGATTCTGTCCTTGGATAGAAAACTTCGTATAAAATCACCAGATCATCTTTTTGGTCTGAATTTTTTCTACAGCATTCTCTATGTAATTGTCTTTCGTGCGTCTGTTCTGAGTTTTTTTATTTGAGTTGCAGAAGTATCCCGAACAGATCAATTACTACCTGCTGTTCTGTTTTTCACAGATTCTGTCCTGATTTGCCTTTCCTTCACTTTGCAAATCAAGAACTTGCTTTTTCTTTGCAAAAACCTTTTGGCAATCTTGAGAAACAGTAGAACTTCAAGAATATCTTTATTTCCAGCAAGGTATAATTATTTTATTAAGGATACTAACCTCGCTAATCAGATTATGATGAGTTATGTATGAAGGGAGTTTTCAAGTGTGCGAGGGAAGATGATAAAAAAGATTCAGGAGTGTCAAGCGCTCAAGCTTGGGGATGCCCCCATGCACCCCCAAGAAATATTCAAGGAGACTCAAGCGTCTAAGCTTGGGGATGCCCCCGTGCATCCCCTTCTCCATCAACATTATCAGTTCGTCTTTCGTTTCGCTATATTTTTATCACTTCATGTGTTATGTGCTATGCTTGGAGCGTCTTGTTTTTAGTTTTCTTTTTAGTTTTTCATAACGAGTCGGAACTCAGCATTCCTTTATGTGGGAGAGAAACACGCTCCACTTCTACCTAGAACATAACATAGAATTATCATGTCCATCTATGTTGTGTGTGTTCTTTGTCTTTTAATAGCTACTATCATGCTCTGCTCTTAGTATCCATGGTTATCTTTTCAAAGAGCTTTTGTTTAGTTGGTTGCTTGAACTCTCTTCAATTATCATGCTCACCTTATTAAGAGAGTTTGCTTCCGTTGCATTGGTTAATGTGTCTATGATAAAAATGCTACTTGCATAATGGTGCTTAGTAGTTCAGGTTTTCTTATGGTTAATCTCAAATAGCTGGGGGGTTCCCAGTGTGTTATTGGAGTACCAACTTGATTTGTTTGCCTATGATATGGTATGGTTTAGTAATATCTTCCTTCGAGAATTTATTTTGATTGACTTGGCGTATGCTCACGCTTATTTAAGACTGTAAAGAAAGTCTGTCAAGCCTTGATGATCTTTTATTTCTGAGTAGCGATATAACTACCATGCCTGATTCAATATTGCTTTGTCGCTCTGCATGATTATGACCGTCATTGCTCTCTTAGTTGGTCGCTCCCAGTCTTTTTGCTAACCTCCACCTGTACTAAGCAAACTAACTTTGCAATGCATAGCTCATGGGAAAGTAGCTTAAAAACTATTGTGGTACAGAATATGTTGTCTATGTATCTTATTTCTTATAAGTTGCTTGCTGAGCGGTAACCATGTTTCTGGCGACGCCATCAACTGTCACACTTTTGTTGAATATCATGTGAGTTGCTATGCATGTTCGTCTTGTCTGAAGTAAGGGTGATTTACCGTGGGTTGAATGAATATGCATATTGTTAGAGAAGAACATTGGGCCGCCAACCAAAGCCATGTATCATGGTGGAAGTTTTAGCTTGGACGTTGATCCTCAATCTCTTATGAGAATATGCTTATGCATTAAAGAGGAGTCCATCATCTATTTTCTATGTTGTCCCGGTATGGATGTCCTCACGTTGAGATCTATCAAAAACGAGAAATCAAATGCGATTTATCTCCTTGGACCTTTGTACAGGTGGCATAGAGGTACCCCTTTGTGACACTTGGTTGAAACATATGTAATGCAATGATAACCCATGGAAATCCGAGCTAATTAAGACAAGGTGCGAGCACTATTGGTAGTCGATGCATGAGGCTTGCAACTTATAGGATGTCTTATGCATGACACATATGAAGTACTACTACCGTTGACAAAATTGCTTCCATGTTTTCAAAATAAAAAGCTCTAGCACTTAACCATTCTTTTACTTTTATGTTAAAGCACCAACTACTGAGAGCATGATTGTCATTCTGAGTGTAATGTGCATTGTCCCAAAGTAGCATTGTCTTTTGCATGATTGTGATATCGTTGTTTTGAAATGATTGTATCTAGTCATCACTTAAACCTTGAAGGTGCCCCTGCATTTATGTTTTGCATCACTAAAGGGGGCAAGCTAGATATCACTTTATCATATTTGCACATCATGTTCATTGCAAATCTTTTTGATGTTTCAGTTTCATGTTGTAAAACTTTCAGTCATTTGTGATTTTCTCATGAGGCAACTTAATTACTATAGATTCATTGTCTCAGTAAGCTTTTGTCATATGACTATAAAAAGTCCTATATGGTTAATAGCATGTCACCACACAAATTATTCTTGTTATCATTTACCTACTTGAGGACGAGCAGGAATTAAGCTTGGGGATGTTGATACATCCAAAACGTATCTATAATTTCTGCTTGCTCCATGCCACTTTTGGGTGATATTGCTATGATATTCATACACTTCCATACACTTTTGATCATATTTGGACTAACTTACTAATCCAGTGCACCCCAGTGCCAGTTTCTGTTTTCGGCTGTTTTTGTATTTCAGGTTTTCACGTTTCGAGAACTGGCCAGAAAAATCCAGAAAAATTATATAAAAAATCAGTGTTCCGGAAACAACACTGCGTCCGAAGGGCAGCCTGGGGGGGCCACCAGGGCTCCAGGCGCCCTGGCGGCGCCCCCCCTGGGCCGCGCCGGGGGGGGCGCCTGGGCCCCCCGAAGCCCGTCCGATGCCCCCCTTTGGCATATATTTAGAGGGTCCTCCGAAACCCTCAGAAGAGGAACTCTTTTCGCGATCCCATCTCTGTTCCGCCGCCGCCGCCGCTTCCAAGATCGGGAGCACCAGGAGAACTCTTCCCGGCACCCTGCCGGAGGGGAGGATCACCACCGGGAGCTTCTCCACCACCATGGACGCCTCCCGGATGACTCGTGAGTAGTCTCCCTTGGACCATGAGTCCATGACCAGTAGCTATGTGATGTTCTCCTCCCGTTCTTGTGCTTCACTAATTAGTCCTCGTGAGCTGCCCTACATGATCGAGGCACCTATGTAATCCTTATGCTGTTGCTATGTTGAGTTTGCTGGGATCCGATGGATTATGAGATTATGTTCAGATTGATCTTGAGTAATATATTTGATTCACCTCTTTTATATTTATGTTCATAAGTAATTCTTGCATGTTCTCCGTTGTTATTTATTGCTTTGGCCAAGTAGTAGGTAGTGACTCCAAGAGGGAACGTTATGCTTGATTGTGGGTTCATGCCCCTCGATGACTAGCTTGAGTGACAGAAACATGAGTCTAGGGGATGTGTTGTTGCCACAAGGGGGAAAACAACGGTTCTTGTGCCCGCGGGTGCAAGGATTGTTTACTTTACGCAAAGTTCTTTTAATGAAGTTGTCTGTTGCTTTGAGTTTACACTATGGGTGGGATCGCAACTTAATACCAGCGAGATGTTCTGGATAGATATCTCAAGGTGGATGATTAGTAGTAGGCACTGATGGATTTCGGTCTACTTACTTTGGCGTACCGCCCATGCTTTGAACCTCAACCTTTCTTGCAATGTAGTCAGCATTGGTTTGCGTTCGTGGTCCTGTCAATTGCCCAGCTGTAATTTGTTTACCTCACATAGTTGTTTTATCGTCTTTTGGGAGAGAGACATCACTAGTGAACATCATGAGACTCCGGTCCATATTACCATCATTGATCACACCCGCTATTTACTTTTCGTTATTATTTACTATTGCAAAAACACTATATATCACTACTATCATTGCTTTTAACCCTTTGTGAACTACAAGGCCGGAGGGATTGACAACCTCTCTGTACTCGTTGGGAGCAAAGTTATTTGTATCTGTGTGCAGGTCCACGTTGATTGCTTATTGCGCCGTTAGCAGTTGACACCTACCTGTTGAACCTAGGAGTCTCTGGGGATTCGATCCTTGGCATCTTTGCTAAGGGAAAACACTTCTACTTACTGCATCTTACACCTTCCACTTGGGGTAACCAACGAGGGGTTCGAGGCCCATCAACTCGCAACTTCACCAGCACCTACAAGCGTCCTCCCAAGTCGCGTCAGCTCTCCCTGTGTGTCCAAGGCTCGGACGAGTTGGCCCGTGACTATCTGACGCGCTGGGCAGAGCTGCGAAACTCTTGTGAAGGAGTGCACGAGGTACAAGCCATCGAGTATTTCACGGCCGGGTGCAGAGAAGGCACCTTACTCAAACAGCGGCTCCTATGCGACGAGCCGGCCACGTTGGATGAACTGCTGAGCATAGCGGACAAGTACGCCACCGCTGACTCCTCCATGAAGACCGAGCTGCAAGTGGATGCTTCTGGCAAGATGACCCCTCCAACTTCCAAGACGCCGGCAGGAGAATCCAGCCGGCGCCAGCAGACCAGCGACCAGAAGCGCAAGGCCCATGCACCGGCTGCCAACAGTCGGCTGGTGGCGGCGATCGACGGACAGCAGCCAGAAGCTCAAGCAGGACCCAAGCGCCAGAAGGGCGGCAAACCGGTGTGGCAACCGGCCTTCTCCTTTGATCAAGCCTTGGACGCCCCCTGCAAGTTCCACAGCGGCACGAAGCCTTCCAACCACACCACACGAAAATGTCATTGGCTCACAAGAATTGCGAGGGGAGAAGCTCTGCCTCTGCCGCCTGCTGGACAGCCGGCCCCGCCTCCTAATCCGCCGGCTGCCCGTCCTAGCGGCCAGGTCCAGGACGAATTCCCAGAAGAAAATGGAGCCTATGTTGTCTTCACCAGCCAGACGGACGATAGGCGCAGCCGCCGCCAGCAGCGTAGAGAAGTCAACACCGTTGCCGTCAAGAACCCAGAATTCATGCACTGGTCTGAAAGGCCTGTCAGCTGGAGCCGAGAGGATCACCCGGCTGTCATGCCATCTCTAGGGGCCTATGCCTTGGTCCTGGACGCCACTCTCTCCGCTGACAGGCGGGCCTGTCATTTCTCCCGAGCGCTGGTAGACGGCGGCAGCAGCATCAACATCATGTACCGGGACACCATGGAGAAGTTGGGTATCAAAGAGAAGCAGCTTCAACCTAGCAGGACCGTGTTCCATGGCATTGTGCCAGGCCTCTCTTGCTCACCAATCGGCAAGGCCAGGGTCGATGTCCTGTTTGGTGACAAGACGCACTTCCGAAGAGAGCCGGTTTGGTTTGAAGTGGTGAACCTGGAAAGTGCCTATCACGTGATCTTGGGCCGGCCAGCTCTTGCAAAGTTCATGGCAGTCCCCCATTATGCCTACCTCAAGATGAAGATGCCTGGTCCCAAGGGAATAATCACCATAGCCGGGGACTATGAGAAGTCCATTGCATGCGCAACGGCCAGCAGTCGCCTGGCAGAAACCCTTGTTGTGGCTGAGGAAAGGCGCCGTCTGGAGCGACTGGTGGCAATGGCTCGCGAGCAGCCGGCCATACCAGCCGATCCCAGGGAGGCAGAGCCGCAAGGCTCGTTCCAGCCAACCAAGGACACAAAGAAGATTGCCCTGGACCCGTCTCACCCGGAGCGATTTGCTGTCATAGGGTCAAGCCTAGACAGCAAATAGGAAAGCGAGCTCGTCGATTTCCTCCGTGAGAATCGGGACATCTTTGCATGGTCCCCCAAGGACATGTCTGGTGTCCCAACGGATTTCGCCGAGCACAAGCTACACGTAAGAGAAGATGCAAAGCCTGTCAGGCAGCCGCTGCGCCGCCTGTCAGAAGAGAAGAGAAGAGTCGTTGGGGAGGAAGTCGCCCGCCTGCTAGCAGCCGGCTTCATCATGGAAGTCTTTTATCCCGAGTGGCTAGCGAATCCAGTCCTAGTGCTGAAGAAGAACAACAAATGGTGCATGTGCATTGATTACACCAGCCTAAACAAAGCTTGCCCTAAAGACCCGTTTGCTCTGCCACGAATAGATCAAGTGATTGACTCCATAGCCGGATGTGAGCTGCTGTCTTACCTTGATGCTTATTCGGGGTACCATCAAATCAAGCTTGATCCAGCTGACCGTCTGAAGACCGCCTTCCTCATGCCGTTTGGGGCCTTCTGCTACCTGACCATGACGTTCGGCTTGAGAAATGCCGGCGCCACCTTTCAGCGTTGCATGCAGAAGTGTCTCCTCAAGCAGCTTGGCAGGAACGCCCATGTTTACGTGGATGATAATGTGGTGAAGACGGAGAAGAGAGGAACCCTTTTGGAGGATCTCTAGGAAACATTTGAGAACCTGCGCCGCTTTCGGATTAAGCTAAACCCGGAGAAATGCGTCTTTGGGGTACCGGCCGGCCAGCTCCTTGGCTTCCTGGTATCTGAATGCGGCATTGAGTGCAACCCCGCAAAGATCAAAGCCATTGAGAGGATGGAACGACCGACCCGTGTGCGAGATGTCCAGAGATTCACGGGATGCCTGGCATCTCTCAGCCGTTTCATCAGCCGGCTGGGAGAAAAGGCACTCCCCCTGTACCAACTGATGAAGAAGACCACGTGCTTCGAGTGGAACGACCAGGCAGACGAAGCTTTTCAGCAGCTCAAGCGACTGCTGTCCACCCCGCATGTCCTGGCGGCGCCAGCAGACAAGGAACCCATGTTCCTTTACATAGCCGCCACCAGCCGGGTGGTCAGCACTGTCATTGTGGTCGAGCGCCCAGAGGACGGCAAAGCCTTGCCCGTCCAGAGGCCCGTCTACTACTTGAGCGAAGTGATGTCAGCGTCCAAGCAGAACTACCCCCATTACCAGAAGATGTGCTACGGCGTGTACTTCACCGCCAAGAAACTCAAGCAGTACTTCCAAGAGCATTCTGTCACGGTCGTCTGCACGGCCCCGCTTGCTGAAATCATGGGGAACAGTAATGCCTCGGGAAGAGTGGCCAAGTGGGCCATTGAGCTGGCCCCCTTCACCATCTTCTACCATCCGCGCACCACCATCAAGTCGCAAGCATTGGCCGACTTCCTCGTCGATTGGGCCAAAACCCAGTACTTGTCGCCTGTGCCAGACTCAACCCATTGGCGGATGCACTTTGACGGATCAAAGATGCGCACTGGCCTGGGAGCCGGCGTCGTCCTCACCTCCCCCAAAGGCGATAAGCTCAAGTATACCCTGCAGATCCACTTTGCCGCCTCCAGCAACGTGGTCGAATATGAGGCACTTATCCACGGGCTCCGGATGGCCAAGGAGATTGGCATCCGCCGAGTGCTATGCAACGGTGACTCAGACTTGGTTGTCTAGCAGTCGTCTGGGGACTGGGACGCCAAGGACGCAAACATGGCAAGCTATCGCTTCCTTGTCCAGTAGATCAGTGGACACTTTGATGGCTGCGAGTTCCTCCACGTACCACGAGCTGACAACATGCAAGTGGACACCTTGGCACGAATCGGCTCCACCCGCCAAGCAATATCAGCCGGCGTATCTCTCCAATGCCTGCGCAAACCGTCTATCAAGCCTTCACAGGAGTCGGAGTCAATCTTCATACCAGCCGACCCCGGGGCAGGCGGCCTCGCGGTTTCGGCTGCTGGCCCAGAGACTGCCCCAGCAGGCGGATACGACACTCCAACTCCAACAGACGGAGCACCTACAGCCGCGCCAGCTCCTGGCCCGGGGACTGCTCCAGCAGACGGCCAGGAGGTGCCAGCTCCAGCTGACGGCTCGGGGACTTCGGATACACAGCAGGCAGCTCAGCCCAGCCCTCCACCTCCCAGCCCAACCACCCTGGTCTCTCTGGCCGAAGCAACTGGAGTCTCAGCGCCGTCTTGGGCACAACCAATCCTCACATTCCTGCTCAAAGGAGAGCTGCCAGCAGAAGAAACTTCGGCACGACAAGTTCAACGCCGAGCCTCAGCATACACCATAGTCAATAAAGACCTCGTCAGAAGAAGTGCGACGGGCGTCTTCCAGCGCTATGTAGAAGCAACAAAAGGGCTGGCCATCCCGAAGGACATTCACCAAGGGGAATGCGGCCACCACACGGCCTCAAGGTCTCTTGTAGCCAAAGCTTTCCGCCACGGTTTCTTCTGGCCAACTTCTTTGGACGATGCCAAAGATTTGGTGAGAAAGTGCAACGGCTGCCAACGTTTCAGCTCCAAGCAACACTTGCCGGCTTCTGCACTCAAGACTATTCCGATCACTTGGCCATTTGCAGTCTGGGGTCTAGATATGGTAGGACCTTTCAAGACTGCCAGAGGAGGCCTGACGCACTTGCTCGTGGCAATAGATAAATTCACCAAGTGGATCGAAGCCAAGCCAATCAAGAAACTCAATGGCCCAACTATTGTAACATTCATTGTAGACATCACAGTCCGGTATATGGTATACCGCACATCATCATCACCGACAACGGCACAAATTTTGCCAAAGGCGCACTTGCCCGTTTCTGTGCAACTCAGGGCATCCGACTGGACCTAGCGTCCGTTGCCCACCCACAGTCTAACGGCCAAGTCGAGCGCGCCAATGGCCTCATCCTATCCGGCATCAAGCCCCGGCTGGTCGAACCTTTGGAGCGGTCGGCCGGCTCCTGGATCGAAGAACTGTCGTCTGTCCTGTGGAGCCTCAGAACCACTCCGAACAAATCCACCGGCTTCACTCCTTTCTTCCTCGTCTATGGGGCCAAGGTCGTCATCCCAACAGACGTTGAGTTTGACTCGCCTCGCGTCACCATGTATACGGAAGCTGAAGCCAAAGAAGCACGCGAAGACGGCGTGGACTTGCTGGAGGAGGCCCGGCTGGTAGCACTCAGCCGCTCCGCCATCTACCAGCAGGGTCTCCGCCGCTATCACAGCCGGCGAGTGAAGCCACGCTCCTTCCACGAGGGAGACCTTGTGCTCCGGCTGATCCAGCGAACAGCCGGCCAGCACAAGCTCTCGGCTCCTTGGGAAGGACCGTTCATCGTCAGCAATGTACTGGGCAACGATGCCTACTACCTCATCGACGCCCAGAAACCAAGAGCGCGCAAGAGAGATGACTCAGGCAAGGAGTCGGAGCGCCCATGGAACGCAAACCTTCTTCGTTGCTTTTATAGCTGAAATACAATATGTGTCGTGCTATCTAAAGTTATTTTGAGAATCAATGGGAACCCCGAGGAGTTCTCGGGGACTGCCCAACCCTTTATCTATATGATAAGAATTATGCATGTGAATGATTGTTGTTCACTCCTTTGTCCGGCACCGGAGCCTAGCAGACGGCCCGGGGACTGGCCGCCTAGCCCTATGTCTAGGGAATTCTCCTTAAAAAGTCAAACAAGTAATGTGATGGCATATAAGCCCTCTCCTGCATCAAGTCACAGACTTGCAGAACGCGGTTGTCCGGCTGGCAGGAGCCAAAGGCAAGAAATGATGCCCATATGAAAAATGGCTAAGGGAAAAAGACATAGGGCCAGCCGGCCCTTCGCACTAACAACCGGCTGCCAAGCGGCTGGCCAGCCGGTTCTAGGCTTGGCCAGACCGCCTTCCAGAAGGCAAGATACTTGCCCACCCCGAAAACAGCCAAGTCCCTGACCCAGCCACAGAACCACAGAGTGGCTGTCTGGCTGACAGGACGGCAGTTCAAGGAGTCGGCAAGAAGAAAATCGCCACAAGGAAACTAGGGCAAGGCTAATCCTAGGACTCGACACAATTGCATAAAAACAACACAGCATTAAAAAGAATATTTACATCCAAAAGGCCTCAAGAGCCGCCGTGCAGTAATAACTTACTAATACACCCAGCGGGTGGAATTGTTCGGATTAACCCTACAAGTACTACAGAGAAGCAGAAGATACAAACGAAAAACTTAAGGCGCAGCAGGCTAGGCAGGTGGCACGACGGAGCCGGCTTCCGGGGAGGCCACCTGGTGGGTCTCGGTCTGGCCGTCTCCTGCAGCAGGCGGGGCCATCACTCCTGGTCCGCTTGTTGAGGATTGGTCAGGCTGGCGACTGGCCGATGGGTCCGCCTCCTGGGAACTGGTCACCTTGTCGCTGCCTTACTCCTCCTCGTCACCGTCGCTAGAGGCGATCTCTTCGGCTGGCTCCTCCGACGCCGCCAAGTCCAGCCCGAAGTTGCCAGGCGGCACCACATGACCCCTGTCATCCAACTCCGGGATGAAGATGGAGGTGTCGGCGTATTCAGCGAGGGCGGCGGCACGTTGGACGAGCTCCTTCTGCTCAGCAGCCAGCTCCGGCTGGGCCTCCGCGCGGAAGGTCTCCAGCTATTCAAGGCTCATGCCAGGATACCAGCTCTTGGCGAACTCCAGGGCGGTCCGCGCGCCAGCCCTTGCTGCGGAGCCCTTCCAGGCCTCGAAGCGCTGGCCGGCCGCCTCCAGCCAGGCGGCCGGCCGGCTGGGGGTGCGGAGCATTGGCACACTTGGCCAGAGGGCGGCCAGGACCTGGGCGCCAGCACGCTGCAGCCGGCGAAGAAGACGGCGGACCGGCATAAGACGCACCCGAATGGCAAGAAGCTCCTCGGCCGGGGTCCTGGGCGCGTTGGGTGCGATCACCCGGCCTGCCTGGCGCCTCGCAGCACGCTCGGCCTCGATGGCCTGGGTGGCGGCCACAAAGTAGCCCGGGAAGAACTCTGCAAAGACTAGAAGAAGGATCAAAAGAAAAGAAAGACGGATGCTGCAAACGGCGAAAACAAAATAAAAGGGTAGACGTCTCACCGTCGACCATGTCTCCAATGGCTACATAGCCGTCTTGGAGAGCCGCCTCCTTCTCGGCCCAATTCGAGCGCTCAGTCTCGAATTCGGCCCGTAGAAGGGACTCAGCATCAGACATCTTGCCAAGTTCGACCTTGTGGGCCGCCGCCTGGTCCGCCAGCTCCTTGGCCAGGCGGTCGCGGTCCTGAGCGGCGAGACCACGCTCCCGCTCCTTAGCGGCCAGCTCCGTCTGGGCCTCACCCAGCTGGTTGCAGAGGTCGGTTGCGACCACTGGCAAGGGAGAAAGAAAAGAACGAAGGTCAGCAGCAAAAAATATAACCTTGGAGTTCCAAGCCGTCTGCTCAGCAGCCGGCTCGGAACTCGGGGACTACACCCAGCGGGTGCGCTGACGCGCCCCCGCAAGGAGAAGAGGAGGCACTCACCTCGGCTGTCTGCCAAGGCAGCCTGCAGCTGCGCCAGCTCCTGGTGATGAGCGTTGTAGGAGGCCACACGGAGGTTGTGGTACTCCTGCAACAAGAAGCAAGATCAGATCAGGATGTACACTTTGGAGTTCCAAGCCGCCTGCTCAGCAGCCGGCTCGGAACTCGGGGACTACACCCAGTGGGTGTGTTGACGCGCCCCCACAAAAGAAATTGAAGGAATAAAAACAGAAGAAAACGATGCACACTTACCCGAACGGAGGACCGCGTGGCGATGAACTCCTGCATCGCCGTCTGCACGATGTTGCCCAAGGAGTTCATGCGGTCCAGGATGTCCCGCGACGCGACGATCCACACGCCGCCTCCTCCGGACCTCCAGCTTGATGGCGCCGCGCTGGTCGCCTCGTTCTCCGACGCGGATGAGCTAGCCCTGCCGACCTCCACCTACTGGGGCATAGAGGCCGCTCTCGCCAGGCGCCGGCGGGCTGGGCCTCGGGGGGCCGGTTGCGGGCCAGTCACCAGCACGCCCCCAACCGGCGGCACCTCCGTCCCCACTGGCCGGCTGCCCTGCTCCCCAGCAGGCGGCGCGGGTGGTGATGGCGGCGTCTCCAAGATGACGCATTCGTCTCCCCCATCGCCTGGAGCCGGCTGCTCGTCAGCAGCCGGCGCCTAGGCCGATGGCTCCTGAGACCCTGACTCCAGGCGGACAACGCGGCCCGCTGGCTGCTGGGGCCCTTTTCCCGCTCCCGGACGCGGGCGGCGTTTGCCTTGGCCTTCTTGGCGGCTTCGGCCTCCCCTTGGGCGGCGGCATCGGCCGCCGCTCGCTCATGCTCCACGGCCTCGCGCTCCGCGCGCGCCTCGCGGGCATTCCTCTCTGTCGCCTCCTGGAGCGCGGCGGCTGGATCCACGCGAGGGGGCGCGGGAGGGGCATCTGTGCCTCCCACAACAGAGCCCGCTGGCACCCGCGAGAGGGAAAGCGGTGCGCTGCGTGGATGTCCCCAGGAAACATAGGGTCAGCCAAGAATGGATCAGCTATGAAAAAAGAATAACACGCAAAGAAGGAATGAAGGATACTTACCCGGACACAACCGGCCTGGCCTTGGGCTTCTTCGGCACATTTGCCCTGGCGGCCGCCTCCCGACGCCTCGTGGCGGCGGTTGACAGCCGGAGCTTCTTGGGTGGGGCACCAGTCGGCCCTGACGAGGACCGCCGCTTCCCACCACCGGCTGTGCCAGACGGCCCCGCCTGTTGGCTGGCGCGGACAGGTGCCTCCTCCATCTCCTCGTCATCATCCGGCCAGCTCTCGAGGCCGCCTTCTGGTAGGGCGCCCGATGGCTGGTCCCCGCCACCCGTCACCTCTTCCTCCTCCATGGCGGCGGTGGCCCCAAGATCGAGGTCGCTCGTATCGCTCTGGGAGCGATCCGGCTCTAGGGGGCGGCCCAGTTGGTTGGAGCCCGGTGTCGGCTGGCCTGGGAAAATCTGAACAAAGTATTAGCACCAGACGGCTACAGCAGCCGGATAAAGAAGAAAGAAAGCAGAAGGATGAAAAACTTACTGCGGGCGGTTGGTTGGCGCGGCTGTACGGCGCCTTGCCGAAGGCCCAGCCGGAGTCAGAGACCTTACGGCTGGAGATATGTTTCACCAGACGGGCCACCTCCCCGTAGGGCAGGGGCTTGGTGCAAGTCCGGCTGGGGTCCCGACGCCCGCTCATGTCGCAGATGAGGTGAGGGCGGCGCTGCAGTGGCAGCACCCGGCGCTCAGCAAACGTGAGCAGCAGATCTGCGAAGTCCAGGCCCTCGTCGTCTCTCAGCTCCCGGAGACGGTGCAGGGCGATGGAGGCGCCTTCAGTGAGGGTCGCAGGCCGGGTCCTCCAGGAGTCCCGAGGCTCGGCATGCGGCCCTGGCACCCACTCCGGCAGGCAGACGAAATCCTGCTCGGGGTCGACGTTGGAGACGTAAAAGTATGTCTTCTGCCATTGCTTCACCGATCCCACGAGCTTCGGCACTGGGAAGAAGTTCTTTGCCCCAGTGCGCTTCACCGCGATGCACCCCCCGCACTGGGCGGCCACGCTCTGGACGGCGGTGCCGAGCTTTACGTAGAAGAGCTCCATCCAGAGCTCAATGGTGGGGAGAATGCCGAGGTAGGCCCCGCAGAGAACGACGAAAGAAGAGAGGGTCATCACCGCATTTGGCGTCAGATGGTGAGGTTGGATGTGGAAGAAGTCGAGGAAGGAGCGGAAGAAGCCGCTCGCCGGCAGGCCGAACCCACACGGAAAGTGCGAGCGGAAGATGACCCGCTCGCCTTGCCATGGGGCCGGCCTGATCTCTGCCACCGGCACCAGGCGCACGGCGACCCTGTCGGCCGGCGGCAACTTCCGTGACCGCCGGAGGACGTCCACGTGCTCCTGCAAGACCTCGCTGCCATCCCATTGGCCGTGGTATCGGGGAGGTGCTGAACCGGACATGGCTCGGGCGGCGGTTCGCTGTGACGACGACGAGAAGGGCAAGGAAGAAGATGAAGGATGGGGGAGAGTGAGCGCGAGAGTGGCTCCAGCCCTCTCCCCCGGCCTATATATAGGCCCGGGCGTCGAAGGCGAGGGGGCGAGCGTGGGATTAACCGCTCCACGTCCCGCACGACCCCCGATTTCCTCGCGCCTAATCTGCGCGCATTAAATGCGCATGGGAGGGTAATCGATTACCCCTGCCACTGTGGATCCGCGCGGGGCCCGAGGCCCTTAGTGGCGGGGCCCGGCCCACTGTTACGTCATGTCACGCGCATGGACTGGTAGGCTGACACGACAGGATGGTGACGCGTGGGCGCTACCAACGGTCTGCGGGCCTGTTCGACTGTCCGCTGACCAGGCGGCGCCTTCTCGCCGAAGACTGGGAGACAACGGTTCGGCTGCTAGGAGCCGGCTCCAGCGGCGCAGAGCCGGCTGTCAGCAGACGGACATCTTTAGCAGACAAGTGAGGGACGATGGGCTTGCCTGGGAGGGGACGATGGGCTTGCCTGGGAGGGGAAGCTGCTAGAACCCCTCGGCACCTCCAGCACCCGCCTCGGAGTTCCACCAGCTTCGGGGACTACTGTCGGAGATATTGACCATGGGTACCCTCGGCGCCTACCATTGGTATTTTAAGACAAATGACAGCAGCTTGGTCCGCTGCGGCCGTCTGCTCATCGAGCCGCCTCCTAGGGTAGCCTGCCCTAGGAGCCGGCTGCCAGCAGGCGGCAGGGACCCAGCAGGCGGCGACACCAACACCACCAGCCAGCAGACGGCCCCGCACTCCTTCCCCAGGAAGCACGCTGGGGGGACCCCTGCGCGGCGGAGGCATGGCTACAGGAGAACGTGTCCTTAGAAGATCTATAAGGGCGTGACTACAATGACCGTGTACCTTGTGAATATCTCCTAACCGGCGGGTCACTGTAGCCACGCAGGTCGTGACCAAGCATCGGTCAGAGGAGGCCATGATCCCACTACCCGCAAATGGCGGGGCCAGCAGGCGGCTGGCCCCATCGGTCAGCAGGTAGCCCATGAACAAGCCGCCCCTGGCAGACGGACAGGGGAGACGGCCGCCTAGTAATAGGCGGCAAACCTCACCCTAGAAGTTCGAGCCTCATCAAGATGACAGGACAGGGCGAGGCGGCGGCGTATGGCGGGAGGCGATGGTACTGTAGCCATTTCCTTCTCGACGAGGCCGTCGTCAGCAGAGGCATGTCCACAGTGAAAGCTAATCACGTAGGGCCCGCGACGGCGGGCCCCAGCAGGCAGGCGGCAAAGCCGGTGCCAGAAGACACTAACGGCTGGGAGCCACACTGCCAAGATTACCATTGTACCCCTGGGGGGTAGGCCTATATAAACCCCCCAGGTTCCTCCATGAGGAGGGGTTGGTTGGTTAGAAGATCACGAGATTAGATCCTAGAGATAGAGAGGGAGGAGGTGAGCTAGCCTTGTCCATCTTCTTCCTTTGAACCACACAGCTCAAGGAGCAATCTTGTAGCTACCTTAGTGCTATCAGTCATGACGCAGAGCCCCCGCAGAGCAGGACTAGGGGTGTTATCTCCTCGGAGAGCCCCGAACCTGGGTAAGATCCGTAGGCGTCCTAAGTTTCGCTTTATCCCGCTTCCTGAGCCCGGCGACGTTCTTTTGACCCCATGCATGATAAGCCATCCGTTGGCATATGTCGTCCCAAAACCCCGACAGCAGGCGATGCCATAGCCACCCCTTGTCGGCTTTGACCATTAGAAAAGTTGCATGGAAGGTACTCTCTTTCGAGAAATCAACCGTGTAAAGGTTGCCATCCAACTTTCCAACAAAGGCCACCTCAAGAGTATCTCTCTTAAAGACTTTCACATCCGTTAGGCCAAATAGTGTATCATAACCAACAGAAGCCAATGGACGAACGGAAAGTAAGTGATATTTAAGAGATTGGACAAGCATGACATTTACAAGTGACATGTCATTTGTGATAGCCACCTTACCCAATCCAAGTACCTGTCATTTTGTTCCTCCACCAAACACAATGCTCATAAATGGTTGAATGGCTTCCATGAAATCGTAGAGCAATTTGCAGTCTCCGGTCATATGGTTTGTGCATCCACTATCGATCACCCATTTGACTCCAGCGGAGAAGGCAACCTACACACAATTCACGACTTGGTTAGTGATACATCTCCAACGTATCTATAAATTTTTATTGTTCCATGCTATTATTTATGAAGTCTTGGATGTTTAATGGGCTTTATCTTTCACTTTTATATCATTTTTGGGACTAACCTACTAACCCGAAGGCCCAGTCCAGATTGCTGTTTTTTTTGCCTATTTCAGGGTTTTGCAGAAAAAGAATATCAAACGGAGTCCAAACGGAATGAAACCTTCACGAGAGAAATTTTTTGGAGAAAATCACGCTAGAGGAACTTGAGAACCACGTCAGGGGAGCCTCGAGTGGCCCTCGAGGGTGGGGGGCGCGCCCCCTACCTCAAGGCCCACTCGAGCGTCCACCGGTGCCCTCCTTCTTCCTATATAAGTCCACGTACCCCATAAACTCCATATACAGAGAGAAAACCCTAATTCCACCGCCGTAGCTTCTGTTCCCGTGGAGATCCCATCTTGGAGCCTGTTTCAGAGCTCCACCGGAGGGGGATCCATCACGGAGGCCTTCATCATCATCGTCGTCGCCCTCACCATGAGTTGTGAGTAGTTTACCACAGACCTTTGGGTCCATAGCTAGTATCTAGATGGCTTCTTCTCTCTCTCTGGATCTCAATACAAAGTTCTCCTCGGTCTTCGAGGAGATCTATTCGATGTAATCTCTTTTTGCGGTGTGTTTGTCGAGATCCGATGAATTATGAGTTTATGATCAAGGTTATCTATGAAAGATATTTGGTTCTTCTCTGAACTTTTTATGTGTGCTCATAATATCCTTGCAAGTCTCTTCGAATTATTGGTTTGGTTTGGCCTACTAGATCTATAGTTCTTGCAATGGGAGAAGTGCTTGGCTTTGGGTTCAATCTTGCGGTGTCCTTTCCCAGTGACAGTAGGGGCAGCAAGGCACGTATTGTATTGTTGCCATCGAGGATAAAAAGATGGGGTTTACATCATATTGCTTGAGTTTATCCCTCTACATCATGTCATCTTGCTTAAGGCGTTACTCTGTTCGTATGAACTCAATACACTAGATGCATGCTGGATAGTGGTCGATGTGTGGAGTAATAGTAGTAGATGCAGGCAGGAGTCGGTCTACTTGTCTCGGATGTGATGCCTATATACAATGATCATGCCTAGATAGTCTCATAATTATTTGCTTTTCTATCAATTGCTCGACAGTAATTTGTTTACCCGCCATAGAATATCGCCATAATGAGAGAAGCCACTAGAGGAAACTATGGCCCCCGGGTCTATTCTCAACATATCAATCTACATCTACTTTACTTTTACCGCTTTTATTTGCTGTTTTATTAAACTAAAAATACCAATAAACTATCATCTCTATCAGATCTCACTTTCGTAAGTCACCGTAAAGGGATTGACAACCCCTTATCGCGTTGGCTGCGAAGTTCTTATTTGTTTGTGCAGGTGCGAGGGACTCGTGCGTGGTCTCCTACTGGATTGATACCTTGGTTCTCAAAAACTGAGGGAAATACTTACGCTACTGTGCTGCATCTCCCTTTCCTCTTCGAGGGAATACAACGCAAGCTCAAGAAGTAGCAAGAAGAATTTCTGGCGCCGTTGCCGGGGAGGCTTATGCAAAAGTCATATACCAAGTACCTATCACAAACCCTTATCCTTCGCATTACATTTATTTGCCTCTCGTTTTCCTCTCTCTCACTTCACCCTTGCCGTTTTATTCGCCCTTCTTCCGCCGTGTGTTTATCGTTCGCTTGCTTCTTGTGTGTTGGATTGCTTGCTTGTCGCTATGGCTCAGAACAATACCAAATTGTGTGACTTCTCCAATACCAACAACAATGAATTTATTAGCACTCCGATTTCTCCTATTACCGATGCTGAATCTTGCGAGATCATTGTTGCTTTGTTGAATCTTGTCATGAAAGATCAATTCTCCGGCCTTCCTAGTGAAGATGCCGCTACCCATCTAAACAACTTGGTTGATTTGTGTGATATGCAAAAGAAAAGGGATATGGATAACGATATTGTTAAATTGAAGTTATTTCCATTTTCACTTAGAGATCGTGCTAAAACTTGGTTTTCCTCTTTGCCTAGAAATAGTATTGATTCATGGAATAAATGATCTCTAAGTATTTCCCTCCTGCTAAGATCATCTCTCTTAGAAACGATATTATGAATTTTAAGCAACTAGATCATGAGCATGTTGCACAAGCTTGGGAGAGAATGAAATTGATGATATGTAATTGCCCTACACATGGTTTGAATCTATGGATGATTATTCAGAACTTTTATGCTGGCTTGAATTTTGCTTCTAGAAATCTTTTAGATTCGGCCGCCGGAGGCACTTTCATGGAAACCACCTTAGGAGAAGCTACCAAACTCCTAGATAATATTATGGTTAATTATTCTCAATGGCACACCGAAAGATCTACTAGTAAAAGAGTGCATGCTATCGAAGAAATTAGTGTTTTGAGTGGAAAGATGGATGAACTTATGAAATTGTTTGCTGCTAAGAGTGCTTTTTCTGATCCTAATGATATGCCTTTGTCCACTTTGATTGAGAATAACAATGAATCTTTGGATGTGAATTTTGTTGGTAGGAATAATTTTGGTAACAATGCTTATAGAGGTAATTTTAATCCTAGGCCTTTCCCTAGTAATTCCTCTAATAATTATGGTAATTCCTACAACAACTCTTATGGAAAGATGCTTTCTGAATTTGAAACTAGTGTTAAGGAGTTTATGATCTCGCAAAAGAATTTCAATGCTTTGCTTGAAGAGAAATTGCTTAAGATTGATGAATTGGATAGAAGTGTGGATAGAATTACTCTTGATGTTGATTCTTTGAAACTTAGATCTATCCCACCTAAGCATGATATCAATGAGTCTCTCAAAGCCATGAGAATTTCCATTGATGAATGCAAAGAAAGAACCGCTAGGATGCGTGCTAAAACAGAAGATTATATTTAATTGTGTTCTTCTAGTTATCATGAAAATAAAGATGAAGGGCTGAAAGTTATTGATGTGTCTCCTATTAGATCCTTGTTTTCTAGTATTAATCTTGATGAAAATAGGATTGGAGATGATTCTGCTTTAAGGTGTCCCAATGATTCGGAGTTTTTAAATCTTGATGCTAAAATTGCTAAAAGTGGGAGTGAAGAGATTAAAACTTTGCATAGTGATGAACCCACTACTTTGGATTTCAAGGGATTCAATTATGATAATTGCTCTTTGATTGATTGTATTTCCTTGTTGCAATCCGTACTAAATTCTCCGCATGCTTATAGTCAAAGTAAGGCTTTCACTAAACATATAGTTGATGCTTTGATGCAATCTTATGAAGAAAAACTTGAGTTGGAAGTTTCTATACCTAGAAAGCTTTATGATGAATGGGAACCTACTATAAAAATAAAAATAAAAGATCACAAATGCTATGCTTTGTGTGATTTGGGTGCAAGTGTCTCCACTATCCCAAAAACTTTGTGTGATTTGCTAGGGTTCCATAAGCTTGATGATTGTTCTTTAAATTTGCATCTTGCGGATTCCACTATTAAGAAACCTATGGGAAGAATTAATGATGTTCTTATTGTTGCCAATAGGAATTATGTGCCCATAGATTTCATTGTTCTTGATATAGATTGCAATCCTTCATGTCCTATTATTCTTGGTAGACCTTTCCTTAGAACGATTGGTGCAATTATTGATATGAAGGAAGGAAATATTAGATTCCAATTTCCATTAAGGAAAGGCATGGAACACTTTCCTAGAAAGAAAATCAAATTACCATATGAATCTATCATGAGAGCCACTTATGGATTGCCTTCCAAGGATGGCAACACCTAGATCTATCTTGTATCGTGCCTAGCTAGGGGCGTAAAATGATAGCGCTTGTTGGGAGGCAACCCAATTTTAAGTTTTTTGTTTTTGTTGCTGTTAGGGAATAAATATTGCATCTAGCCTCTGATTAGATGTGGTTTCATGTTTTGTTTAGTGTTTGTGCCAAGTAAAACCTTTGGGGAGACTTGTGTGAAGTTTATATGATCTTGCTGTGAAAAACAGAATTGTTAGAGCTCGCTAAAGTAGTCGTGGGATTTTACCGGAGCGTGCTTTTTAGTTGATTATTTTTGCATATGATTGGTAGACAAATTGCGCAAATTTACCAATTTAGTTTGGATTTGTTGGAGTTCCAGAAGTAGGCGAACCCTGCAGATTACTACAGACTGTTCTGTCTTTGACAGATTCTGTTTTTCGTGTGTTGTTTGCTTATTCCGATGCATCTATGAGTAGTATTGGAGGATATGAACCATAGAGAAGTTGGAGTACAGTAGGTTTAACACCAATATAAATAAAGAATGAATTCATTGCTGTACCTTTGAGTAGTGGTTTGCTTTCTTATACTAACGGAGCTCACGAGAATTTTTGTCTAAGTTTTGTGTTGTGAAGTTTTCAAGTTTTGAGTATTGCTTTGATGGACTATGGAACAAGGAGTAGCAAAGGCCTAAGCTTGGGGATGCCCATGGCACCCCAAGTAAATTCAAGATAATCAAAATCCTAAGCTTGGGGATGCCCCGGGAAGGCATCCCCTCTTTCGTCTTCATCCATCGGTAACTATACTTGGAGCTATATTTTTATTCGCAACATGATATGTGTTTTGCTTGGAGCGTCTTGTATAATTTGAGTCTTTGCTTGTTAGTTTGCCACAATCATCCTTGCTGGACACACCTATTTGAGACAGTTAAATATGGCCTAGAGATTGTTAGAACACTCTATGTGCTTCACTTATATCTTTTGAGTTGAATAGTTTTTGCTCTAGTACTTCACTTATATCTTTTAGAGCACGGTGGTGGTAATATTTTGTAGAAATTGTTGAACTCTCATGCTTCACTTAGATCTATTTGAGAGTCTATTAAAACAGCATGGTAATGTGTTTAGGCTAAAGAAACTAGTCTTCACATGATAAACATCCAATGTCAATGTAGTAAAAAAATCACACTAAGTGCATTAAATAGAATGAGATGTTGGATGCTTGATAATTGTTTTGAGATATGAGGATAGTGATATTAGAGTCATGCTAGTGGAGTTATTATGAAATTGAGAAATACTTGTGTTAAGGTTAGTGATTCCCGTATCATGCACGTATGGTGAACCACTATGTGACGAAGTTAGAGTATGAGGTATTTGTAGAGTGCCAACCTTTGTGTGGAGGTCGGGGGCGCGCGATGGTTAACTCCTACCGACCTTCCCCCTAGGAGCATGCGTTGATTGCTTTGTTTTTGATGACTCGTAAATTTTTGCAATAAGTATATGAGTTCTTATGACTAATGTTGAGTCCATGGATTATACGCACTCTCACCCTTCCGCCATTGCTAGCCTCTCTTGTACCGCGCAACTTTCGCCGGTACCATAAACCCACTATATATCCTTCCTTAAAACAGCCACCATATTGCTCCTCAAAACAACCACCATACCTACCTATCATGGCATTTCCATAGCCATTCCGAGATATATTGCCATGCAACTTTCCACCGTTCCGATTATATGACACGCATCATATTGTCATATTGCCTTTGCATGATCATGTAGTTGACATCGTATTTGTGGCAAAGCCACCATGCATAATCTTTGCATACATGTCACTCTTGTTTCATTGCATATCCCGGTACACCGCCGGAGGCATTCATATAGAGTCATACTTTGTTGTAGTAATGAGCTGTAATATCGAGTTGTAATGAAAGTGTGATGATCATCATTATTAGAGCATTGTCCCATGGGAGGAAAGGCTAAATCTATAAAGCCCCTCCGCCAAAAAAAAAGAAAAAAAAGGCAAAAAAAAAAGAGAAAAAGGAAAAAGAAAAAGGGACAATAGCTACTATCTTTTTCCACACTTGTGCTTCAAATTAGCACCATGTTCTACATTGTAGAGAGTCTCATGTTTAGTCACTTTCATATACTAGTGGGAATTTTCATTATAGAACTTAGCTTGTATATTCCAACGATGGGCTTCCTCAAATGCCCTAGGTCTTCGTGAGCAAGCAAGTTGGATGCACACCCACTAGTTTCTTTTGTTGAGCTTTCATTCATATTTAGCTCTAGTGCATCCGTTGCATGGCAATCCCTACTCACTCACATTGATATCTATTGATGGGCATCTCCATAGCCCGTTGATACTCCTAGTAGATGTGAGACTATCTCCCTCCTTTTTGTCTTCTCCACAGCCACCTCTATTCCACCCATAGTGCTATATCCATGGCTCATGTATTGCGTGAAAGTTGAAAGGTTTGAAAAGATAGAGTATGAAAACAAATGCTTGGCTGAAATCGGGGTTGTGCATGATATGAATATTTTGTGTGATGAAGAGGGAGCATAGCCAGACTATATGATTTTGTAGGGATAACTTTCTTTAGCCATAGTATTTTGAGAAGACATGATTGCTTTGTTAGTATTCCTTGAAGTATTGTTATTTCTTATGTCAATATAGACTTTTATCTTGAATCTTTTAGATCTGAACATTAATGCCACAATTAAGAGAATTACATTGAAAAACTATATTGGTTAGTATTCCACATCAAAAATTATTTCTTTATCATTTACCTACTCGAAGACGAGCAGGAATTAAGCTTGGGGATACTTGATACGTCTCCAACATATCTATAATTTTTTATTGTTCCATGTTATTATTTATGAAGTCTTGGATGTTTAATGGGCTTTATATTTCACTTTTATATCATTTTTGGGACTAACCTACGAACCCAAAGGCCCAGTCCAGATTGCTGTTTTTTTGCCTATTTCACGGTTTTGCAAAAAAAGAATATCAAATGGAGTCCAAACGGAATGAAACCATCGCGAGAGATATTTTTGGAGAAAATCACACCAGAGGAACTTGAGAACCACGTCAGGGGAGCCTCGAGTGGCCCTCGAGGGTGGGGGGCACGCCCCCCTTCCCAGGGCGTGCCCCCCTACCTCAAGGCCCACTCGAGCGTCCCCCGGTGCCCTCCTTCTTCCTATATAAGTCCACATACCCCAAAAACTCCATATACAGAGAGAAAACCCTAATTCCACCGCCGTAGCTTCTGTTCCCGTGGAGATCCCATCTTGGAGCCTGTTCCAGAGCTACACCGGAGGGGGATCCATCACGGAGGCCTTCATCATCATCATCATCGCCCTCACCATGAGTTGTGAGTAGTTTACCACAGACCTTCGGGTCCCTAGCTAGTATCTAGATGGCTTCTTCTCTCTCTCTAGATCTCAATACAAAGTTCTCCTCGGTCTTCGAGGAGATCTATTCGATGTAATCTCTTTTTGCGGTGTGTTTGTTGAGATCCGATGAATTGTGAGTTTATGATCAAGGTTATCTATGAAAGATATTTGGTTCTTCTCTGAACTTTTTATATGTGCTCATAATATCCGTGCAAGTCTCTTCGAATTATTGGTTTGGTTTGGCCTACTAGATCTATAGTTCTTGCAATGGGAGAAGTGCTTGGCTTTGGGTTCAATCTTGCGGTGTCCTTTCCCAGTGACAGTAGGGGCAGCAAGGCACGTATTGTATTGTTGCCATCGAGGATAAAAAGATGGGGTTTACATCATATAGCTTGAGTTTATCCCTCTACATCATGTCATCTTGCTTAAGGCGTTACTCTGTTCATATGAACTCAATACACTAGATGCATGCTGGATAGCGGTCGATGTGTGGAGTAATAGTAGTAGATGCAGGCAGGAGTCGGTCTACTTGTCTCGGACGTGATGCCTATATACAATGATCATGCCTAGATAGTCTCATAATTATTTGCTTTTCTATCAATTGCTCGACAGTAATTTGTTTACCCGCTGTAGAATATCGCTATCATGAGAGAAGCCACTAGAGAAAACTATGGCCCTCGGGTCTATTCTCAACATATCAATCTACATCTACTTTACTTTTACCGCTTTTATTTGCAGTTTTATTAAACTAAAAATACCAAAAATATAAACTATCATCTCTGTCAGATCTCACTTTCGTAAGTGACCATAAAGGGATTGACAACCCCTTATCGCGTTGGCTGCGAAGTTCCTATTTGTTTGTGCAGGTGCGAGGGACTCGCGCATGGTCTCCTAGTGGATTGATACCTTGGTTCTCAAAAACTGAGGGAAATACTTACGCTACTGTGTTGCATCTCCCTTTCCTCTTCGAGGGAATACAATGCAAGCTCAAGAAGTATGATCCTATTCCGATGCAAGCTTGCGTTGTATTCCCTCGAAGAGGAAAGGGAGATGTAGCACAGTAGCGTAAGTATTTCCCTTAGTTTTTGAGAACCAAGGTATCAATCCAGTAGGATACCACGCGCTAGTCCCTCGCACCTGCACAAACAAATAAGAACTTCGCAGCCAACGCGATAAGGGGTTATCAATCCCTTTACGGTCACTTACGAGAGTGAGATCTGATAGAGATGATAATTATATTTTTGGTATTTTTGGTTTAATAAAATAGCAAATAAAAGCAAGAAAAGTAAAGTAGATGTAGATTGATATGTTGAGAATAGACCCGGGGGCCATAGTTTTTCTCTAGTGGCTTCTCTCATGATAGCGGTATTCTACGGCGGGTAAACAAATTACTATCGAGCAATTGATAGAAAAGCGAATAATTATGAGACTATCTAGGCATGATCATTGTATATAGGCATCACGTCTGAGACAAGTAGACCGACTCCTGCCTGCATCTACTACTATTACTCCACACATCGACCGCTATCCAGCATGCATCTAGTGTATTGAGTTCATACGAACAGAGTAACGCCTTAAGCAAGATGGCATGATGTAGAGGGATAAACTCAAGCAATATGTTGAAAACCCCATCTTTTATCCTCGATGGCAACAATACAATACGTACCTTGCTGCCCCTACTGTCACTGGGAAAGGACACCGCAAGATTGAACCCAAAGCCAAGCACTTCTCCCATTGCAAGAACTATAGATCTAGTAGGCCAAACCAAACTAATAATTCGAAGAGACTTGCAAGGATATTATGAGCACACATAAAAAGTTCAGAGAAGAACCAAATATCATTCATAGTTAACCTTGATCATAAACTCACAATTCATCGGATCTCGACAAACACACCGCAAAAAGAGATTACATCAATAGATCTCCTCGAAGACTGATGGGCCTCGAACCCCTCGTTGGTTACCCCAAGTGGAAGGTGTAAGATGCAGTAAGTAGAAGTGTTTTCCCTTAGCAAAGATGCCAAGGATCGAATCCCCAGAGACTCCTAGGTTCAACAGGTAGGTGTCAACTGCTAACAGCGCAATTAGCAATCAACGTGGACCTGCACACAGATACAAATAACTTTGCTCCCAACGAGTACAGAGAGGTTGTCAATCCCTCCGGCCTTGTAGTTCACAAAGGGTTAAAAGCAATGATAGTAGTGATAGATAGTGTTTTTGCAGTAGTAAATAATAACGAAAAGTAAATAGCGGGTGTGATCAATGATGGTAATATGGACCGGAGTCTCATGATGTTCACTAGTGATGTCTCTCTCCCAAAAGACGATAAAACAGCTATGTGAGGTAAACAAATTATAGCTGGGCAATTGACAGGACCACGAACGCAAACCAATGCTGACTACATTGCAAGAAAGGTTGAGGTACAAAGCATGGGCGGTACGCCAAAGTAAGTAGACCGAAATCCATCAATGCCTACTACTAATCATCCACCTTGAGATATCTATCCAGAACATCTCGCTGGTATTAAGTTGCGAGTCCCACCCATAGTGTAAACTCAAAGCAACAGACAACTGCATTAAAAGAACTTTGCGTAAAGTAAACAATCCTTGCACCCGCGGGCACAAGCACCGTTGTTTTCCCCCTTGTGGCAACAGCACATCCCCTAGACTCATGTTTCTGTCACTCAAGCTAGTCATCGAGGGGCATGAACCCACAATCAAGCATAACGTTCCCTCTTGGAGTCACTACCTACTACTCGGCCAAAGCAATAAATAACAACGGAGAACATGCAAGAATTACTTATGAACATAAATATAAAAGAGGTGAATCAAATATATTACTCAAGATCAATCTGAACATAATCTCATAATCCATCGGATCCCAGCAAACTCAACATAGCAACAGCATAAGGATTACATAGGTGCCTCGATCATGTAGGGCAGCTCACGAGGACTAATTAGTGAAGCACAAGAACGGGAGGAGAACATCACATAGCTACTGGTCATGGACTCATGGTCCAAGGGAGACTACTCACGAGTCATCTGGGAGGCGTCCATGGTGGTGGAGAGGCTCCCGGTGGTGATCCTCCCCTCCGGCAGGGTGCCGGGAAGAGTTCTCCTGGTGCTCCCGATCTTGGAAGCGGCGGCGGCAGCGGAACAGAGATGGGATCGCGAAAAGAGTTCCTTCCCTGAGGGTTTCGGAGGACCCTCTAAATATATGCCAAAGGGGGGCACCGGACGGGCTTCGGGGGGCCCAGGCGCCCCCCCGACGTGACCCGGGGGGGCGCGCCGCCAGGGCGCCTGGAGCCCTGGTGCCCCCCCCCCCAGGCTGCCCTTCGGACACAGTGTTGTTTTCGGAACTCTGATTTTTTATATAATTTTTCTGGATTTTTCTGGGCAGTTCTCGAAACGTGAAAACCTGAAATACAAAAACAGCCGAAAACAGAAACTGGCACTGGGGTGCACTGGATTAGTAAGTTAGTCCAAATATGATCAAAAGTGTATGGAAGTGTATGAATATCATAGCAATATCAACCAAAAGTGGCATGGAGCAAGCAGAAATTATAGATACGTTTTGGACGTATCAACATCCCCAAGCTTAATTCCTGCTCGTCCTCGAGTAGGTAAATAATAACAAGAATAATTTCTGTGGTGACATGCTATTAACCATATAGGACTTTTTATAGTCATATGACAAAAGCTTACTGAGACAATGAATCTATAGTAATTAAGTTGCCTCATGAGAAAATCACAAATGACTGAAAGTTTTACAACATGAAACTGAAACATCAAAAAGATTTGCAATGAACATGATGTGCAAATATGATAAAGTGATATCTAGCTTGCCCCCTTTAGTGATGCAAAACATAAATGCAGGGGCACCTTCAAGGTTTAAGTGATGACTAGATACAATCATTTCAAAACAACGATACCACAATCATGCAAAAGACAATGCTACTTTGGGACAATGCACATTACACTCAGAATGACAATCATGCTCTCAGTAGTTGGTGCTTTAACATAAAAGTAAAAGAATGGTTAAGTGCTAGAGCTTTTTATTTTGAAAACATGGAAGCAATTTTGTCAACGGTAGTAGTACTTCATATGTGTCATGCATAAGACATCCTATAAGTTGCAAGCCTCATGCATCGAATACCAATAGTGCTCGCTCCTTGTCCTAATTAGCTCGAATTTCCATGGGTTATCATTGCATTACATATGTTTCAACCAAGTGTCACAAAGGGGTACCTCTATGCCACCTGTACAAAGGTCCAAGGAGATAAATCGCATTTGATTTCTCGTTTTTGATAGATCTCAACTTGAGGACATCCATACCGGGACAACATAGAAAATAGATGATGGACTCCTCTTTAATGCATAAGCATATTCTCATGAGAGATTGAGGATTAAGGTCCAAGCTAAAACTTCCACCATGATGCATGGCTTTGGTTGGCGGCCCAATGTTCTTCTCTAACAATATGCATATTCATTCAACCCACGGTAAATCACCCTTACTTCAGACAAGACGAACATGCATAGCAACTCACATGATATTCAACAAAAGTGTGACAGTTGATGGCGTCCCCAGAAACATGGTTACTGCTCAGCAAGCAACTTATAAGAAATAAGATACATAGGCACCATATTCTTTACCACAATAGTTTTTAAGCTACTTTCCCATGAGCTATGCATTGCAAAGTTAGTTTGCTTAGTACAGGTGGAGGTTAGCAAAAAGACTGGGAGCGACCAACTAAGAGAGCAATGACGGTCATAATCATGCAGAGCGACAAAGCAATATTGAATCAGGCATGGTAATTATATTGCTACTCAGAAATAAAAGATCATCAAGGCTTGACAGACTTTCTTTACAGTCTTAAATATGCGTGAGCATACGCCAAGTCAATCAAAATAAATTCTCGAAGGAAGATATTACTAAACCATACCATATCATAGGCAAACAAATCAAGTTGGTACTCCAATAACACATTGGGAACCCCCCAGCTATTTGAGATTAACCATAAGAAAACCTGAACTACTAAGCACCATTATGCAAGTAGCATCTTTATCATAGACACATTAACCAACGCAACGGAAGCAAACTCTCTTAATAAGGTGAGCATGATAATTGAAGAGAGTTCAAGCAACCAACTAAACAAAAGCTCTTTGAAAAGATAAGCATGGATACTAAGAGCAGAGCATGATAGTAGCTATTAAAAGACAACGAACACACACAGCATAGATAGACATGAAAATTCTATGTTATGTTCTAGGTAGAAGTGGAGCGTGTTTCTCTCCCACATAAAGGAATGCTGAGTTCCGACTCGTTATGAAAAACTAAAAAGAAAACTAAAAACAAGACGCTCCAAGCATAGCACATAACACATGAAGTGATAAAAATATAGCGAAACGAAAGACGAACTGATAATGTTGATGGAGAAGGGGATGCACGGGGGCATCCCCAAGCTTAGACGCTTGAGCCTCCTTGAATATTTCTTGGGGGTGCATGGGGGCATCCCCAAGCTTGAGCGCTTGACACTCCTGGATCTTTTTTATCATCTTCCCTCGCACACTTGAAAACTCCCTTCATACATAACTCATCATAATCCGATTAGCGAGGTTAGTATCCTTAATAAAATAATTATACCTTGCTGGAAATAAAGATATTCTTGAAGTTCTACTGTTTCTCAAGATTGCCAAAAGGTTTTTGCAAAGAAAAAGCAAGTTCTTGATTTGCAAAGTGAAGGAAAGGCAAAACAGGACAGAATCTGTGAAAAACAGAACAGCAGGTAGTAATTGATCTGTTCGGGATACTTCTGCAACTCAAATCAAAAAACTCAGAACAGACGCACGAAAGACAATTATATAGAGAACGCTGTCGAAATAATTCAGACCAAAAATATGATCTGGTGATTTTATACGAATTTTTCTATCCAAGGACAGAATCTGTTTCCTGGACAGCACCTCACAACTTTTGAACTTTCTAGCAATCAGAGGCTATACTTGGCACAAATATGAAAAGACAATGATGATGCTATAGCAGTAAACAACATGAAGACACAACAAAAGCAAAAAATTTATTCATGTGGGCTGCCTCCCAAAAGCGCTTTCTTTTATGCCTTTAAGCTAGGCATAATGCATAGAGATCAAGTTGTATCAATTGAACCATCATCAAGATCATCAAAAAGCTCTTCAATAATACAACTAGTCTTAAGAGGACTCTCAAATAAAGGCCTCATGGACATACTTCTAGGTAGAAGACCAAAAGGATAAAAGTCAAAGGAAGATTCATTTATAAATTCATCACATAGAGGTGTTTCTTCCAAAGTCTTTACAGTTTCAACCCCTTTGGCAATAGATGGATTACTTTTAGAACGGGGAGCCTTTGGAACGTGAACGAACTTAGGCTCCTTCTTTGCCGGAGTTTCTACCTTTTTGGTTTTGATTGAGGAGAAGGTGGTTCCTAGAGTATTAAAGATATCCTCAATCTTGTCTATCCTAGAAGAGTCCAAGTCATGGAATTTGACGGTCTCCAAAATTTTAAAAAAATTATGCATGGAGCTATCAAGTCTATTCAAATTCCCTTAGATCTTACGATCCAACTCATTCATCTTATTAATGCTTGGCATCTCTAGCTCTATCCTTTCAAGTTTTTTCATAATGTGAGCTAGGGTGATGTCCTCTCGAATGCTAACAACAGGGAGATTCCCAACAAGATTTTCAATAATACTAAGAGACTCCCAAACTGGGGCCTCCAGGAAATTCCCATTGATAGCAGTATCTAGAATAAACCTATTCCAAGAAGTAATTCCAACATAACAATTTCTAAGTAAGATAGTAGTAGGTTGCTTCTTGGTGGCTCTTTTTTGTGAATCATTAATTCTATACCAAGCATCTTTCAAACTTTCCCCACTTCTTTGTTTAAAGGTGAGAACTTCTGCCTCGTCAAAGACAAAAGGACCCGACATAATGACAACTAAAGAACAAGATAACTATTTTTGTGATTTTCGATAAAAAGGTAATAAAGCAAAAACTGAAAGGTAAACTAACAAGACTAAAAAGCAAAGGTAAAAGATAGCATGCAACTCCCCTATCCTGAAGAGTGGAGTCCCCGGCAATGGCGCCAGAAAATACTCCTTGATGGGCCTCGAACCCCTCGTTGGTTACCCCAAGTGGAAGGTGTAAGATGCAGTAAGTAGAAGTGTTTTCCCTTAGCAAAGATGCCAAGGATCGAATCCCCAGAGACTCCTAGGTTCAACAGGTAGGTGACAACTGCTAACGGCGCAATTAGCAATCAACGTGGACCTGCACACAGATACAAATAACTTTGCTCCCAACGAGTACAGAGAGGTTGTCAATCCCTCCGGCCTTGTAGTTCACAAAGGGTTAAAAGCAATGATAGTAGTGATAGATAGTGTTTTTGCAGTAGTAAATAATAACGAAAAGTAAATAGCGGGTGTGATCAATGATGGTAATATGGACCGGAGTCTCATGATGTTCACTAGTGATGTCTCTCTCCCAAAAGACGATAAAACAGCTATGTGAGGTAAACAAATTACAGCGGGGCAATTGACAGGACCACGAACGCAAACCAATGCTGACTACATTGCAAGAAAGGTTGAGGTTCAAAGCATGGGCGGTACGCCAAAGTAAGTAGACCTAAATCCATCAATGCCTACTACTAATCATCCACCTTGAGATATCTATCCAGAACATCTCGCTGGTATTAAGTTGCGAGTCCCACCCATAGTGTAAACTCAAAGCAACAGACAACTGCATTAAAAGAACTTTGCGTAAAGTAAACAATCCTTGCACCCGCGGGCACAAGCACCGTTGTTTTCCCCCTTGTGGCAACAGCACATCCCCTAGACTCATGTTTCTGTCACTCAAGCTAGTCATCGAGGGGCATGAACCCACAATCAAGCATAACGTTCCCTCTTGGAGTCACTACCTACTACTCGGCCAAAGCAATAAATAACAACGGAGAACATGCAAGAATTACTTATGAACGTAAATATAAAAGAGGTGAATCAAATATATTACTCAAGATCAATCTGAACATAATCTCATAATCCATCGGATTCCAGCAAACTCAACATAGCAACAGCATAAGGATTACATAGGTGCCTCGATCATGTAGGGCAGCTCACGAGGACTAATTAGTGAAGCACAAGAACGGGAGGAGAACATCACATAGCTACTGGTCATGGACTCATGGTCCAAGGGAGACTACTCACGAGTCATCTGGGAGGCGTCCATGGTGGTCGAGAAGCTCCCGGTGGTGATCCTCCCCTCCGGCAGGGTGCCGGGAAGAGTTCTCCTGGTGCTCCCGATCTTGGAAGCGGCGGCGGCGGCGGAACAGAGATGGGATCGCGAAAAGAGTTCCTTCCCTGAGGGTTTCGGAGGACCCTCTAAATATATGCCAAAGGGGGGCACCGGAGGGGCTTCGGGGGGCCCAAGCGC
>LR738712.1:846030457-846131692 GCA_902687465.1 Secale cereale | reverse complement strand
GGCCCCCCGAGGCTCCGCTGATGCCCCCCTTTGGCATATATTTAAAGCGTCTCCCGAAACCCTCGAGACGGGAACTCTTTTTCGCGATCTCATCTCTGTTCCGCCGCCGCCGCCGCTTCCAAGATCGGGAGCACCAGGAGAACTCTTCCCGGCACCCTGTCGGAGGGGAGGATCACCACCGGGAGCTTCTCCATCACCATGGACGCCTCCCGGATGAGTTGTGAGTAGTCTCCCTTGGACCATGAGTCCATGACCAGTAGCTATGTGATGTTCTCCTCCCGTTCTTGTGCTTCACTAATTAGCCCTCGTGAGCTTCCCTACATGATCGAGGCACATATGTAATCCTTATGCTGTTGCTATGATGAGTTTGCTGGGATCCGATGGATTATGAGATTATGTTCAGATTGTGTTTGAGTAATATATTTGATTCACCTCTTTTATATTTATGTTCGTAAGTAATTCTTGCATGTTCTCCGTTGTTATTTATTGCTCTGGCCAAGTAGTAGGTAGTGACTCCAAGAGGGAACGTTATGCTTGATTGTGGGTTCATGCCCCTCGATGACTAGCTTGAGTGACAGAAACATGAGTCTAGGGGATGTGTTGTTGCCACAAGGGGGAAAACAACGGTGCTTGTGCCCGCGGGTGCAAGGATTATTTACTTTACGCAAAGTTCTTTTAATGCAGTTGTCTGTTGCTTTGAGTTTACACTATGGGTGGGACTCGCAACTTAATACCAGCGAGATGTTCTGGATAGATATCTCAAGGTGGATGATTAGTAGTAGATGCAGATGGATTTCGGTCTACTTACCTCGGCGTACCGCCCATGCTTTGAACCTCAACCTTTCTTGCAATGTAGTCAGCATTGGTTCGCGCACATGGTCCTGTCAATTGCCCAGCTGTAATTCGTTTACCTCACATAGCTGTTTTATCGTCTTTTGGGAGAGAGACATCACTAGTGAACATCATGAGACTCCGGTCCATATTACCATCATTGATCACATCCGCTATTTACTTTTCCGCATTTTATTTACTATTGCAATTATATCTATCACTATTATCACTTGCGTTTGATCCTTTGTAAACTACAAGGCCGGAGGGATTGACAACCTCTTTGTACTCGTTGGGAGCAAAGTTATTTGTATCTGTGTGCAGGTCCACGTTGATTGCTAATATCTGGCGCCGTTAGCAGTTGACACCTTCTTGTTGAAACTGGGAGTCTCAGGGAAATCGATCCTTGGTATTGCCAAGGGAAATCTTCTACTACACTGCATCTCAAAACCTTACACTTGGGGTAACCAACGAGGGGTGAGAAGCCACCTAGCAGTTAGGCGCCTACCTTTTTAAAGGAGGTTGCTAGGTCTGCTCACCGGCCGTGTACGCAACGTGCAGGAGTTCCCGGGGCGATTGGCCCATGACCCCTGGGGGCATAAGGTTTATTCCGGCGTGCATGACCTCTCTATTAAGCCTAGGTTGGGTTGCGGCGTATTGTTTGGCTGAGGGCGGGCATGACCTGATGGTCTGTCCGGCCAGAGTTAAGCAAGCGTGATGGGTAAGTTGGTGCACCCCTGCAGGGAAGAAAACATCTATCGATAGCCTGTCCTACGGTAACGGACACTTGGAGTTGTATCCCGATCGATACAGCTAGAACTGGATACTGAGACATGAATGGATATGTGGCTCCGGGATTACTTCCTCGCAGGGAGTCGAGGAAGGATCTCTGGGCATTATTGCTACAACATGCTTAATACTTATAATATGTTACTCTGTACTCTCGTCTATTGCTGCAAGATCGGTGGTTTCCAAAAGATGCTAGTCTTCGATAGGACTAGCTTCTCCCCCTCTTATTCTGGCATTCTGCAGCTTAGTCCACAGATACTACCCTTTTCATTGATACCGATGCATATGTAGTGTAGATCCTTGCTTGCGAGTACTTTGGATGAGTACTCACGGTTGCTTTGCTCCCCCTTTTTTTCCCTTCCTTCTTCTTTCTGGTTGATGCAACCAGATGGTGGAGTCCAGGAGCCAGATGCCACACTTGACGACTGCTACTATCCCGATAGAGCCTACTTCTACGTGGAGATAGCTGACGACCAGGAGTAGTTAGGAGGTCCCAGGCAGGAGGCCTTGCCTTTTCGATCGTGTTGTTTTGTGCTAGCCTTCTTAAGGCAAACTTGTTTAACTTATGTCTGTACTCAGATATTATTGCTTTCGCTGACTCTTATGTATTCGATCTTATGTATTCGAGCCCTCGAGGCCCCTGGCTTGTAATATAAAGCTTGTATTATTTTATTTGTGTCTAGAGTTGTGTTGTGATATCTTCCAGTGAGTCCCTGATCTTGGTCGTACACATTGCGTGCATGATTAGTGTATGCTCAAATCGGGGGCATCACAAAGGATTTGAGAACACTTGATGTATGTCTTGCATGTGCTTATCTGTGGTGACAATGGGATATCACGTGATATACTTGATGTATGTTTTGGTGATCAACTTGTGGGTTCCATGACCTTGGGAATCTATGCATAGGGGTTGGCACATGTTTTCGTCTTGACTCTCCGGTAGAAACTTTGGGGCACTCTTTGAAGTTCTTTGTGTTGGTTGAATAGATGAATCTGAGATTGTGTGATGCATATCGTATAATCATGCCCACAGATATTTGAGGTGACAATGGAGTATCTAGGTGACATTAGGGTTTTGGTTGATTTGTGGCTTAAAGTGTTATTCTAGTACGAACTCTAGTATAGATCGAACGGAAAGAATAGCTTCGTGTTATTTTACTACGAACTCTTGAATAGATCGATCAAAAAGAATAACTTTGAGGTGGTTTCGTACCCTACAATAATCTCTACGTTTGTTCTACGCTATTAGTGACTTTGGAGTGACTCTTTGTTGCATGTTGAACGATAGTTATATGATCCAGTTATGTTATTATTGTTGAGAGAACTTGCACTAGGCCTTGTTTCCTGGCATTGCAATATCGTTTATGCTCACTTTTACCATTTTCTACCTTGCTGTTTTTATATTTTCATATTACAAAAACCTATATCTACCATCCATATTGCACTTGTATCACCATCTCTTCGCCGAACTAGTGCACCTATACAATTTGCCATTGTATTGGGTGTGTTGGGGACACAAGAGACTCTTTGTTATTTGGTTGCAGGGTTGTTTGAGAGAGACCATCTTCATCTTACACCTCCCACGGATTGATAAACCTTAGGTCATCCACTTGAGGGAAATTTGCTACTGTCCTACAAACCTCTGCACTTTGAGGCCCAACAACGTCTACAAGATAAAGGTTGCGTAGTAGACATCAGGTCCTAGTGGCATGGTCACACAAAGCATGGTGATGGCGGATTGATACCGACGCCGACCTACGGGTCATGGGGAGGGTAATCATCATAATGTGTTCGAAGAAATGCCTCACAAAGGTTATTCTATTGGACAGATGACTCACAATGAACACCTCCAAAGATACTTCTAGGGACCTTTTTACAAAATATCGTAACTGACACTAGTGCACAACCCCTTATAGGATTTCCTTATTAGTTTCATGCTAAAAAATCCTTACCTTGCTTAGTAAGTGTGTTGACCGGGACTAACAACTTCAATAGACTTTCAGAATGGATGTTGGAAGGTTCCTTTTCACACCAACTTTGAGAAGGAGGGTCATCACAGACGTGTTGCATAGTTGTTAGCATTGTTCAAGAAATCTACCGATTCAACGATTTATCGTCCGATTTATCTCTACTCTTGGGGTAACCAATAAGATTATACCTTATCTTCACCGTTTATCGTTTGGGCCGATTTATCACTCTGTCAAGCGATTTATCAGGAATCTACTGATAAATCGGGCCTATTCCTAACATTATGTTTGCAAAAAGTATGTTTAGTTGTGTTTTGTGGACCTTGTTTTGCAATATGTACTATTGTCCTATTTTGTTTGTCATTATAAGAGGGTTCAAATGCTAGCAATCAAGGTAACACTTCTATCCAATATTGTTTTGGTATTGGATATAACATATTTTAGTGTTGGGCACCTTGGATTTGTAAAAAATGATCACTTTCCAACTTAATCCAGGGGAGGTCATCGTCATTTGGCATATTGTGAATTCTAGGGATTTAAGAAGAATACGATCTTGAGAAGGGAGATCATTGATATCAAGAAAAGTTTTTGGAGATGGGTGATTCAAAATTCCCATGAAGATCAAGATCTTCATGTGGCAACTGATATTAGATAAGCTTCCTTCTAGACTTTAAGTGCATATAAGAGGAGGGTCCGAGGAATGGTTTGTGTGTGAACTTCCTCATATGCGGACAATATATTATTCCTATGCACTGCAACTAGGTTGGTTTGGACATGATAGGAATGGATCACCCTTGTAGCTCAACTGTGGGCCCTTTGAAAGATGTGGAAGAAAATAATTTGCGACATGAAATTTCCATTCATCCCATTGATTACTTGTTCAACACTTCAATCCACTTGCAGTAATGGGTGCAATTTTGGAAGGAGATGAAGTTGATGGTCAAGAAAATCGTTTAATTGATTCTAGCACGAATCACCAACATGAAGACAACCATGGAGGATGCTCTGAAGCCAAGATTTTTTAAACCTGCGGTGAGGCGCATCAGTTGACTGGACATGTAGGGGTAAAGCACTGTTTGGGTGAGGGCTATGCGAGCGGTACCAAACCGAGGCAAACTATAAAGAAGCTTCCAAAATGCAAGACAAATATTAGTGATGCAGAATTGAGACCATTAACATCTGATCTTCAAAACCAGAAAATCAATCCTACTTCCACATCATCCAGTTAGTAAGTCGATGTTAACTACTGGATGTGATTTTTCTAAACCTTTTGCATTTGCTTCGCCTTTGATGCGGTATACTCTCATGTATTTGAATACAATATAGTATCTTTTGGTATTTGAAGAGAATACCAGATACACACGAAGTACATACAAGTGTACAATTGAAATAGTAATGACTAAGGTTTCAAATTATCAGAAATTAAATTTTTTTGAAGAAATTTTAGAAAACATTTTTCAAATGTTTGATTTTGAATTTCATGACATAATGATTTCAATTAATTTTGAAATGTGCTTTTACTTAATTTCAATACAATTCAATATTATTCAATACATTGTACAAAAATCTTAAATGTGTCTTCAACATTTCCATGGTTGTCGCCTTGCCCCCTACTATAACTTTATAAGTGGTATACGTAACTAAAGTCATGTGTTATAACAAGTGTTAGAAAATTGAGGCGTGAATCAATCTATCAAGGACAAGCAATCACACAACGTGATACCGGACATCGGCTACATTCTCAAGGCATGACTATGACGCTCCTCCCCTCGTACTAAATAATATAGTACTACAGCGGGTCGAGGCCATCACACATCGTTTCCAACCACCCGCTATTGCCGGTCCGACCACCCCTAACTCTTGCTTATATGAAGGGATGCAACAATGTCAGGCAAGATTCTGAATAAGAAGATGATCTAGTACTAAAAGTTGCTCTAGCTAAACAGGGTGACCTCGTTTGCTTCTCTATGACAGTGATTAAAAGCAACATGGCCAAAATCATCATCTAGCTTCTCATGATCTCTGTCTAACTACATGTCGATTTATGTCTAATCTATTCTATCCGCTAGTTACAAGACACACACACACATATTCAACACATATTTTAACAATAAGATGCACAACAAATTATTTCCCTGGCAGGCAAACTCAAGAAGAAATGAAATATCTATCTGCCAGATTTGTACACGTAGAGACCAGACACGCCGAGTACGATCAACAAAAGGATATTCACGGTGCGATGGAATAAACACCCCAAAACAGATTGGCTCGAGCATGCATGTCAGAAGGACGCAGACCGGGTGGAAGCAAAGGCCCGCCTCGTCTTGTCAAGATCCGTGCCGCTCGACAGCCTCCTCGTCGCCGGCGCACCGCCCTTGACCGCGGCGTCCCCCGTCTCCACGTCCACGCGCACCTCGGCCTCAGCGTCGTCGTCCGGCGCCTCGACGTCCGCGCGGCACAGCGGGCACGTGGAGTTCCCGCGGAACCACGCGTCGATGCACCCGACGTGGAACCGGTGGCCGCACCGCGGCAGCGCGCGCGCCGCCTCGCCGCGCTCGAGCACCGCGAGGCACACCACGCAGTCCCCGGCGCCGTCGCCCGCGGCGGCCACGGGGAGCGCGCGGAGCACCGCGGGGTCCAGCCCCCGCGGCGAAGGCGCCACCGCCACGCCGCCGTGGACGGCGCCGTCGGAGATGGCATGCAGGCTGTGGCGGAGACGGAGACGGTCGCGCGAGCGCCGGCGCCGGGCGCCGCCGTACGCGTGCAGCGCCACGAGGGCCAGGAGGACGCCCGCGAGCGCCCCGGCCGCGGCGACCAGGAGCTTGCCGGCGACCGCGTAGCTTGATGGATCCCCCGCCTGTCCGGCCCTGGGCACCTCGGTCCACTGCTTCGCGTGGAATGGGGGGCCGTCGGGGACCACTACAACGCCGACGCATGGGAGCGGCGGCGGGCCATTGGTGCTGGCGCGTGGGCCGTGGCCGTCGTCGACGCCCATGGTAGATTGCACTTAGCGTATAGCTAGCTGCACACACCCGAAACAAAAAAGATTGTAACGATGACTGCTTTTTGATCTAGGCGGCTCGTTCCGGAGCAATGTGAGGTTTTCGTGGGTGCAAATCCATTACTTATACACGTACTATAAAATATGACTAAGAGTCTAAGATGTGGTCGCTAATACAGTACGTAAAATTATTACGTGATGTACTGTTTTTCTTTTGGCAGGTCGTGCGGGGCACGCTCTGAAGACCGGCTGTCCGTGCCAAATGGACGGCACTGAGCTCGGCTTCTATCAGTGACAGTGAGTATGCGCGTACGACCATGATCAGAGTTGACGAGCGAGTGATGAGTCGTCTTTTTTTCCTTTGCTTGCAACTTCAAGTCGTTTCTCCCTCCGCGACTTGGACCTTTGGGAAACAAAGTTCCACGGAGGGCGGTGTCAATGGAGACCAGTGCGCTACGGGTCTATGTGAACGGGCAGACAGAACTCCATGTCCCGCTACTTACGCTATATTTTCCGTTCAGCGAAGCACTTTTTTTTCTTCTAAATGTCGGTTACCATGCATTCATTAGGAAGAAAAAAAGTCGCTCAATTAATTAGGGAAAACCAAGCGAAAACCAGATTGCCTAGTTAGTTATGAAGAACCGGCGAAAACCATCACAACCGCTGAACGGCGCACATACCAAAAACAAGGCACACCGCTCCAAAGAGGGCTTCAGCGAGACAACACGCAAATGAGCAAATGACTCCAACTTCGCCGTAGGCGATCGTCGACTCAACCCACACCGTGGCGGATGCATGGAGCTGCATGAATATCTACGCCAAAACTCAGCCGCATGCGGCCACACAGTGCAGCTGAATAAATAGCATAAAACTACTGGTTTACAGGCTATGGTTCCAAAAAACTACCAGTTTTTAATTTTTCTCAGAAACCTACCAGTCGCGTGGTTCGCTGTTTCAAAAAACCCAAAACGCCAGCAACTAGCGATTTAACCGCTTTCCTGACGGATTGGGTGACGAGGTTACAGACCTAGGGTAGGGTCATAGGCCTGACCTAAAGGCCCCTCCCAAGGTCACTATCCTAAGGGATCAAAAGACAAGACCTACGGCGGTGGAGACAGTCGACTGAGATGGTCCGAGGTGGCACTTCACTCGACTGGCTCACATATCCAGGACAACTCAACTCCACTCGACTGGATCAGGCACTCGACTCCTGAAGACTAAACGCCTCTAAGACGGCAACGGTCATATATTTACTCGCTGTAATGAACCCCATAACTACCCTTTATTGCAGGCGTTATCAGTAACGCCCGCCTTAATGTACCTTTAAACCCTTGGCAACGTGGAGCATGGCTGGGGTCTTGGCATAATATATAAGCCACCCCCTCCTCTAGAACAAGGGTTCGCACCTCTGTAACACATACATACATACATCACTCAACCAAGCCTCCGGGCACGAGACGTAGGGCTTTTACTTCCTCCGAGAAGGGCCTGAACTCGTAAAACACTCTGTGTACAACTGTGCCATAGATAGGACCTTGCCTCTCCATTCCTACCCCCTACCCTCACTGTCAGATCTAGTACCACGACAGTAGGCGCCCACCGTGGGGCAGGCGTCTTAGCGACATATTGGTGAAGTTGCAATCCATTCCTCGACCGCCTTTCATCATGGTGTCCGGCGGTGTTTTGGCGTCAGGCCGCGAGATCAGGCTCGGCGCGCTGATCTTCGTCCCCAACAACTCCGCGTGGCTTCGGGAGGCCCCGCTCGACGTTGAGGCCCTGCCTGCTCGCGGAGCCACTCACTTTCGTGCCGGAGCCAGCGGCGTCCTCCTTCTGCAGCCGTCGACCCGATACTCATCGTCTGTCGTCCCCTCTGGGCACCGCCGTAAGCGATCCGGTCGCTCGCGGCTCCAACGGTGGGTAAAACATGCGGTGGCTCGTCAGACGGCCACCCCGCAGGTCGCGGCCATCGAGCCCGACGGTTACCTTTACGGGCCGGCCGATCAGTCGACCGGGCTCAAAGATTCCGTTTCCAAGTGCGGGAGCAGCGACCCCACGGCGGAAATACTCATGGTCGATCCGCGCCGTAGCCCGCCAGGTTTTCCTCGTGGAGAGAACGGCGGCAGCGGCGGCGATCGAGCGCACGACAATGACGGCTACGTCCCTCAGCCCCTGACCTCCGAGCAGAGGGCTGAGCTCTGTCGCCGCAACGGAGATGCGCTCTTCACCCCCATCGTGGGGGATTCCCCAGAAGCTTTGGCCCTCGAAGCCACGTGCGTGGCCACCTTGGCCGAGCGCGCGCGCCTGGAAAACATCCAGCGTTCACTCGACGAACAGGCCCGCCGACTGGTCCCTGAGTCCAGTCGACGGCCGCGGCAATCACGTCAGCGTGAGACTCAGGTGTTCCGCACACCAGTCCAAAAACTCGAAGCCGCGGCTCGTATCGCGGAGTCGATTCAGCCCTCCCAGTCGGAGGCTGGAAGAGGCCTTCAGCAGATCCAACCTTTGCTCCGAACGGTTGAAGAGCAAAACGCGGCTGTCTCTCAGTCGCGCAGCAGGATTCACAGCAGATCGGTGGCTGCAGACACCGTATGGTCGGCCCACAGTCCGAGATCGCCCTTGAGGCGTGAGGAACGTGACCCGCGGCATGACCGGCACCTGGGTCGGAACGATGACCCACTCGACCGTCGACACAGACGCAACGACCGCCGTCGAGTGCCTACCCCTCCTCCGGGAAGTGGATCACACTCGCCTCCGCGGCACGTGGGCAGGCGCCTGCGCGACGACGAGCGTAGGATTCCCCCGGATCCCCGGCGGCCGGGCTTCGACGCGAGGTCCATCCTTGTGCAGGGCCGGGTCGACCGTAACCGGGCGTCCAGGGACGAGCGAGTCGGAGACCAACCCTCTGGCAGCCGAGCACCGACCTCCAGGCCCGAGTGTTTCTGCAACGCAATCAGGACCGCAGAGATCCCTCCGAACTTCAGGCTGGCGGCCGGAATAAGCAAATTCACCGGTGAGTCGAAGCCAGACACGTGGCTGGAGGACTACCGAGTGGCCGTGCAGATTGGAGGAGGCAACGACGACGTGGCCATGAAGCACCTCCCCTTGATGCTGGGAGGCTCCGCTCGGGCGTGGCTCAACCAGTTAGCCCCCAGGAGCATATACAGTTGGGAAGAGCTCGCTCGGGTGTTCGTTCGGACCTTCGAAGGCACCTGCAAACGACCTGTCGGGCTCGCCGAGCTTCAGCATTGCACCCAGAAGCCGAGTGAAACTTTGAGAGACTACATTCAGCGGTGGACCACTTTGCATCACACAGTGGAAAACGTCTCCGAGCACCAGGCGGTGTGCGCTTTCAAGGAAGGCGTACGCAATCAGGAGTTGAATCTGAAGTTTGGACGAACAGGCGACATGTCCCTATCGCGAATGATGGAAATTGCCAGTCGGTACGCCAACGGCGAAGAGGCCGACCGGCTCCGTAGTGGCAAGAAACCAGTCGGGCAGGACGACCAGAATCACAATCGGAAGAACAAGCGTAAGGCCGACCCAGCTGCTCAGGGAGAGGCCGCGGTGGTCAACCAAGGAAAGGGCAAAGGGAAGCCCAAAGGCTCCTGGGCCCCCAAGAAAGGAAAGGGTCAGGCTGGAGATGATATGCTCGACCAGCCGTGTCCCATACACACTAAGAAGGATGATGAGGGGAACTTGGTATACCCCAAGCACACCACTCGACAGTGTCGACTCTTGATCCAGAGTTTCCAGAAGGACCAGTCCACTGAGAAAGAGAAGGAGTCAGAAGAGTCCGAAGACAAGGAAGGGGACGGAGGATACCCCCGCATCAACTCCACTTTGGTGATTTTCGCAGACGTCGAGAGCAAGAGTCGACTGAAGATCATCAACAGAGAAGTGAACATGGTTGCTCCGGCGACTCCCACGTTCCTGAAATGGTCGAAGACCCCCATCACATTTGACCAGTCCGATCATCCGGCGCACATCGCCACCCCTGGGAGGCAGGCGCTGGTGGTCGACCCAGTGGTCGAAGGCACTCGACTGACCAAAGTCCTTATGGATGGAGGCAGTGGCTTGAATATCCTGTATGCAGCAACCCTCCGGGATATGGGCATTCCGATGTCCAAGCTAAGGGAAAGTAACATGAGGTTCCATGGGGTAATCCCCGGGAAGAAGGCCGACTCACTTGGTCAGATCTCACTCGACGTCGTCTTTGGTGAATCCAAGAACTTCCGAAAGGAGAGGCTGACGTTCGAAGTGGTGGACTTCAACAGCGCCTACCACGCCATCCTGGGTAGGCCAGCCTACGCCAGGTTCATGGCTCGACCGTGTTACGTCTACCTCAAGCTGAAGATGCCGGGACCCAACGGTGTCATAACCATCACTGGGAACTGGCAGAAAGCGGAAGAATGCTTCCAGAAAGGCTCGAAGATCGCCGACGAGCAGATGGCAGCAGTAGAGATGGAGGAGTACCAGAAGCGAGTGGATCCAGGCGACCTGCTAAGGGCAAAGAAGCCGGCTTCCGAGTCAGCCTTTCAGTCGGCCGAGGACACAAAGCCCGTGCACATCCACCCCACCGACCCCAACGCAGCGCCGACCCACATCTCCACCACCCTCGACAGCAAATAGGAAGAAGCGCTCATCCAGTTCCTCCGTGAGAACTGGGACATCTTTGCATGGAAACCGTCAGACATGCTAGGTGTGCCCAGGGGGCTGGCTGAGCACCATTTGCGAGTCGACCCAAAGGTGAAACCAGTGAAGGAACATCTCCGCCGATCCGCTGCGGAGAAGCGAAAGGCGATTGGCGAAGAGGTGGCTCGACTCCTAGCAGCAGAGTTCATCCGCGAGATATACCACTCCGAGTGGCTCGCCAACATCGTCATGGTCCCCAAGAAGAACAAGTCTCTCCGCATGTGCATAGATTTCAAGCACATCAATCGGACCTGCCCGAAAGATCATTTTCCTCTTCCCCGCATCGATCAAATAGTCGACTCGACTGCGGGATGTGAGCGTTTGTCCTTTCTGGACGCATATTCCGGATACCATCAGATCCGTCTGTATGGGCCCGATGAAATAAAAACAGCCTTCATCACCCCTTTCGGGTGTTTTTGCTATGTCACCATGCCTTTCGGCCTCAAAAATGCCGGCGCTACCTTCATGTGCATGATCCAGAAATGCTTGATAAAGCAAATCAGTCAGAACGTCGAGGCATACATGGACGACATCATGGTCAAGTCACGGAAAGGTTCCGACCTGCTGACTGACCTCGCTGAGACATTCGCGAACCTCAGAAGCTACGATATCAAGCTCAACCCGTCAAAGTGTACATTTGGAGTTCCCGGCGGCAAGTTGCTCAGTTTTCTCGTTTCCGAACGGGGAATCGACGCCAACCCAGAGAAAGTCGGTGCCATCCTCCGAATGAAACGCCCCGAGCGTATACACGATGTCCAGAAGCTTACTGGTTGCTTGGCCGCATTGAGTCGATTCATTTCTCGGCTCGGGGAGAAGGCACTGCCTCTCTACCGACTCATGAAGAAATCCGACAAGTTCGAGTGGAATCCCGAAGCCGAAGCAGCGTTTGAGGAGCTCAAAGCCCTGCTTTCCACCCAGCCGGTGCTCGCTGCCCCAGTCAGCGGAGAGCCTCTTCTGCTGTACATTGCTGCCACCGGACAAGTCGTCAGTACTGTACTCACGGTCGAGCGGGAAGAAGAGGGCAAGGCATACAAGGTCCAACGCCCGGTCTATTACATATCCGAAGTTTTGACTCCCTCCAAGCAAAGGTATCCACATTACCAAAAGCTTGTGTACGGGATCTACTTGACTGCAAAAAAGGTTGCCCATTATTTCTCGGATTACTCAATCTCAGTCGTCAGCGACGCCCCATTATCAGAGATACTAAACAACCGAGATGCAACTGCTCGAGTGGCAAAATGGGCGATTCAACTTCTTCCGTTAGATATCAAGTTTGAAGCGAAGAAAGCCATCAAGTCTCGGGCCATTGCGGATTTCGTGGCGGAATGGATAGAACAAGAGCTTCCGACTCAAGTTCAGTCGGACCATTAGACTATGTTCTTCGGCGGGTCCAAAATGCTGAACGGATCTGGTGCAGGCGTGGTCCTGATATCTCCTAGGGGCGACAAGCTCAGTTACGACCTTCAGATCCATTTTGATTCATCAAACAACGAGGCTGAATACGAAGCACTCCTGTACGGGTTGCGTATGGCCATCTCACTCGGCGTCCGTCGCCTGATGGTCTACGGCGATTCCGACCTAGTGGTGAACCAAGTAATGAAAGAATGGGACGTCAGGAGCCCGGCAATGACCAGTTATTGCAGTGCAGTGCGAAAGCTTGAAAAGAAGTTCGAAGGCTTAGAGCTCCATCATGTGCCCAGAGCGAAGAATCAGCTAGCCGACGATCTCGCAAAAATTGGGTTGACTCGGAGGTCCATACCCAAGAATGTGTTCCTAGAGCATCTGCACACTCCCTCTGTCAAGGAAGACCCCTTCACGGAAGAGCCCCCATAGCCAGTCAGTGCAACCGATCCGACCGAGGTCGAAGTGCCTGCCGTGGTCGACTTGATCATGGAGGTCCTAGTAATCACACCCGACTGGACTGTGCCATATATAGCATATCTTCTCAGGCAAGAACTCCCAGAAGATGAAGAAGAAGCGCGCCAGATTGTCCGCCAATCCAAGGCTTTCACAGTCATTCAAGGTCAGCTCTACAGAGAAAGCGTCACTGGAGTCGCCCAGCGCTGCGTCGATCCAGAAGAAGGTCGACTTTCTGAAAACTTAAAGCAGTGATTAGTATTGTGAAGCTTCAAAAACATAAACACTTGGTACAGCAAGAAGAACAAAAGCTAAAACAAATGAAAACATAACAAGCTCAACTTTTTACCTATATAAAACATGCTTACTAGTAAGGTTGATCAAGTCTTACCAACAAACAGGCGATATATAGAGCAAAAAGTCTCACCTCTTACGAAGTGATCATTGCACCTTTACTTTAATGGACATTGTCCCCATCATAATAGTTTTGTATTTGTGGTGCACATGTAGTGGACAGTCCCATTCTCCAATCTTCACGGCCTCGATATTTTCTATAGAGTTGAGGCCATGCCTCTTGTCGGTCTTCTTTGGAAAATATACCGTGTGTTCTTTATCATTCACATTGAAGGTAACCTTTCCTTTATTGCAATCAATAATAGCACCTGCGGTGTTAAGAAAAGGTCTACCAAGAATAATGGACATGCTCCCATCCTCGGGCATGTCAAGCACAACAAAATCAGTAAGGATCAAACAATTAGCAACTTCTACGGGAACATCCTCACAAATACCTATCGGGCGGTTGACTTGTCAGCCATCTGAAGAGAGATATCTGTAGGGATTAGTTTCTCTAAACAAAGCCTCTTGTAAAGAAAGAAAGGCATAACACTCACTCCTGCTCCAAGATCACATAAAGCAGTTTTGACATAACTATTCTTTATGGAGCAAGGAATGGTGGGTATACCTGGATCACCAAGCTTCTCAGGAATGTTGCCACTGAAAGAGTAGTTAGCAAGCATAGTAGATATTGCTTCATTAGGAATTTTTCTTTTATTAGTGATAATATCTTTCATATATTTTGAATAGGGAGGTAACTTAATAGCATCAGTCAATGGGATTTGAAGAAAAAGAGGTTTCATCCACTCACAAAACTTATTGTAATGATCTTCTTCTTTGGATTTGAGAGACTTACCTGGAAAGGGCATGGGTTTCTGTATCCATGGTTCTCTTTCCTTCCCGTGTCTTCTTGCGACGAAGTCTTCTCTAGTGTACTTCTTGCGTTTGTCAGGTGCCTCTTCTTCTCGAACTTCAGGCGGATCATTCTTCTCATTATCCTTACCTTCAGGTTCGGCACCGTCTTCAGTCTCAACATCGGAAATAGATACACTGTTGGGATCAACAACTGGCTCTTCACTTGTAATAGGATCATTGGAGTTGTCAGCCCCCTTGTGTTTCTTCTTCTTCTTCTTTGGAGAGCCAACAATTTCTTCTTCCTGCATTTGAGAATCTTGCTCGATTCTCCTCGGATGCCCCTCTGGATAGAGAGGATCTTGAGTGCTAGTTCCTCCTCGGGTCTTAATCCCGAAGGCCTGTAAATCATCTTGTTTGGCATTGTTAGCAAGCAAATCTTTTTGCACATTAGAAATTTTTTCAAGCTGAGTTTGAACCATATGAAAATGCTTCACAAGACATTTAACATCATTAACTGTTCTACCTAGAACATCAAGCAGACTTTTGATAGCAAGGGAGTTATCATGCAATTGACTTTGTATCCTCTCATTAAAATGATTTTGTTTCATAATAAAATTATCAAACTCATCTAAACATTGATCAGGAGGCTTACCATGAGGGATGTCACTTGCGTTGAAATCTAAAAGAGAGTGTACCTCTACCATAGGAGGGTGAGTGGTAGGCTCACACAACTTCTCAATAGGGGGTAGATTCTTCACGTCCTCAGTTTTAATACCCTTCTCTTTAATAGACTTCTTTGCTTCTCGAATATCTTCGGGGCTTAGAACAAACATGCCCCTCTTCTTTGGTGGTGGAGGTGGTTCAGGGACGGACCAATCTTCATGGTTTTTGGCAATCCTGCCCATCAAATCCTCTGCATCGTCCGGTGTTCTTTTCCTGAAAACACAACCAGCACAACTGTCTAAATAGGACCTGGATTCATCAGTTAGACCAGCATAAAATATATCGATTAATTCATTCTTAGGGACTCCATGTCCTGGTCTAGCCCGAATCAGACCACAGTACCTCCCCCAAGCTTTAGGGAGGTGCTCATCCTGCAACTGTTTAAAGTTATAAATTCTTTGTAAAGCAGCATGTTGCATATGAGCAGGAAAGTACTTATCAACAAAAGAGTGAGCTAAGTCTTGAGGACTCTTAATGGAACCACATGGGAGTGAATCATACCATGTTTTAGCACCTTCCTTCAAAGAGAAAGGAAGAACCTTAGTCACATAAAAGTTTCGTTTCTTCTCATCCGTGGTAAACAAGCCACCCAACTCAGTGAGTTTGGTCAGGTGTGCAATAGCATCATCATTTTCTCTGCCATAAAAGGGGTCAGCTTCAACCATAGGTATAAGTGAAAGATCAACAGAGAAATCATAATCAGGATCATCGATGCATATAGGGGATGTAGCAAATTCAGGATCAGGAACAGTCTTGTTCTTCAAGGAGTGTTTTTCAAGCAGCTTCTTAATAGCTTCAGGGTCAGAGCCGGCAAACTCTGTCAGTTCCCTGCATAAATCATCATCAAGCATAATGTAATCATCATCAAGGAGTCTCTCCTTGAGTTTACTCAAATCAGGGTAATCATAAGTTCCACCAATAGGGTAGCGAGTAACTGGAATTTAAATTCCAGATTTTTTTGCAGCAGCAGCGATCTGTTTCTCAAGAGCATAACCAAGTGAACTAATATCATCACGAGTAGTAGAAGCATCATCAAAAGTATCGGACATAGTAACAGATTCAGTAGAAGCATCATGTGGTGGTGGTGAGGCAAACTTACTCATAACAGAAGGTAAATCAAGTGTAGCACTAGTGCTCAGAACAGTACCTCTTCTTGTAGTGGATAGTAAGATCGGAACCTTGGGGTCTCCTTTCTTACCCATAGCGGATGAAGTGCAGCAGGTAGGATACTTCAAGTAGACTTGTAAATATTGCTATGCTCCCCGGCAACGACGCCAGAAAACGGTACTTGATAACCCTCAATCGTAAGGGATCGAGATAGTCTTCGCGGGTAAGAATAACCCAATTTATAGATTCGACACACGAGGAGCCAAAGAGTATTTATAAGCTTTGACAGTTGAGTTGTCAATTCAACCGCACCTGAAATATACATACTTGCAACAAAAGATAAGTGGTAACGGTGATATGATAGTGATGGTTGTAATAGCAAAAGTAAACAGCAAAAGTAACAACTAATAACCAGCAGGATTGAAACACTGTAGGCTAGGGAGATGGATGGTTGGGCGCTGCATGGATGAGATATATCATGATTCTAACTTGGGGCAAGGCACACAGAAAAGTAATGATCATCTAGGCAGATATCAAACATTAGGCATGTATCCCACAGGTAGTTGTACGTGCTTGCAATAAGAACTTGCACAACATCTTTTGTCCTACCATCCCGCTACGAACGGGGCCAAAAGGAACTTATGGAGATTAAGGTGCTCCTGTCAAAGAGCACCGGAACAAAGCAATAAACTCAATGGATACATGTAATCCTCAAATTATGGACCATCCCCTTTGGTGTCCCAAGCTGTCACTTTTGGGATCGCCGGTTCCGGACCGTAATAGGTGCAAACAAATCATAGATAGGATCAAGAACACAAATATATTCATGCAAACACATATGGTTCAGATCTGAAATCATGGCACTCGGGCCCTAAGTGACAAGCATTAAGAGCAACAAGTTGAAGCAAAGATGATAAACACCATAGTAGATGATAGGCAACATGCCCCCAACAATCTGATAAACTATTACATGATCTAACTCATCCAATCCCTACCATCCCCTTTGCCTACAGCAGGGAATTACTCACACATGGAAGGAGAAGTCATGGAGGGAGGATGGAGTGGTGATGATGATGACGATGGCGACGATCTCCCCTCTCCGGAGGCCAAATCAGCCTCCAGATTATCCCTCCCGAAGAAGAACAGAGGGTGGCGGCGGCTCCGTGACGGAAACTGGGAAAACGACTTCTGTTCTGGGGTTTTCTCGTCACGGGGATAAATACGGGTCAAAGTAGGGCACCAGAGGGGGAAGGGCCTGCCCAGGCGGCCTCCCGGCACGGCCAGGGGTGGGGCCGCGCCCCCAGGGCGCCTGGGGCCCCCTGGCTCCCCTCTGGCCCATCTTCTGGCACAAGGGCCCTTTGGGTGCGTGGATTTTTTGTGATTTTTCTTGGAATTTTCTGAGATACCTAAAAATCCGTTTTCCTGCACACAATAAAACCATACAGGCAGCTCTGCTGAAAACAGCGTCAGTCCGGGTTAGTTTAGTTCAAATCATGCAAGAATGAGGTCAAAACAATAGCAAAAGTGTTTGGAAAAGTAGATATGTTTGAGACGTATCATTGGCTAACGGCTCATGCTGATGCAGAAGACTTGGTCAAAAAGTGTGATGCCTGTCAAAAATTCTCAAGGCGTGCTCATGTACTGGCTAAAGAATTGAGGATGATTCCAATCACTTGGTCATTTGCAACTTGGGGGCTAGAAATGGTTGGGCCCTTTAAGAGATCTCAGGATAAGAAAACCCACCTTCTGGTGGTGGTTGATAAGTTCACTAAGTGGGTGGAAGCGGAGCCAGTCAGCAAGTGTGATGCAGCCACGGCGGTTCAGTTCATCAAAAAGGTGATTTTCTAGTTTGGCTTTCCACACAACATTATAACTGATAATGGCACTAATTTGTCCAAGGGTGCTATGAAAGAGTTTTGTCAACGTGAGCACATCTGACTTGACGTATCATCAGTGGTTCATCCTCAATCTAATGGTCAAGCTGAGAGAGCCAATCAAGAGATCCTGAGAGGCATTAAACCCCGGCTTATGGTTCCCTTACAGAGGATGCAGGGTTGTTGGGTGGAGGAGTTACCTTCCGTGTTATGGAGCATCAATACCACGCCCAACAGATCTACGGGTTACACGCCTTTTTTCATGGTTTACGGAGTAGAGGCAGTTCTCCCTAGTGACATCCGTCATGACTCGCCTCGTGTGGCGGCTTATGTTGAAGCTGACAATGAGAAGGCACGACAAGAAGCACTAGACAGGTTAGACGAGGAACGTGACATTGCAGCAGCTCGGTCGGCGATTTACCAGCAAGATCTGCGTCGATATCACAGCCGCCGTGTTAGAACCAGAACTTTTCAAGAAGGCCATCTGGTGCTCCGGCTCATCCAGGACCAGACTGCTATGCACAAGTTATCCCCGCCTTGGGAAGGACCCTTTGTGGTCAGCAAGAATCTGCACAACGGGCCATACTACCTCATCGACGTTCGAGAACACAAGGACTCATGCACATCGGAGGAGGAGACCCAACAGCCGTGGAACATTGCTCATCTTCGGCCCTACTACACCTGAGCCAATGGCTCCTCTTATGTATATATTTTTTGACAATGTATATATTATGATCAATATAATAAACCGGCATCCCTGCTAAAGCGAGGCCTCTGCTGTTTTTCCATAAGAGTTTGTCACATGGGGGCTTCTGTTTATAAAACGGAGTTCTCACGACCCTCTTGAACCGGCTATCAAGCCAACATTATCATAAGAGCACAGCTCTGGTTACTTCGGTAATCCATCTATCAAGCCAATATTATCATAAGGGGCAAAAGAGAGTTTGATGCACAACACAACTCAAACATACGCACCCACTGAGCACAGTTCACAATGTTACTTGGGGGCTCTTGTTGCACAGCAACAAAGAGTTTTTAAGGCCCTTGTAATAGGCTATCAAGCCAGGCTTGGAAGCCAGGTGCATTCACCTAAAACCCCGGGTTAACCTGCCTTCATCAAGTAAGTCACTCCATCCAGGTAAACCTGGTATGACCCGCCGAACATTTGACAAGTCAATCCTATAAAGACCCTGAACTTCTCAACGTTAAAACGACGATTGGTTAATGTGAGGTCCATCTTAAAAGGCTTTGTGAAATGGTTTAACTCAGTGGCCTGGCAGCCCATGAAAACCCTAGAATTTAGGCCTGACAGCCCGTAAAAAGCCTCGCATAATTTTTATTTGACAAGATTTTTCTCTTTTGCGATTTACGACACTTTTTATGATCAACCGATGTTCATTGATTCGGCCTAGTTGTTGACTATAAGTCATCACTATCAAATAACTGGTGTTTATTAACCCGGTCTAGTTTTGATTACAAATCGCCAGCATCATATAATGATAATCCGGTGTTTATCACAACCCGGTATGGTTTTATTATAAACCAGCAAAATATTGCAGGAGTCATCAATGCTCAAGATTGGAGCTATCGCCTTTATCACAAAAGTTGGTACAACCGATGGTGTGATTCAATATCACAGGTATGATATATTTCATATTTTTTTCAAAATGCAGCCTTGGTTACAAACCCAGGTCATGTGTTTGGGCATTATGACTCGTCCGGCGATAAACCACCAGGACACTTTAAACTTGTTTTATGCATAAACAGGTTGAATAAAGCTGTTCAGAAGGACAAGCAGACATATTATAAGGATACCGGATTAAACAGCGTTACACAAAGTGAATATACACGATGGCATAATAGACCAAGTGTTTTCAACTAGCCTATTACAAGGCGTTTTGCAGCCCTAAAGAGTAACTGTTTTTCACCAAGTATTGCGATATGCAGAAGATTAAACCGGTTCCGGTTCATGACTCCTTTCCTGGCCGCCCTGAAGGCTGTGGGTCACCCCGCGCCGTCTCTTCCTCCTCGTCTCCACCCAATGGCTGGAATTCAGTGGTTGCCTAATTGATCCCGGTTAGGGCTTGGAAAATAGCTTCATCGTTTATAAGCTCGGAGGGTTCAACATCAGGGGCATAAGTATGCTTACGGACGGGTGGGATGAGATTTTCCACATAATGAGTCGGCGTGCTCACCCGTTTATTGTCGGCATCATAAACCGACTGGTAGTGGGAAAGATCAGCTTCTTCAGCCAATTTGCTAGCCAAGGGTGCATTTCCTTTGTCAAAGCTCAAAGATCATCATTATCAAAGTCTGATCCGTCCTCCTTTAAGCTTGGATAACTGTTCCCCACATCAGCCGGATCAAGATCAGGTACCCATGCCTTTGCCCGGGTTAGTGCAGTCAGAGCACTTGCCCTTGCAGCTAATATCTTTAGTTCTTCAAACCGGGTGGGCAGCATTGATAATTTTTCCAAAGTTTCCTTGATCAAAGTTGGGGGCGGTTTGTTATGAGCGGCTGTGCAAATGATCCGATGCGCGCCGGTATAAAGTTGCTCTATAAGGGTATAGGCAGCCTTCAACTTCTTTTGCATGTCAGAGCCCAAATGGGCAGTGCGTTTTCCTGCATCATTACAAACATTGATAAACCGGCAGTTTATAAAATAACGCATGTTGAAACTTCATGGCAAAGATACTTACCAAACACAGCGGTGGTCATGGCGTTTATCTGCCGCATCAAGCCAGATAGCTCTTCTGCCACCGGTTTAAGGGACACCTCTGCATCATCAGCCCTCTTCTTCAAAGCGGATTTCTCTATATCCCAATCTGCCTGCTCCTTCTTGAAATCTTCATTCAGTTTTTCCATAGCTGCTAAAGCGACGGTCAGTTCATCCTTGCCTTTGGAGGTTGCTGCTTGCTGGAACTTGAGGTTTTCTTGAAGGTCAGCGGTTTGGGTTTCCTTTTGGCTCAGATCAGCCTGCAAGAGGCATGCATGTCATGAATTGGCGGAACATATTGGAAGTCCCAAGCACATAACAAGTTATACACTTGGCGCTTGGGGGCTAATGCTTATTTGCTCGTTATCAGAAGTTTTATACAAGTCCCAAGCCCAATACAAGTATTGTACCTGGCACTTGGGGGCTAATGCGTATTTGTTCAAAGTAAAGTTACAGGACAAAGTCCCGGTTCATCTTGAAAAGATAAACCAGCCCTTGGGGGCTACACTGGCGAAAGTTGCACGTTTGATATTTCACAAGTCCCGGTTCATCTTGAAAAGATAAACTGGCCCTTGGGGGCTACAATGGAGTTGATACAAGATATTTGACCAAGGGAGAAACAGTATTGCAGAAGTTAAGCAACATTTACCTCATTTTGTTCCTTCATCATTCTTACTAAACCGGCTTCATAATCACGGCTTGTGTACAGCCGGTTTAAATATCCAGAGTGAAGGTCCTGGGTGCTGAGGTGAGCATACCTCGATAAATCGGCATTCCATTTGCCTTTGTTCATAGCAGCAATTTCTTCCTTGGCACTATGCTTTGACAAAACGACAGGCTCGCCAGGAGTGGTGTAGCCAAAACCAGTAATCATAATGTCTTCTCTCGTATCATCAGCAGCTTTGGCTGGGCTTGACGGTTTATCACTGGCTTGGACTGGGCCGTTTTGTTTGTCACCATGGTCCGTTGGAGCAGCCTCTTGTTCAATAGAAAGTTCATGATCCGGTGTTGGCGGATCATCAAGCACGCCGTCAGCATTTGCTCCAGCCGGTTCGGGAGTTCTTTCCGGTTGAGGAACCACATTACCATCAGCTGGTTTATTTAACTTGGCCTTTTTACTGGGTCTAGGCTTACTGAGAAGGATAAGGTGAAAAGATAGATAATGGAGTAAGCTTAAAGAGTTAACAGTAAATTAAAAACTCACCCAGGAACCGTCTTGAGGGGTGGAAGCTGTGTGGCCGTCGACTCGCAAGACAATGAATGAGGTGTTTCCTGGTAGTTTGAATCACATGGATTAAGAGGATGTCAGAAATGATCTGCTTTGGATAAGAAACATCAGGAATATATGAGACCTCCGATCGACGTTTCTGGATTGGAGTATCTGGTAAACCGGTTGAAGTGATTGCTTGGCCGCTGTGCCGAGTTGTGCGGCGAGCTTCATGTTGCTGCTTCTTCAAAAGAAAGTTTGGGTCCAAGTAAGCTAAGGGGTGATAAAATCTTACTTTCCGGTTTGCTTGGCGGATTTTCTGTGTTTGCAGAGGATCTGAACCGGCGGAAAGGATAATTACCTCTACATCATCAGCTTGGCTACCTTCATCGTTTTCCAGAATATAATCATTGTCAATGAGGTGTATGAAAAGGGAGCCAAGAGAGTCAAGTTCTACCTCTGATTCCGGTTTACCTAGATCATCATCATCAATGTTTAACTCGGATGATTCAACAGTTTTCTTCTTGGCAGTCTTCTTGGTATCCTTGGTCTTGGGGCGAGATACCTTTGCCGGTTTATCTTGTGCTTTCCTCTTCCAGAACGGACCATCGCCCTGTCAGAGATTGAGGAATTTTATAAAGGACATGTAAAGGATTGAAATAAAGCAACAAGTTATAGGATCCTTACAGCTGGCGATTTGTTGGATTCACATAAGGGAGCCAGCCTATTTTGTTGCAGGCAGCCACCAGTTCATCCAGTATCTTCTTAACAGATTCATTGATTTCATTTTCTATTAACAAAGCCTCAGTATGACGTTGAGGATCTTTCGGGTCCTCGGTATACTCACACATCAAACTGGAGCATCGACTTAGAGGCAAAATGCTCCAGGAGATCCAGCAACGAACAAAGTCGATGTCTGTTAAGCCATTTGCAGTAAAGGCCCGAAGTTTTGAAAGTTGTAGTGCATACTTGGATCGCTTCTTGGCACTAAGCCGTTGGGGAAATGGATGAGTACTGGAAAGCCGGTGAGGACGATAACCCGGCAGAGGATTCTCATCAGTTGGAGAGGTATCTCGGCAGTAAAACCAAGTCTGATTCTAGTCCTTGGGATGACTATGATGCTTAGCATGAGGGAAGCTGATATCTTTTATTTTCTGAATTGACATCCTGCCAAGCTCGGTATTGGGTCCATCTGTAAATTCCGTATGGCGGTTGATGGGCCTCGAACCCCTCGTTGGTTACCCCAAGTGGAAGGTGTAAGATGCAGTAAGTAGAAGTGTTTTCCCCTAGCAAAGATGCCAAGGATCGATTCCCCAGAGACTCCTAGGTTCAACAAGTAGGTGTCAATTGCTAATGGCGCAATTAGCAATCAACGTGGACCTGCACACAGATACAAATAACTTTGCTCCCAACGAGTACAGAGAGGTTGTCAATCTCTCCGGCCTTGTAGTTCACAAAGGGTTAAAAGCAATGATAGTAGTGACAGATAGTTTTCGCAATAGTAAGTAAATAACGAAAAGTAAATAGTGGATGTGATCAATGATGGTAATATGGACCGGAGTCTCATGATGTTCACTAGTGATGTCTCTCTCCCAAAAGACGATAAAACAGCTATGTGAGGTAAACAAATTACAGCTGGGCAATTGACAGGACCACGAACGCAAACCAATGCTGACTACATTGCAAGAAAGGTTGAGGTTCAAAGCATGGGCGGTACGCCAAAGTAAGTAGACCGAAATCCATCAATATCTACTACTAATCATCCACCTTGAGATATCTATCCAGAACATCTCGCTGGTATTAAGTTGCGAGTCCCACCCATAGTGTAAACTCAATGCAACAGACAACTGCATTAAAAGAACTTTGCGTAAAGTAAACAATCCTTGCACCCGCGGGCACAAGCACCGTTGTTTTCCCCCTTGTGGCAACAGCACATCCCCTAGACTCATGTTTCTGTCACTCAAACTAGTCATCAAGGGGCATGAACCCACAATCAAGCATAACGTTCCCTCTTGGAGTCACTACCTACTACTTGGCCAAAGCAATAAATAACAACGGAGAACATGCAAGAATTACTTATGAACATAAATATAAAAGAGGTGAATCAAATATATTACTCAAGATCAATCTGAACATAATCTCATAATCCATCGGATCCCAGCAAACTCATCATAGCAACAGCATAAGGATTACATAGGTGCCTCGATCATGTAGGGCAGCTCACGAGGACTAATTAGTGAAGCACAAGAACGGGAGGAGAACATCACATAGCTACTGGTCATGGACTCATGGTCCAAGGGAGACTACTCACGAGTCATCCGGGAGGCGTCCATGGTGGTGGAGAAGCTCCCGGTGGTGATCCTCCCCTCCGGCAGGGTGCCGGGAAGAGTTCTCCTGGTGCTCCCGATCTTGGAAGCGGCGGCGGCGGCGGAACAGAGATGGGATCGTGAAAAGAAGTCCTGTTCTGAGGGTTTCGGAGGTCCCTCTAAATATATGCCAAAGGGGGGCACCGGACGGGCTTCGGGGGGCCCAGGCGCCCCCCGGCGCGGCCCAGGGGGGGCGCACCCATAGGGCGCCTGGAGCCCCTGTGCCCCCCCCCCCAGGCTGCCCTTCGGAGGCAGTGTCGTTCCCGGATTGCTGATTTTTTATATAACTTTTCTGGATTTTTCTGGGCAGTTCTCGAAACGTGAAAACCTGAAATACAAAAACAGCCGAAAACAGAAACTGGCACTGGGGTGCACTGGATTAGTAAGTTAGTCCAAATATGATCAAAAGTGTATGGAAGTGTATGAATATCATAGCAATATCACCCAAAAGTGGCATGGAGCAAGCAGAAATTATAGATACGTTTTGGACGTATCAACATCCCCAAGCTTAATTCATGCTCGTCCTCGAGTAGGTAAATGATAACAAGAATAATTTCTGTGGTGACATGCTATTAACCATATAGGACTTTCTCATAGTCATATGACAAAAGCTTACTGAGACAATGATTCTAAAGTAATTAAGTTGTCTCAAGAGAAAATCACAAATGACTGAAAGTTTTACAACATGAAACTGAAACATCAAAAAGATTTGCAATGAATATGATGTGCAAATATGATCAAGTGATATCTAGCTTGCCCCCTTTAGTGATGCAAAACATAAATGCAAGGGCACCTTCAAGGTTTAAGTGATGACTAGATACAATCATTTCAGAATAAACGATATCACAATCATGCAAAAGACAATGCTACTTTGGGACAATGCACATTACACTCAGAATGACAATCATGCTCTCAGTAGTTGGTGCTTAAAGTGCTAGAGCTTTTTATTTTGAAACATGGAAGCAATTGTGTCAACGGTAGTAGTACTTCATATGTGACATGTATAAAACATCTTATAAGTTGCAAGCCTCATGCATCGAATACCAATAGTGCTCGCTCCTTGTCCTAATTAGCTCGGATCCCCATGGGTTATCATTGCATTGCATATGTTTTAACCAAGTGTCACAAAGGGGTACCTCTATGCCACCTGTACAAAGGTCCAAGGAGATAGATCGCATTTGATTTCTCGTTTTTGATAGATCTCAACTTGAGGACATCCATACCGGGACAACATAGAAAATAGATGATGGACTCCTCTTTAATGCATAAGCATATTCTCATGAGAGATTGAGGATTAAGGTCCAAGCTAAAACTTCCACCATGATGCATGGCTTTGGTTGGCGGCCCAATGTTCTTCTCTAACAATATGCATAGTTATTCAACCCACGGTAAATCACCCTTACTTCAGACAAGACGAACATGCATAGCAACTCACATGATATTCAACAAAAGTGTGACAGTTGATGGCGTCGCCAGAAACATGGTTACCGCTCAGCAAGCAACTTATAAGAAATAAGATACATAAGCAACATATTCTTTACCACAATAGTTTTTAGGCTACTTTCCCATGAGCTATGTATTGCATGGTTAATTTGCTTAGTACAGGTGGAGGTTAGCAAAAAGACTGGGAGCGACCAACTAAGAGAGCAATGACGGTCATAATCATGCAGAGCGACAAAGCAACATTGAATCAGGCATGGTAGTTATATCGCTACTTAGAAATAAAAGATCATCAAGGCTTGACAGACTTTCTTTACAGTCTTAAATATGCGTGAGCATACGCCAAGTCAATAAAAATAAATTCTCGAAGGAAGATATTACTAAACCATACCACATCATAGGCAAACAAACCAAGTTGGTACTCCAATAACACATTGGGAACCCCCCAGCTATTTGAGATTAACCATAAGAAAACCTGAACTACTAAGCACCATCATGAAAGTAGCATCTTTATCATAGACACATTAACCAATGCAACGGAAGCAAACTCTCTTAATAAGGTGAGCATGGTAATTAAAGAGAGTTCAAGCAACCAACTAAATAAAAGCTCTTGAAAAGATAAGCATGAATACTAAGAGCAGAGCACGATAGTAGCTATTAAAAGACAAAGAACACACACAGCATAGATAGACATGAAAATTCTATGTAATGTTCTAGGTAGAAGTGGAGCGTGTTTCTCTCCCACATAAAGGAATGCTGAGTTCCGACTCGTTATGAAAAACTAAAAAGAAAACTAAAAGCAAGACGCTCCAAGCATAGCACATAACACATGAAGTGATAAAAATATAGCGAAACGAAAGACGAACTGATAATGTTGATGGAGAAGGGGATGCACGGGGGCATCCCCAAGCTTGAGCGCTTGACACTCCTGAATCTTTTTATCATCTTCCCTCGCACACTTGAAAACTCCCTTCATACACAACTCATCATAATCTGATTAGCGAGGTTAGTACCCTTAATAAAATAATTATACCTTGCTGGAAATAAGGATATTCTTGAAGTTCTACTGTTTCTCAAGATTGCCAAAAGGTTTTTGCAAAGAAAAAGCAAGTTCTTAATTTGCAAAGTGAAGGTAAGGCAAAACAGGACAGAATCTATGAAAAACAGAACAGCAGGCAGTAATTGACCTGTTCGGGATACTTCTGCAACTCAAATAAAAAAACTCAGAACTGACGCACGAAAGACAATTATATAGAGAACGCTGTCGAAAAAATTCAGACCAAAAAGATGATCTGGTGATTTTATACGAATTTTTCTATCCAAGGACAGAATCTGTTTCCTGGACAGCACCTCACAACTTTTGAACTTTCTAGCAATCAGAGGCTATACTTGGCACAAATATGAAAAGAAAAGATACAATGATGATGCTACAGCAGTAAACAACATCAAGACACAACAAAAGCAAAAAAAATTATTCATGTGGGCTGCCTCCCAAAAGCGCTTTCTTTTATGCCTTTAAGCTAGGCATAATGCATAGATCAAGTTTTATCAAGAGTAAAAGAATAACTAGCCCGTACAACGGACTCAAAAGGTAACTTGACCTTCTTACGAGGGAAGTGTTCCATCCCTTTCTTGAGAGGAAACTGAAATTTAATATTACCCTCTTTCATGTCAATGACAGCACCAACGGTGCGCAAAAAGGGACGTCCCAAAATAATTGGACATGAAGGATCACATTCAATATCCATAATAGTGAAATCAACGGGCACATAATTATCATTGACAACAATAAGAACATCATCGATCCTCCCCAAAGGTTTCTTTATGGAAGAATCAACGAGACGAACACCAAAAGAACAAGAATCATAAGGTTTCAATTTAAGCATATCATATATCCTTTTGGGCATAACAGAGGTACTAGCACCAACATCACATAATGCATAACAAGAGAAGTCATTCAATTTAATTTTTATCATAGGATCCCAACCATCTTCTAGCTTTCTAGGTATGGAGGCTTCTACTCTAAGTTTCTCCTCTCTAGCTTTGATAAGAGCATTAGTGATATGCTCTGTGAAGGCAAGGTTAAGCGTGCTAGTGCGGGGATCTCTAGACATCTTGTGAAGGAAATCAATAACTTCGGTAAGAGTGCAATTATCAAAATCAAGGTCACGAGCATCAAGTAAAGTGGTAGTGGTGTCCTTAAGGTTCACTTGGTTGGTAGTTTCTATAGTTATAGCATCACCATTAATAGGTCCATTGGGACCAGGAGTACATTGGGTGCTAAGAGTGTGAACATCCTCAATAACTTGGATAGTAGCAACAGTGTGGTGGGTAGGAAGGCTCTTAATTCTTTCCTCTTCCTCCCTTTCTCTAGCCCATCTTTCTTTAAGCTTAGCCATCATCCTAATGTTTTCATTAATTTGTACTTGAGTAGCATTAATAGGGATGACTTCCCTCTCCTTAAGTGGAGAAGTTTCAATTTTTAGCAATTTTACCTCATTGGCTAAGTGGTCTACCTTAAAAGAAAGATCATCTAGTTTATGTAGTTTCTCTTCTACACTCTTATTAAAGGCTTTTTGGGTAGTGATGAAATCTCTAAGCATGGTCTCTAGTTCAGTATTGGAGTTCTTGGTACTAGGATAAGCATTGTTGTTCCCATAAGAGTTAGAGGGGAACGGTCTAGGATTGTTACCAAAGTTACTCCTATAAGCATTGTTGTTAAAATTGTTTCTAGAGATAAAGTTCACATCTACTTGTTCTTGAGCAATCAAAGAATTTAAAGGAACATCACGAGGATCAACAGTAGATTGCTTCGAAAGTAGAGACATGATCAAGTCAACTTTTTCATTGAGGGAGGAAATCTCCTCGACAGAGTTTACCTTCCTACCTGTTGGAGCGCGTTCGGTGTGCCATTGGGAATAGTTAGTCATCATCTCATCGAGAAGCTTTGTGGCAGCACCAAGTGTAGTTGACATAAAAGTTCCTCCCGCGGCCGAATCTAACAAGTTCCGCGAGGTAAAGTTCAAGCCTGCATAAAAAGTTTGGATAACCATCCAAGTAGTCAAACCGTGAGTAGGGCAGTTCTTGATAAGAGATTTCATACGTTCCCAAGCTTGGGCAACGTGTTCATTATCCAATTGTTTAAAATTCATGATGTTACTTCTAAGTTGGATAATTTTAGCAGCTGGATAGTATTTTCCAATAAAAGCATCTTTGCACTTGTCCCATGAATCTATGCTATTCCTAGGCAAAGACTGAAACCAAATTTTAGCTCCTCCTCTCAAAGAGAAAGGAAAAAGCTTAAGCTTAACAATATTACCATCTATTTCTTGGTACTTTTGCATATCACAAAGTTCTACAAAGTTGTTCAAGTGTAAAGCAGCAGCATCTCCAGCACCGGAGAATTGTTCTCTCATGACTAAGTTAAGTAAAGCAGGTTTAATTTCATATGAAGGTGCTGAAGTGGCAGGTGTAGTGATAGGTGTGCTGATAAAGTCATCGTTGTTGTGACTAGTGAAGTCACACAACTTGGTGTTCTCGGTGGAACCCATAGTAGCAAGCAAGCAAGATAACTATTTTTGTGATTTTCGATAAAAAGGAACTAAAGCAAAAAATGAAAGGTAAACTAACAAGACTAAAAAGCAAAGGTAAAAGATAGCATGCAACTCCCCTATCCTAAAGAGTGGAGTCCCCGGCAACGGCGCCAGAAAATACTCCTTGATGGGCCTCGAACCCCTCGTTGGTTACCCCAAGTGGAAGGTGTAAGATGCAGTAAGTAGAAGTGTTTTCCCCTAGCAAAGATGCCAAGGATCGATTCCCCAGAGACTCCTAGGTTCAACAAGTAGGTGTCAATTGCTAACAGCGCAATTAGCAATCAACGTGGACCTGCACACAGATACAAATAACTTTGCTCCCAACGAGTACAGAGAGGTTGTCAATCTCTCCGGCCTTGTAGTTCACAAAGGGTTAAAAGCAATGATAGTAGTGATAGATAGTTTTCGCAATAGTAAGTAAATAACGAAAAGTAAATAGTGGATGTGATCAATGATGGTAATATGGACCGGAGTCTCATGATGTTCACTAGTGATGTCTCTCTCCCAAAAGACGATAAAACAGCTATGTGAGGTAAACAAATTACAGCTGGGCAATTGACAGGACCACGAACGCAAACCAATGCTGACTACATTGCAAGAAAGGTTGAGGTTCAAAGCATGGGCGGTACGCCAAAGTAAGTAGACCGAAATCCATCAATATCTACTACTAATCATCCACCTTGAGATATCTATCCAGAACATCTCGCTGGTATTAAGTTGCGAGTCCCACCCATAGTGTAAACTCAATGCAACAGACAACTGCATTAAAAGAACTTTGCGTAAAGTAAACAATCCTTGCACCCGCGGGCACAAGCACCGTTGTTTTCCCCCTTGTGGCAACAGCACATCCCCTAGACTCATGTTTCTGTCACTCAAACTAGTCATCAAGGGGCATGAACCCACAATCAAGCATAACGTTCCCTCTTGGAGTCACTACCTACTACTTGGCCAAAGCAATAAATAACAACGGAGAACATGCAAGAATTACTTATGAACATAAATATAAAAGAGGTGAATCAAATATATTACTCAAGATCAATCTGAACATAATCTCATAATCCATCGGATCCCAGCAAACTCAACATAGCAACAGCATAAGGATTACATAGGTGCCTCGATCATGTAGGGCAGCTCACAAGGACTAATTAGTGAAGCACAAGAACGGGAGGAGAACATCACATAGCTACTGGTCATGGACTCATGGTCCAAGGGAGACTACTCACGAGTCATCCGGGAGGCGTCCATGGTGGTGGAGAAGCTCCCGGTGGTGATCCTCCCCTCCGGCAGGGTGCCGGGAAGAGTTCTCCTGGTGCTCCCGATCTTGGAAGCGGCGGCGGCGGCGGAACAGAGATGGGATCGCGAAAAAAGTCCTTTTCTGAGGGTTTCGGAGGGTCCTTTAAATATATGCCAAAGTAGGGCACCGGGGGAGTCTCGGGGGGCCGAGGCGCCCCCCTAGCGCGGCCCAGGGGGGCGCGCCCACAGGGCGCCTGGAGCCCCTGTGCCCCCCCCCAGGTTGCCCTTCGGACGCAGTGTTGTTTCCGGTTCGCTGATTTTTTATATAATTTTTCTGGATTTTTCTGGGCAGTTCTCGAAACGTGAAAACCTGAAATACAAAAACAGCCGAAAACAGAAACTGGCACTGGGGTGCACTGGATTAGTAAGTTAGTCCAAATATGATCAAAAGTGTATGGAAGTGTATGAATATCATAGCAATATCACCCAAAAGTGGCATGGAGCAAGCATAAATTATAGATACGTTTTGGACGTATCAACATCCCCAAGCTTAATTCCTGCTCGTCCTCGAGTAGGTAAATGATAACAAGAATAATTTCTGTGGTGACATGCTATTAACCATATAGGACTTTCTCATAGTCATATGACAAAAGCTTACTGAGACAATGATTCTAAAGTAATTAAGTTGTCTCAAGAGAAAATCACAAATGACTGAAAGTTTTTCAACATGAAACTGAAACATCAAAAAGATTTGCAATGAACATGATGTGCAAATATGATCAAGTGATATCTAGCTTGCCCCCTTTAGTGATGCAAAACATAAATGCAAGGGCACCTTCAAGGTTTAAGTGATGACTAGATACAATCATTTCAGAATAAACGATATCACAATCATGCAAAAGACAATGCTACTTTGGAACAATGCACATTACACTCAGAATGACAATCATGCTCTCAATAGTTGGTGCTTGAAGTGCTAGAGCTTTTTATTTTGAAACATGGAAGCAATTGTGTCAACGGTAGTAGTACTTCATATGTGTCATGCATAAAACATCCTATAAGTTGCAAGCCTCATGCATCGAATACTAATAGTGCTCGCTCCTTGTCCTAATTAGCTCGGATCCCCATGGGCTATCATTGCATTGCATATGTTTTAACCAAGTGTCACAAAGGGGTACCTCTATGCCACCTGTACAAAGGTCCAAGGAGATAGATCGCATTTGATTTCTCGTTTTTGATAGATCTCAACTTGAGGACATCCATACCGGGACAACATAGAAAATAGATGATGGACTCCTCTTTAATGCATAAGCATATTCTCATAAGAGATTGAGGATTAAGGTCCAAGCTAAAACTTCCACCATGATGCATGGCTTTGGTTGGCGGCCCAATGTTCTTCTCTAACAATATGCATATTAATTCAACCCACGGTAAATCACCCTTACTTCAGACAAGACAAACATGCATAGCAACTCACATGATATTCAACAAAAGTGTGACAGTTGATGGCGTCCCCAGAAACATGGTTACCGCTCAGCAAGCAACTTATAAGAAATAAGATACATAGGCAACATATTCTTTACCACAATAGTTTTTAGGCTACTTTCCCATGAGCTATGTATTGCATGGTTAGTTTGCTTAGTGCAGGTGGAGGTTAGCAAAAGACTGGGAGCGACCAACTAAGAGAGCAATGACGGTCATAATCATGCAGAGCGACAAAGCAATATTGAATCAGGCATGGTAGTTATATCGCTACTTAGAAACAAAAGATCATCAAGGCTTGACAGACTTTCTTTACAGTCTTGAATATGCGTGAGCATATGCCAAGTCAATCAAAATAAATTCTCGAAGGAAGATATTACTAAACCATACCATATCATAGGCAAACAAACCAAGTTGGTACTCCAATAACACATTGGGAACCCCCCAGCTATTTGAGATTAACCATAAGAAAACCTGAACTACTAAGCACCATCATGAAAGTAGCATCTTTATCATAGACACATTAACCAATGCAACGGAAGCAAACTCTCTTAATAAGGTGAGCATGGTAATTAAAGAGAGTTCAAGCAACCAACTAAATAAAAGCTCTTGAAAAGATAAGCATGAATACTAAGAGCAGAGCACGATAGTAGCTATTAAAAGACAAAGAACACACACAGCATAGATAGACATGAAAATTCTATGTAATGTTCTAGGTAGAAGTGGAGCGTGTTTCTCTCCCACATAAAGGAATGCTGAGTTCCGACTCGTTATGAAAAACTAAAAAGAAAACTAAAAGCAAGACGCTCCAAGCATAGCACATAACACATGAAGTGATAAAAATATAGCGAAACGAAAGACGAACTGATAATGTTGATGGAGAAGGGGATGCACGGGGGCGTCCCCAAGCTTAGACGCTTGAGTCTCCTTGAATATTTCTTGGGGGTGCACGGGGGCATCCCCAAGCTTGAGCGATTGACACTCCTGAATCTTTTTATCATCTTCCCTCGCACACTTGAAAACTCCCTTCATACATAACTCATCATAATCTGATTAGCGAGGTTAGTACCCTTAATAAAATAATTATACCTTGCTGGAAATAAGGATATTCTTGAAGTTCTACTGTTTCTCAAGATTGCCAAAAGGTTTTTGCAAAGAAAAAGCAAGTTCTCAATTTGCAAAGTGAAGGTAAGGCAAAACAGGACAGAATCTGTGAAAAACAGAACAGCAGGCAGTAATTGATCTGTTCGGGATACTTCTGCAACTCAAATCAAAAAACTCAGAACTGACGCACGAAATACAATTATATAGAGAACGCTGTAGAAAAAATTCAGACCAAAAAGATGATCTGGTGATTTTATACGAATTTTTCTATCCAAGGACAGAATCTGTTTCCTGGACAGCACCTCACAACTTTTGAACTTTCTAGCAATCAGAGGCTATACTTGGCACAAATATGAAAAGCAAAGATACAATGATGATGCTACAGCAGTAAACAACATCAAGACTCAACAAAAGCAAAAAAATTATTCATGTGGGCTGCCTCCCAAAAGCGCTTTCTTTTATGCCTTTAAGCTAGGCATAATGCATAGATCAAGTTTTGTCAAGAGTAAAAGAATAGCTAGCCCGTACAACGGACTCAAAAGGTAACTTGACCTTCTTACGAGGGAAGTGTTCCATCCCTTTCTTGAGAGGAAACTGAAATTTTATATTACCCTCTTTCATGTCAATGACAGCACCAACGGTGCGCAAAAAGGGACGTCCCAAAATAATTGGACATGAAGGATCACATTCAATATCCATAATAGTGAAATCAACGGGCACATAATTATCATTGACAACAATAAGAACATCGTCGATCCTCCCCAAAGGTTTCTTTATGGAAGAATCAACGAGAAGAACACCAAAAGAACAAGAATCATAAGGTTTCAATTTAAGCATATCATATATCCTTTTGGGCATAACAGAGGTACTAGCACCAACATCACATAATGCATAACAAGAGAAGTCATTCAAATAAATTTTTATGATAGGATCCCAACCATCTTCTAGCTTTCTAGGTATGGAGGCTTCTACTCTAAGTTTCTCCTCCCTAGCTTTGATGAGAGCATTAGTGATATGCTCTGTGAAGGCAAGGTTAAACGTGCTAGTGCGGGGATCTCTAGACATCTTGTGAAGGAAATCAATAACTTCTGTAAGAGTGCAATTATCAAAATCAAGGTCACGAGCATCAAGTAAAGTAGTAGTGGTGTCCTTAAGGTTCACATGTTTGGTAGCTTCTAAAGTCATAGCATCACCATTAATAGGTCCATTGGGACCAGGAGTACATTGGGTGCTAAGAGTGTGAACATCCTCAATAACTTGGATAGTAGCAACAGTGTGGTGGGTAGGAAGGCTCTTAATTCTTTCCTCTTCCTCCCTTTCTCTAGCCCATCTCTCTTTAAGCTTAGCCATCATCCGAATATTTTCATTAATTTGCACTTGAGTAGCATTAATAGGGATGACTTCCCTCTCTTTAAGAGGAGAAGTTTCAATTTTTAGCAATTTTACCTCATTGGCTAAGTGGTCTACCTTAAAAGAAAGATCATCTAGTTTATGTAGTTTCTCTTCTACATTCTTATTAAAGGCTTTTTGGGTAGTGATGAAATCTCTAAGCATGGTCTCTAGTTCAGTAGTGGAGTTCTTGGTACTAGGATAAACATTGTTGTTCCCATAAGAGTTAGAGGGGAACGGTCTAGAATTGTTACCAAAGTTACTCCTATAAGCATTGTTGTTAAAATTGTTTCTAGAGATAAAGTTAACATCTACTTGTTCTTGAGCAATCAAAGAATTTAAAGGAACATCACGAGGATCAACAGTAGATTGCTTCGAAAGTAGAGACATGATCAAGTCAACTTTTTCATTGAGGGAGGAAATCTCCTCGACAGAGTTTACCTTCCTACCTGTTGGAGCGCGTTCGGTGTGCCATTGGGAATAGTTAGTCATCATCTCATCGAGAAGCTTTGTGGCAGCACCAAGTGTAGTTGACATAAAAGTTCCTCCCGCGGCCGAATCTAACAAGTTCCGCGAGGTAAAGTTCAAGCCTGCATAAAAAGTTTGGATAACCATCCAAGTAGTCAAACCGTGAGTAGGGCAGTTCTTGATAAGAGATTTCATACGTTCCCAAGCTTGGGCAACGTGTTCATTATCCAATTGTTTAAAATTCATTATGTTACTTCTAAGTTGGATAATTTTAGCAGGTGGATAGTATTTTCCAATAAAAGCATCTTTGCACTTGTCCCATGAATCTATGATGTTTCTAGGCAAAGACTGAAACCAAATTTTAGCTCCTCCTCTCAAGGAGAAAGGAAAAAGCTTAAGCTTAACAATATTACCATCTATTTCTTGGTACTTTTGCATATCACAAAGTTCAACAAAGTTGTTCAAGTGTAAAGCAGCATCATCTCCAGCACCGGAGAATTGATCTTTCATGACTAAGTTCAGTAAAGCAGGTTTAATTTCATATGAAGGTGCTGAAGTGGCAGGTGTAGTGATAGGTGTGCTGATAAAGTCATCGTTGTTGTGACTAGTGAAGTCACACAACTTGGTGTTCTCGGTGGAACCCATAGTAGCAAGCAAGCAAGATAACTATTTATGTGATTTTCGATAAAAGATACTAAAGCAAAAACTGAAAGGTAAACTAACAAGACTAAAAGCAAAGGTAAAAGATAGCGTGCAACTCCCCTATCCTGAAGAGTGGAGTCCCCGGCAACGGCGCCAGGAAAACTCTTGCTAGGCTTCTCGCCCCTCGTTGGTTACCCCAAGTGGAAGGTGTGAGATGTAGTGTTGCGGAAGTTTTTCCCTTGGCAAAGATACCAAGGATCGAATCCCAGAGACTCCTAGGTTCAACAAGAAGGTGTCAACTGCTATGGCGCCAGATATTAGCAATCAACATGGACCTGCACACAGATACAAATAACTTTGCTCCCAACGAGTACAGAGAGGTTGTCAATCCCTCCGGCCTTGTCGTTTACAAAGGGTCAAACACAAGTGATAGTAGTGATAGATATAATTGCAATAGTAAATAATAGCGAAAAGTAAATAGCGGATGTGATCAATGATGGTAATATGGACCGGAGTCTCATGATGTTCACTAGTGATGTCTTTCTCCCAAAAGACGATAAAACAGCTATGTGAGGTAAACGAATTACAGCTGGGCAATTGACAGGACCACGAACGCAAACCAATGCTGACTACATTGCAAGAAAGGTTGAGGTTCAAAGCATGGGCGGTACGCCAAAGTAAGTAGACCGAAATCCATCAATATCTACTACTAATCATCCACCTTGAGATATCTATCCAGAACATCTCGCTGGTATTAAGTTGCGAGTCCCACCCATAGTGTAAACTCAATGCAACAGCCAACTGCATTAAAAGAACTTTGCGTAAAGTAAACAATCCTTGCACCCGCGGGCACAAGCACCGTTGTTTTCCCCCTTGTGGCAACAGCACATCCCCTAGACTCATGTTTCTGTCACTCAAGCTAGTCATCGAGGGGCATGAACCCACAATCGAGCATAACGTTCCCTCTTGGAGTCACTACCTATTACTCGGCCAAAGCAATAAATAACAACGGAGAACATGCAAGAATTACTTATGAACTAAAATATAAAAGAGGTGAATCAAATATATTACTCAAGATCAATCTGAACATAATCTCATAATCCATTGGATCCCAGCAAACTCAACATAGCAACAGCATAAGGATTACATAGGTGCCTCGATCATGTAGGGCAGCTCACGAGGACTAATTAGTGAAGCACAAGAACGGGAGGAGAACATCACATAGCTACTGGTCATGGACTCATGGTCCAAGGGAGACTACCCACGAGTCATCCGGGAGGCGTCCATGGTGGTGGAGAAGTTCCCGGTGGTGATCCTCCCTTCCGGCAGGGTGCCGGGAAGAGTTCTCCTGGTGCTCCCGATCTTGGAAGCGGCGGCGGCGGCGGAACAGAGATGGGATCGCGAAAAGAAGTCCTGTTCTGAGGGTTTCGGAGGACCCTCTAAATATATGCCAAAGGGGGGCACCGGACGGGCTTTGGGGGGCCCAGGCGCCCCCCGGCGCGGCCCAAGGGGGGCGCGCCCACAGGGCGCCTGGAGCCCCTGTGGCCCCCCCAGGCTACCCTTCGGAGGCAGTGTCGTTCCCGGATCGCTGATTTTTTATATAATTTTTCTGGATTTTTCTGGGCAGTTCTCGAAACGTGAAAACCTGAAATACAAAAACAGCCGAAAACAGAAACTGGCACTGGGGTGCACTGGATTAGTAAGTTAGTCCAAATATGATCAAAAGTGTATGGAAGTGTATGAATATCATAGCAATATCACCCAAAAGTGGCATGGAGCAAGCAGAAATTATAGATACGTTTTGGACGTATCAGCGGTTCAGGTGGAAGAAGTCCCTAAACAGTTCAACTGTGGGCTCCTCTTGCAGATAAGCCTCGCAGAATACTTGAAAGTTGCAAATATTGGACACAGAGTTTGGTCCAATATCTTGAGGGTGTAGAAAGAATTTTGATCCGGGAGGGCTAAACCCTCGGGCCAGGTGATCAACGAACACAACTACTTCTCCGTCTTTGGGTTCAGGAGGATTTTCCGGACCAGGGACTCTCCAGTGGATGACATCCTTCTTGGCTAAAGCGCCAATCTTGACTAAACCGTTCAGTTCTTCTTCAGTAACCCGGGACGGAACCCAGTTACAGGAATAAAATTGCTTGGCCATTTCAAATGAAAAGCTAAAATTACAGATAAAAGGCTGATTTATGAATCGTGATTAAACAGGCATAAAGCGCCGCAAGGTCAGCAGGAGAAGAGGTTGAGGCATATATACACTATTAAACCGGAGTCAGACATTGGAAGCGTTATGAAGATAACCGAAACGGCAGTTTAAGAAGGGACTAATGCTACCTACCGGATTATGATTTTCTAAAAGTTAAACCGCCTATCTGGGCATGAAAAGTACAGATCTGACATAACTAGGCGATGCAAAAAAACATGTTTCACAGATCAGCGTGATAATTATAGATCTACAACGTATCAATAAATTCATGTATATTCAGACCTAAGTTAAACAGGTACAGAAGCAGTTCATTAGACCTAGTTGGGAATTACTCTAAAGAAAGAGTGTGCTAACGGCAAGAAAGGAGAATTATCACTACAACCACGTAGGAAAGCATCAGATCTACACTCGCCATTGAGGCCATGAAGAAGAACAGGGAAGAATAGTGTGACAGCTTCAATGAACTTGCGGCCAAACCCTAATGAGATCTATGGGAGGAGCAAAGGAAGAACTTACCAGGGCTGATGGGCACGGAGGCGCGTCGGTGGAACTCTGATCAAAACAGGTTGATGCAGCGGCCTTTGTCGGAGCAGATGCGCAGGTCGGCGGCGGCGCTCGGGCACTGAGGAGGCATGAGGTGGAAGAAAGACGAAGAGGCAAGGGGAGAAAAAGGCAAGGGACCCTTGGCCCTATTTATAAGCCGAAGAGATAAGCGACAGGCGCGGGAATCAAGGAGCCCAAAAAATGGATATGGGACAGATCTGTCGCCTCCGTCTTCGAAGGCTCGTTAATAAAGGTTAAATATATATGGGTTTTTAATGAACATGTGATGTCACGGCGGTTTATTATGATCTTGGAAGATGATGTCATGGCAGTTTACAAGATCATTCGAAGGCGCTGAAGAAGAAATTTTTCCAAGTGATGAAGATCGACATAAACAGGTTCAAATCAATCTGGAGCCTAATGTTGGGGATATAACTATCAAGTATAAACTGCCCAGGAGGGGCCGGGTTATACTTGTACGGAATTACCCCTATTGAAGCCCATGAAGACAAGGAGTATGGCGTGTTATTGTGGAGAGCTAAAAGGCCCAGGGCCCAAAGGCGTATTAGGGCACATAGACATAAACCGCCATATGATGTATAACTTGTGTTGTAAGATAGGAAAGCTAGAAACCGAGCCGGACATGTTTATGAGCTGGCCTCGGGATTCTGTAAACCGGCCGGGCGTCTTCCCGTGTATATAAAGGGATGACCCAGTCGCAGTTCAGGGACAACAAATAACAGCTCGAGACACATGCAAAGTGGATTCGCTCCCTGGTCATCGAAATCCTAGCAATACCACAACAACTAGAAGTAGGTTTTTACCTTCATCGTAAGGGGCCGAACTAGTACAAAAATCCCTTGCGTACTATGTTCGCTTTAACCCCTTTAAGCTAACCCGTCGCGATGGCTCCACGACTAAGTCCTTATGCTAGGACATCTGTCATGACAAAACCACGACACCATACGTGCATGCTACGGGACTTGCAAACCTCAACACAAGTATTCTTCAAATTCACAACTACTCTACTAGCATGACTCTAATATCACCGTCCTCATATCTCGAAACGATCATCAAGTATCAAACTTCTCATAGTACTCAACGCACTTTATATGAAAGTTCTTATTATACCCATCTTGGATGCCCATCATATTAGGACTAAATTCATAACCAAAGCAAATAACCATGATGTTCTAACAGACTCTCAAAATAATATAAGTGAAGCACTGAGAGTTCATCTATTTCTTCAAAATAAAACCACCGTCGTGCTCTAAAAAGATATAAGTGAAGCACTAGAGCAAACGACAAACTACTCCAACTGATATAAGTGAAGATCAATGGGTAGTTGAATAATTATGTAACTATGTGAAGACTCTCTAACATTTAAGAATTTAAGATCTTGGAATATTATTCAAACAGCAAGCAAAACAAAATAAAATAAATTGACGCTCCAAGCAAAACACATATCATGTGGTGAATAAAAATATAGCCTCAAGTAAAGTTACCGATAGACGAAGACGAAAGAGGGGATGCCTCCGGGGCATCCCCAAGCTTAGGCTCTTGGTTGTCCTTGAATATTACCTTGGGGTGCCTTGGGCATCCCCAAGCTTAGTCTCTTGCTACTCCTTATTCCATAGTCCATCGAATCTTTACCCAAAACTTGAAAACCTCACAACACAAAACTCAACAGAAAACTCGTAAGCTCCGTTAGTATAAGAAAATAAATCACCACCTTTGGTACTGTTGTGAACTCATTCTAAATTCATATTGGTGTAATATCTACTGTATTCAAACTTTTATATGGTTCTCCGATACTACTCATAGATTCAGCAAAATAAGCAAACAACACATAGAAAACAGAATCTGTCAAAAACAGAACAGTCTGTAGCAATCTGTAACTTTAGAATACTTCTGTAACTCAAAAAATTCTGAAATAAATTGGTGGACGTGAGGAATTTGTCTATTAATCTTCTGCAAAAATAATCAACGCAAAAGCATTCTTCTATAAAAAATGGCAGCTAATCTCGTGAGCGCAAAGTTTCTGTTTTTTACAGCAAGATCACATTAACTTTCACCCAAGTCTTCCCAAAGGTTCTACTTGGCACTTTATTGAAACAAAAGCTACAAAACATGATTACTACAGTATCTTAATCATTTGAACACACAAAAACAGTAGGGGTAAATATTGGGTTGTCTCCCAACAAGCGCTTTTCTTTAATGAGCTAGGCATGATGATTTCAATGATGCTCACATAAAAGATAAGAATTGAAACATAACGGGAGCATCATGAAGAATATGACTAGCACATTAAAGTCTAACCCACTTCCTATGCATAGGGATTTTGTGATCAAACAATTTATGGGAACAATAATTAACTAGCATAGGAAGGCAAAACAAGCATAAGATTTTAAGCACATAGAGAGGAAACTTGATATTATTGCAACTCCTACAAGCATATATTCGTCCCTCATAACAATTTTCAGTAGCATCATGAATGAATTCAACAATATAACCATCACATAAAGCATTCCTTTCATGATCCCCAAGCATATAAATTTTATTACTCTCCACATAAGCGAATTTCTTCTCATGAATAGTAGTGGGAGCAAACTCAACAAAATAATTATCATGTGAGGCATAATCCAATTGAAACATGATGACAAGTTTCATGGTTATCATTATTCTTAATAGCATACAAGTCATCACAATAATCATCATAAATAGCAACTTTGTCCTCATAATCAATTGGAACCTCTTCCGAAATAGTGGATTCATCACTAAATAAAGTCACGACCTCTCTAAATCCACTTTCATAAATGTTGCAATCATCATAAATAGGAGGCATGCTATCATCATAATAAATTTGCACATCAAAACTTGGGGGACTAAAAATATCAACTTCATCAAACATAGCTTCCCCAAGCTTGGGACTTTGCATATCATTAGCATCATGGATATTCAAGGGATTCACACTAACAACATTGCAATCATGCTCATCATTCAATTATTTAGTGCCAAACATTTTAGTGCATTCTTCTTCTAGCACTTTGGCACAATTTTCCTTTCCATCATTTTCACGAAAGATATTAAAAAGATGAAGCATATGAGGCAACCTCAATTCCATTTTTTTGTAGTTTTATTTTATAAACTAAACTAGTGATAAAACAAGAAACTAAAAGATTCGATTGCAAGATCTAAAGATATACCTTCATACACTCACCTCCCTGGCAACGACGCCAGAAAAGAGCTTTGTTGACGGGATGTGAGTGCCACTTACCTAGCCTCCCCAACAACGGCGCCAGAAAAGAGCTTGATGTCTACTACACAACCTTCTTCTTATAAGATAACTTCAAAGAGAAAACTCAATCCATTGCAAGAAGGTAGAGGGGGAGAAACATCATAAGATCCAACAATAGCAGTGAAGCTCACGATACATCAAGATCGTGCCAAATCAAGAACACGAGAGAGAGAGAGAGATCAAACACATAGCTACTGCTACATACCCTCAGCCCCGAGGGTGAACTACTCCCTCCTCGTCATGGAGAGCGACGGGATGATGAAGATGGCCACCGGTGATGATTCCCCCTCCGGCACGGTGCCAGAACAGGGTCCCAATTGGTTTTTGGTGGCTATAGAGGCTTGCAGCGGCGGAACTCCCGATCTAGGTTTCTTTTCGGGGGTTTCAGTATTTATAGGAATTTTTTGCGTCAGTCTCACGTCAGGGGGGGTCTCCGAGTCGTCCACAAGATAGGGGGACGCGCCCATGGGGTAGGGTGCGCCCTCCACCCTCGTGGACAGCTCGGGACTCTTCTGGCCCAACTCTTTTACTCCGGGGGCTTCTTTTGGTCCATAAAAAATCATCAAAAATTGGCACGTCAATTGGACTCCGTTTGGTATTCCTTTTCTATAGAACTCAAAAACAAGGAAAAAACAAAAACTGGCATTGGGCTCTAGGTTAATAGGTTAGTCCCAAAAATCATATAAAATAGCATATAAATGCATATAAAACATCCAAGATGGATAATATAATACCATGGAACAATAAAAAATTATAGATACGTTGGAGACGTATCACATGTCAGGGGTGAATCCCGTGGTATTTGATCTGAATTGTACTCCAGCCAAAGAGGAGGATGTACCTAGAGGTTGCTATGTTGATCCTGGTCAAGATCATGTTCGACATGGAAGTAGATCCTGGTGAGCACTCTAGGAACGTGCATTCAATTACTCTGGGAACATGCATTCAAATACAGAGTACTCCATGAGTATGATCATGTGAACACGTTAGCATTCATGAACTTAAATATGTTAGCATTGAGGAACTTGTCATAGTAAGGAACATGTTAGCATTGAGGAACTTGTTAGCATTAAGGAACATGTTGCAAAAATCTTGGAGTAAGCAACATAAGCAACATTACTTATTCCAGTTTAAATTTAAGCAACATAAGCTTCAGTTTACTCCATGATCAAACAAGTTTCGGGAGTACTCTAGGTTCAGACAAGTTTCAAGGGTACTCCATGATCGAACGAGTTTTAGGAGTACTCCATGAGCAACGTTCATGGAGTATTTCAGTTTACTCCATGAACAAACAGAGGAGTACTTCAATTGAGTAGTGGAAACAGTAACAATAAACTAAAAATATTAACTGTCTAAAGAAGTTTCATGAATATTAGTTGTTTAAACATGTTAGCATTGAGAACAAGTTACAAAACATGTTAGCATTGAGAACTGACTAAATAGAGGAGTATTAACTATCCAAATAAGTTTCAGAACATGTTAGCATTGAGTGTTAACTGAAAATATTACTCATGTCTAAAAAAGGTAATCGTCTAAACAATATTTCAGGAGTAGTTACCGTCTAAACAAGTTAAATGTCTAAAACAATTTTAGGATTAGTTACTTTCTAAACAAGTGTAAACTGGAACATTATTGCATGTGCATTAACTAAAAATAATACTAGAACAGTGTAATCTCAAAGAGTATTGCATATGCACCTCGGACCACTCAAAATATAATATGCACGTAACAATTACTCCACAATACTCCATTTTGGAGTATTTGGAGTATTATGCAAGTTTACAATACTTGCAAATTTACAATATTTGTAGTAAATTTTGCAATATTGAGTGCTCCTCTTACAAGTTTACTCCATTTTGAGTGGAGTGCAATATTTCTTGGAACGGTATTTTGCAAGATCACGGTATTTTCAGTAAATTTTGCGGGCAAAGAGTAATATTTTCTTTGTTGTATTTCTTGTTGAGGGTGTTGGGCAAGCAGTTAGAAAAAGAAAAAACCCTCAATGACTAGCAAAAATATGTTGCTTCTGTGGCATTGCATGCGTTGTGTATGAGCAGAGGTGGAAAGTTTAACATAAATGATAAGAAAGACATTGCAATTTTTTAGGAAGATGTCAGAAGTATACAAATAATTTGGCAAAAGACAATGAAGCAAATTGCACAAGGTTTAGAGGTGGATGTTTCAAATCAAACAAATATATGTGGCAAAAATACTAAAGACATCGATCTAGAGCAAATCCTCACAATCCCACTCAACAAGAGGTCTACCATCATGTTACTAGCTTGACAATTGGGATATAGTTCTACCACACTCTGCAGAAAGTTCAAGCTGAAGTTGATAAAGAGGCATACAAATTCTCTGCAGAAAGTTCTAACAGAAAAAGAAGAAGGACATACTAAATTTTTCCATGTCAATGCTTGATGAGACAACTACAGGAACAATAAGGCCTAAATACAACACTATGCACAATATTGTGTATATTGATGAACAATGGTTTGACATGACCAAGAAAAACAAGACTTATTATTTGCTGGATGATGAGGAAGACCATATGCATGTGACCTATACAAAGCAACAATTGTATTGGAACGGTCATGTTTATAACTGTTATTTCTAGACCAAGGTATAATAATGAAGGAAATAAGACCTCTTCTGCAAAAATAGGTATTTGACCATTTGTAAAAGAAATTTCCACTCAAAGGAGAAGTGATATTAGACCTAGAGGGAAAATAAAGACAAAGTCTATCAAAGTCAACATGCAAGTGATGAGAGGGTTCCTAATAGAGAATATATTGTTAGCAATACAAGATGTTTGGCGTGAAAATGGTGCTGGCTAAACCATTTGCATACAACGAGACAACTGGAATGGACTTCAGATTAATACAACAGCCTTCAAATAGTCATGACTTGAATATTATTGACCTTGGGGTTTTCAACTCATTACAATCTCTCACATATTATCTAAGCCCTAGAACACCACACGATCTTATTAAGGGTGTGTTGCAGTAATTTGTGTGTGCGTATTTGAATACAAAAATCTTGTAAAGAGATCTAAAATAATATATTTAAAAACCTCAGTGTGACGAGAATACACTAAACTATCGCATCGACTAGCGAGACACGTCTGAAGTCACTTAATACAAATCATTCTATCTTATTTATACTAAACATTTTTACCTTTTTGTCGGTGTACTAAGGTAGGGGTGCCTCAGTACCCCAACTTGTGCACGGGCAGTTGCAGCTTCCCGCGGCAAGGTTTACTGCGGGCTCGCCGGAGACCTTCCTGCTCCTTATTAAACCATTCAAAAACAAAGTATACGAAGCATAAGACCGAGACCCCGGCAAGAGGAGCTTGCCGGGAAGGCCGTTCCAGGCTCAAGACTGTTCCACTAACACAAGACCCTGGCAAGAGGAGCTTGCCAGGAAGACTAGAAGACATCGCCTCGGCGCTATGCGCGTCCCGGCAAGGGGCCCGGGGAGCGGCAAGTTCCCGGGCCCGGCAAGATCAAGGCCCCGGCAAGGTGCTTGCCGGGAAGGTTGCGCTGTGTGCCCGCGCTCCAGCTCATCGGCCCACGCGTCGCCCTGGGGCCTATCCAGGGACGCGTGGCGGATGGCTGTGCAGCCTGGGGTACACGGTGGCACTTCACGGCGATAAATCCGTCGCCGTGGCGGACGGAGACACTAAGGCGGGAGCTTTTGGGGTCGACGGCGACGGGCATTAAATGCCCTTGTCCCCCACTGTTAAAGTAGGTATAGACCACTGTTCTGTACTGTAGCTCCACTGTTCCCGCACTGTTACAACTACCACCTCTTTTACTTTTTTACCCCTTTTCTCCTACGTTGACACCTGTCGGTGACCCCTTGCACTATAAAAGGAGGCCCATGCACAACGTGGAGGGGGTTCGAAACCTAGATTACTCTCGCGCACGGTGTAGCTGCTTCTTCAAGCTCCCGAGCGCCCAACTCAATACACAACCAAGCAGGAGTAGGGTTTTACGCATCCGTGCGGCCCGAACCTGGGTAAAACTGCCCGCGCGTCTGCTTCGATCTGCTCTTTGTGCTCCCTCCGCCCTCGTACCGCACAGACAAGGGGCTCCGGTCCCATAGGTGTTCGTGGCGGACAGTTTCCCCCGACATCTTTGGCGCGCCAGGTAGGGGGCGTCGAGGTTGTGCGAACCTGATCCGGCGTTCGCGCGGGCGCATTCTTCACCAACCTCCCCAGCTTCATCAGCAACTTCATCAGCGACAACTCCATGGCCCCGAAGAAGAAGCCTTCGGAGGTCGGAGGCCCGTCTGCGTCTCACCCGCCGCCACCAGAGCCAACGGTGGGCGGGGGAGACGCCGTCGGAAGGGTGGTTGCCGGCGAGGACACTCACGGTGCCACCAGATCCAAGAACAGGACGGACGACCGGACCTCGGTCTCCGTGGACGCGCCGCGTCCATCACAGCACACGACGACCCCGCAGCGCCATACCACAGGAGGTGGTATCCGCTTGCTGGGGGAAGGTCAGACTGGAGGTTCGCGGGACGCTCCGGATCCCCGTCCGGGCACAAGCAAAGCGAAGGCGCCGGCGCGGGACCCCGCTCCTTCTAACGCTGTTAGAAGTCCGAGCGTATCCCGCTCCTCGCACCGCTCACCCGCGTTCCCCTCTACTCCAGCGGAAGCACTCGCGAGGGCGCAGCTGCTCCTCGACTTTCCTCCGGCGGCCGACAAGGCCGAAGAATGGAGGGCCACTATCCGGAGCCTGATAGACTTCGCCAACAACGACTCTCCGCCGCAGCCGTCGGCCTCACGACCGCGGCAGCCTGAGAAGACGAAGGCTATCGGCGACAAGACTGCCGGGGGTGCGACAAGCGTGCACTCCCCGCCGCAGAAGCAGAAGACGCCGCCCCGCCGGAACAACCCCGACGACGGCTCCACAGCCTCGTCGGACCCGCGGGCCCGTCGGGACCAACGCCAGGTCCTCGACGACCGGCGAGATGAAGACGCTCGAACCACGATCGAGCGCCGCCGAGAAGCTCGGCGACAATCCGACAAGAGAGCTGGAGACACTGTCGACGCGCGCGCGCCCGGTGAACCAGGCGACTTGCCGTACGCGGCAGGCTGCCCTGCGTTCACCCGCGAGCTGCGGCGCGTCCAGTGGCCCAGCATGAAGAACTTTAAGCCCGACGTACCGGAGAAGTACGACGGCAAGACGCACCCCTCGGAGTTTCTCAGCGTCTACACTATCGCAGTGCAAGCTGCCGGGGGGCGCGACGAGAAGATCCTAGCCAACTACTTCCCGCTCGTGCTGAAGCCGAACGTCTGTTCGTGGCTCATGCACTTGCCGGAAGGCTCTATCTCTTCTTGGGCCGACCTCTGCCATCAGTTTGTTGGCGCCTTCACCGGCGGCCACAAACCCCATGGCCAGGAGAGCGATCTCCACATCTTGGCCCAGAAGGAAGGCGAACCCCTGCGCAAATATATCCAACGCTTCAGCCGGGTGCAGCACAACATCCCTGACGTTCACCCTGCCGCGGTTATCAGCGCGTTCCATCAGAACGTACGTAACCGCCGCATGCGTGAGGAAATGGCGATGACCAAGATTAGGGACGTCAGCGAGCTCTACGCTCTGGCTGACAAGTGCGCCCGCGCGGAAGAGGGGAGGAAACTCCCCGGGGAGGATGCTGGCGCAGGGGGAAGCGACAGCGATGACGCCGCCCCGGCAAAGAAGAGCCGGCGGCGGAACAACAGAAAGAAGGGCAAGAAGGAAGTGCTTGCCGTCGAGAAGTCCGGCAAGGAGGCCCCCGCCAAGCAAGCGCAGGCTGGCGGCTCCGGCAAGGAGCCTGCCCCTGCGGCGGCGGCCGACAAGCCGGGTAGCTCCGACAAGCAATACTGTAAGATTCACCGCACCAAGGGTCACGATCTCTCCAATTGCAAGCGCGTCGAGTACCTCGTCGAGCAGCAAAAAGCTGAATACGAGAGGCGCGACAAGGAGAAGGCCCAAGGTGGCGGGGAAGAGCCCAGCAAGAAGCGGCCGTTTAACGGCCGGGGAGGACGCCGCGGCAAGGCCAAGCAGCGGCAAGGAGATCGACCTCCCCGGGGCCGCGACAACGACGAAGACGACGATGAAGACATGGAGGATGACGAGAACAGCGAGCAGGAGTTCCAGAAGGCCACGGAGGTCCTGTGCGTCGACGGTGGCGCCTCCCTGCACACCTCCCACCGACAGCTAAAACAGTGGGTGCGTGAGGTGAATGCAGCGGAACCGCCCGTGGAGTCGCGCAGGCTCCTCAAATGGTCCAGCACGCCCATCATTTTTGATCTTGAGGATCACCCTGACCGCACCACCGCGGTCGGGTGCTTGCCGATGCTGGTTTCTCCCACCATCCGCAACCTCAAGGTCACCAAAATGTTGGTTGACGGCGGGGCCGGGCTGAACTTGATCTCCTCCGCTGTGATCAAGAAACTCCAAATTCAAGACGGCGAGCTCGAAGAGACCGGTTCATTCCAAGGAATCAACCCGGGAAGGAGCAAGCCCAAGGGAAAGATCACTCTGCCGGTGACCTTTGGCGGGGAGCTCAACTTCAGGACTGAGCGCATCACCTTTGACGTCGCTGATATTCCATTGCCCTACAATGGAATACTCGGCCGTCCCGCCCTCGCCAAGTTCATGGCAGCTTCCCACTATGCCTACAACGTGCTGAAGATGCCGGGGCCGATAAGCGTCATCACTGTCCACAGCGACAAGAAGGATGCGCTTATCTGCGCCGACAAGATTTACCGGGATGCGGCAGCTGCGGCCGAGAAGGATACTCTTGCCGCTGAAGCTCCCGGGGGGAAGAAGACGAAGACCAAGTCCGGCAAGTGCTCTGGGACCCACTCCGGCAACCGCACCTCTTCGGAGTGCTGCGCTGCCGTCGAGGACGTTCCATCGAGCTCCACCGGCAAGAGCAAGAAAGGAATGGCTGCTCCTCCGGCAACCAAGAAAGTGTCCGCAAAGGAGGATGGCACTGGTGGTACCTTCACCATCAGTGCCACCCTTGACAGCAAATAGGAAAGCGCGCTCGTCGCCTTCCTACGGGCGAATGTCGATGTGTTTGCTTGGCAACCATCTGACATCCCCGGTGTTCCCAGGAAGGTGATTGAGCACAAGCTTGCTGTCTGTCCTCATGCGCGGCCCATCAAGCAGAAAGTGAGGAAGCAAGCCGTGGAGCGCCAAGAGTTCATCAATGAGGAGATCAAGAAACTAGAGGCAGCAGGTCTAGTTAGAGGTGTGATCCATCCGACGTGGTTGGCAAACCCAGTCGTCGTGCGCAAAGCCAACGGGAAGTGGAGACTGTGTATAGACTTCACCGATGTCAATAAAGCATGTCCCAAGGATCCCTTCCCTTTGCCGCGCATTGACCAGATCGTTGACTCCACCGCCGGATGTGAGCTACTCTGTTTTCTTGATGCATACTCAGGCTATTATCAGATTTTCATGGCCAAGGAAGATGAAGAGAAGACTGCGTTTATCACTCCATGTGGCACTTATTGCTTTATCCGCATGCCATTTGGATTGAAGAATGCAGGCTCAACCTTTGCAAGGGTAGTGTACACTGCTTTTGAGCCACAGATTCACAGAAATGTAGAAGCTTACATGGATGACATCGTGGTGAAGAGCAAGAGCAAAGAAACCCTGATCCAAGACTTGGAAGAAACGTTTCAGAACCTGCGCAGGATACAGCTCAAGTTGAACCCCGAGAAGTGCGTCTTTGGAGTCCCCTCCGGCAAGCTTCTCGGGTTCTTTGTATCACAGAGGGGGATTGAAGCCAACCCCGACAAGATCAAAGCCATCGAGCAGATAGAAGCCCCGAAGCGCGTCAAGGATGTCAGAAGGCTTGCAGGTTGTGTTGCTGCCCTCAGTAGGTTCATTTCAAAATCCGCAGAACGCGCCCTACCTTTCTTCAAAATCTTGAAGAAGGCAGGTCCCATGAAGTGGACTCCGGAAGCGGAGGCAGCGTTGCAGGATTTGAAACGGTACCTGTCCTCCACTCCTACACTTGTCGCACCTAGACCACAGGAAAAGTTGTTGCTATACTTAGCGGCAACCAACCAGGTGGTTAGTGCTGCGTTAGTGGCGGAGAGGGAGTCCGACGAGGAGTCAGCATCACCGGCGAGCGAATCTAGCGACAAGCAGGGGGCTGTCCCGACGAGCTCTGGCCCCGACAAGGAAGACTCTTCGCAGGAACAAGGAGAGGTGCGGAAGAAGATGGTGCAACGCCCAGTGTATTTTGTAAGTTCCCTTCTCCAGGGGGCTAGATCAAGGTACTCTGGTGTGCAAAAATTGCTTTTCGGCCTCCTTATGGCCTCAAGAAAGCTGCGCCACTACTTCCAAGCCCATGAGATAACAGTGGTCACTCGCTTTCCGTTGAAGAGGATATTGCACAATCCAGAGGCAACAGGCAGGATCGTCGAGTGGGCACTGGAGCTGTCAAGCTTTGGACTCAAGTTTGAAAGTACTTCAACCATACAGAGCCGAGCCTTGGCAGAATTCATTGCCGAATGGACCCCAACACCAGAAGATGAAGTTCAAGAAACAAGCGCACCCGTGCAAGAAGCGACAAGTGAATGGGTAATGTATTTTGACGGTGCCTTCTCGCTGCAAGGCGCCGGTGCCGGCGTAGTACTCATCGCGCCCACCGGAGAGCACCTCAAATATGTTATCCAGATGCACTTTCCCAGGGAGCAAGCGACCAACAACACTGCAGAATATGAAGGCTTGCTTGCCGGCCTCAGGATTGCGGCCGAACTTGGGATCAGAAAGCTGATTGTGCGGGGCGATTCCCAGTTGGTGGTCCGACAAGTTAACAAGAGCTATCAGAGCCCTTTGATGGAAGCTTATGTCGATGAAGTGAGAAAGCTTGAAGAGCACTTTGAAGGTTTGCAGATGGAGCACGTCCCGAGAGCTCAAAATGAGATTGCAGATGGCCTTTCAAAGTGCGCCGCGATGAAGTTACCTGTGGAACCAGGGACCTTCTTACTCAAGCTAACTCAGCCATCTGTTACACCATCAATTGGGCAGTCCAAGAAGAGAAAGTTGGTCTCCGGCGACTACTTGCCGGCGGATCTTCCTGAGACCGCCGCCAAAGTTCCCAAGATCAACGACAACAACGCTGAGGAACAGTTTGCTCCTGCAAGCCCTCGGGTTTGTGCAGTTGAAGCAAGTGTTCCCGACAAGCCTCGCCCCGGCGAGCTTGCCGGGGAACCGTCAGCTCCGGCAGGACCAGAGGTCCTTGCCGTAGAAGCTGAGGTTCCCGCAGCGGCCCTCGAGCCTTTAGTCCTTGCCGTCGAACCTCGGGCTCCGGCATGGGCGCAGCAAATCGTCCGTTTCCTGCAAACTGGAGAACTTCCCGACGACCCTCAAGAGATAGAGAAGATAACCAGGCAGTCAAGTATGTATCAGTTCGTGGATAACGAGCTATACAGAAGAAGACTCAACGGTGTCAGGTTGAAGTGCATCTCCAGAGAAGATGGACAGAAGCTGTTGGCAGAAATACACGGAGGCATATGCGGCCACCACATTGGCGCAAGGGCGCTTGCCGGGAAAGCTTTCCGGCAAGGGTTCTTTTGGCAAGAAGCCCTCCAAGATGCAACTGCACTAGTAACCAAGTGTGAAGCGTGCCAGTTCCATGCAAAGCAAATTCATCAGCCAGCTCAAGCTCTCCAAACAATCCCTTTATCATGGCCCTTCTCGGTCTGGGGGCTCGATATCCTCGGCCCTTTCCCTCGCGCTGTCGGGGGCTTTGAGTACTTGTACGTTGCAATCGACAAGTTCACAAAGTGGCCAGAAGTAGAGCCGGTGAGGAAGGTGACAGCACAGTCAGCAGTCAGGTTCTTCAGGTCGATTGTTTGCCGTTTCGGGATCCCGAACAGGATCATCACCGACAACGGTACGCAATTCACTAGTCGCACCTTCATGCAGTACGTCCAAGACCTTGGCGCCAAGGTCTGTTTCGCTTCTGTTGCTCACCCGAGGAGCAACGGCCAAGCGGAGAGGGCAAATGCTGAAGTGCTGCGCGGACTCAAGACAAGGACCTTTGACAGGCTGCGCAAGTGCGGAAGGAATTGGATAGAGGAGCTCCCGGCGGCTCTTTGGTCAATCAGGACGACACCAAGTCGAGCCACCGGACAGACACCTTTTGCTCTAGTCTATGGAGCAGAGGCAGTTCTCCCCACGGAACTCGTATACGGATCTCCTCGAGTACTCGCTTATGATGAGCTCGAGCAAGAGCAACTGCGGCAAGATGACGCATTGCTCCTTGAGGAGGGACGTCTCCAGGCTGCTGTACGAGCTGCTCGATACCAGCAAGCTTTGCGCCGCTACCATAGCCGCAAAGTCAAGGCCAGGAGTCTCGAGGAAGGCGACCTTGTTCTTCGGCGTGTTCAGTCCGCCAAGAATTCCAACAAGTTGACGCCGAAGTGGGAAGGCCCTTATCGGGTGAGACAAGTTACGAGGCCCGGCGCTGTCCGCCTCGAGACCGAAGAAGGCTTACCGGTGAGCAACTCCTGGAACATAGAGCATCTTCGCAAGTTTCAACCCTAAGGCGCGGTTGCCGTGATCCGCTCCGGCAACCACCTTTTGTACAAGCTTTGCCGCTGTTGCATGTAACCCTTTGTACAAAGCCGGGCGCAGACCCCGTGCATCAGTAAAAGCTTTCGTGTTTTTCGCGTCGATTGCCTTTTGCATGCTTCTCTTTGCTATTTGCATGTTCTGTTTGGCATTTGATGTAACACTCAGATATACGGTAAGCACTATTATGCCGAAAGGCCAGATACTTGTTTCCCTCTCCCTTTTTCTTTCCTCTTAAACAGAAGGAACGGTCCTCGCGCACAAGTTTGCCGGGGGGGAAGGAGGTGGAGGAAGAACCAAGTGATGTTCAAGAAAGAGAAGCCTTACCGGGAAGCAAGCAATATGAGCAAGCAGCATATGAAAGATAAGTTGTTAGAATTTGACCAGCTCAAATTTTAAATTTTTGGTTGTCTTCCTTGAACGATCACACTTTGTATGGAAAACCTGTGCGCGGAGGAACCTACCCGTAGCTTGCCGCACCCTTATCTTGTTTTCGAGTTCACTCAACGATTTAAGTGAGCTGCGACAAGTGTCGCGCCCTTGCCTCGTTTCCGAGTACGCTCAGCAAGCTAAGTGCGTTGCGACTAGCTGCGGCAAGGTTGCTTGCCGGCGAGGACCTTGGCCGGCAGGCTGCTTGGAGTCCAGCGCTCAGCGCTCGCGACAAGGGCCCCTTGCCGGCGAGCTCCCCGGGAGCGTAGGGTGAAAAACATACAAAGTCAAAGATTGGAACAAGGAAGATAACATTGCACTGATTAATCGAAGTAAAGCAAATATCTTACAGAGGATAGTTTGTCGCGATGGACTAATGAGTTCATAGTATGATGTGCAGCAACAAAAAGATAAAGATAAATGGGGCCCTAGTCTACGCGGTCGCCTTCCTTCCTGCCGAGCTTTGCCACCTTGGCGATGATGTGGCCGACCTGCTCCTTCAGGGCCTCCGTATCTGCATCTGCTGGCAGGGTGCGAAGAACGTTCGTGAGGTTGATTCCCGGGTTGCGGTACACGATCTTCGTCAACACCCGCTCCAGAGTTCCCGCGCAGAGCCGGCGCGACTCCTCGGCCAGCTGCGCGGGGATGCGGTTCCGGAGACCTGCAAGAGCCGGAGCGACGCCTCTGAAGAAGAGGCTGAGCTTGGCGCTGTGCGGGAGATCTGGATCCGGCGAGTAGATAAGATGTTCGACCTTCAACGCCAGCAACTCCTGGTCAATATTGGACGCAGAAGAAACCAGCTCTTCGGTCCACACTTCGATAGTCTGCCGGAAAAGCTCGGATGCCTTGTTGACGCTCTCCATCAAGGTTCGCTCCTTGCGGAGCTCATCCTTCAACTTGGTCTCTTGAGCCCGGGCAGCATCGAGCGATTCCTTCAGGGTGGTGACCTTCAGCTCCAAGTCCTCAATGGAGTCCTTGGCGGCCTTCAGCTCGTCGCCCCTCTTGGATAAACTCACCTGGAGCTCTGAGTTTGTGTGAGCATCCTTCTCGCGCTCCAAGATGAGCGCGGCAACTTTCTCGGCGCTCACCTTCATCGCCTTCTCCAGTTGTTCGACCTTGGCGGCGAGCTCTTTCTTGGCGTCCTCCGCGGCAACCGCGGCGGCTTTCGCCTCCTTCAGCTCCCCGCCAAGGACAGCCTCGCGAGCGGCAAGGTCTTCTTCATGGGAGTCCAGCTCAACCTTCCGCTGCGCGAGCTCTCCCTCTCGCCGGGACATCTCCACCCCGGCGAGACGCTGCTGTTCATCGGCTTCAGCCTTCTCGAGCACCCACTCTTGGTACTCGCCGGCGAGACGCTCACGCTCCTCCGCCACCTGGCGGAGGGCAGCCTGGTTGGCAGCGCTGAGCTCCGCCGCACGCTTCTCCATCTCTGCCGCGGCCTTGGCGGCAAGAGCCTCCCGGGAAGCGAGCTTTGCTTGCCTGGCCCGGTAAAGGGCCAGGAGCTGATGAAGCAACCGCTCCTCCTCGGGCCCCTCACCTCCACCGGGCGCCTGGACGATCTTCAGGCCTGCGGAGGCGAGGACTTCTCCGTCGAACGCCTCGCCCTCCGCAGGAGCTCGCGACGAAGACCCCCACGGCATCTGGATGAAGACGCCGTTGGGGGCCTCGAGATAGAACCTCTGCTCTTCGCCGGCGGAGGGACCGGTGGCCGGTGCAGCATCCGATGCTCCCGCCGCCTCCGGGTCGGCGGTGCGGCCACCGTCCCCCTCCCCGGCCGCTGCGTCTGCAGCCGGAGCAGTCTCTTGCGCGGCCGGCTCGGCGGCCTCGGTTACCTCCTCGACAACTGGAGCGTCGCCGCCGCCGCCCTGCGCGTCCTCCTCCTCGAGGATAATCACCTCCGTCTCCATGGGCGCAGGAGGAGGAAGATCTAGAAAGAAGAAGAGAAAGAAATTCAAGACTCAAGCAAATATCCAAAAAAGAGACAAGCCAAGAAGATAAGTTACAAAGATTACCTTGGCGGACGTCCTCTGCGGCGGGCTCCCTCGCCGGGGAGCTCGGCCTCGTCGGAGTAGTCGCCCTCGCCGGGGAACTTGGCCTTGGCGGGGTGGCCGCCCTTGCCGGGCTGCTCGTCCTTGGCGGGGTACTCTGCCTTGGCGGAGTACCCGCCCTTGACGGAGCACTCTCCCTTGCCGGAGAGTCCTGCCTTGGCGGGGATGGCGGGGCCTGCGGCTCCTCAGCTGTGGCCTCCGGGCGCTCTTCCCGCTGCGGCTCCTCCTCTGCGCGGAACAAGACAAGGAAAGTCAAGACACGAAGACAAAGTCAAATCCTCAAGCGTTCCCCAAAGCGAAAAGAGAAAAACCCAGACTTACGCTGGGGGCTGCGCTGCGGGCTGCGCTGGGGGCTGCTCATCGGAGCAGTGCTCGAGTCCGGCAGGCTTGGCTCCGGCACGCCCTCTGTTGCCGCTGCCGCTGAGCCTTCCGCGACCTCAGCCTCGGGCGCCTTGGCCTTCTTCGCTGCGCGGTGGGCCAGGGTCCTGAAATCAAAACAGTAAACAGAGTCAGCATCAACAGAAGTTCAAGACAAAAATCAAGAAGATGTAGAATCTCGGATTCTTACTCCTGGTCCTCCTCGTCGTCCTCGCTCAGGGCGGAGAAATCATACTCCACCGTGGGCGCGTCGGCGCGAGGAGCGGGAGGTGAAGACTCCCTCGCGCGCTTGGTGCTTACCGGGGCTGGGGGCTGCGAAGACCCAGCCCCTGTGGCTGCCGGCGCCCGAGGAGCGGGCGGAGCCGTTGCTCCGCTCCGAGAAGACCCCTGCCGGCTCGCTGCCGGCCTGCGGGGCGCCTCCGTAGTGGCCCGCGCACGAGCCGCCTCCGCTGCGGCTGGTGCGCCGGACGGCCTTGGCGCGGCTTGACTCCCCCGGGGAGCCGCCCGCCGAGGTGGCTGTTGCCGGGGCGCCTGCGCCCTCTCCCCCGTCGCCGCCTTGCGGAGGCGCTTTGCCGGGGACTTCTTCGGGCTTGCCGGGGGCGGGGAGCTCTCCGACGAGGAGAGGTCGTCGGCGTATAACTCCGTGGATCCGCCGGAGTCTTCGGCCTCCTCCTCCTCCTCCTCCTCTGCCCCGGCCGGCTCGCTGGGCCCAGCATCCAGCACTGCGGCCCTCTTTCCCTTGGCGCCTCCGCCCCTTGCGGCGCCTCTGCTCCCTCCGGCGGTGCCCTCCATTGCCGCGGCCTCCGTCGCGATCCCATGGATCCCGGAGTGCCTCAGTGAGGGGACCCCGACGAGCGCGTCGGGTGGAAGATTCAGTAACCGGCGGATCTCCGCCTCCTCCGCCTGGGTGGACGCCTCCTCGGCCTCCGCCTCCTCCGGCGAGAATCCGAAGACTCCTGCCGCCGCGGCTGCGGCGGCCTCCTCAGCCCGAGAAGCTATGTAGGCGATTTCCTGGTCGGTGGTGTCCCGCGTGTGCAGCTTGAGGTCCTCCTTGTTACTCGCCACCTCGGTGAGGTTGTCGTAGAAGTTGAGGACGTCGATGGGCTTCGGGGCGATCCACGAGCGGTCCAAGCCATGCGAGTCGCACATGGGCATCATGGCAAGGATCCGGTCCCTCGCGGCGTTGTTGCAGAGCGGCACCACTTCCCGGGGAGTCCTGAACCACTCAGGGTGCGTCGGGTCGTACTTGAAGAGCTCCCGTACCATCCCGCGCAGCTCCAGAGTGGTGAAGTTGAAGTTGAGCCCGGGGCGCAGCCTCATGATGTCTGTCGGGCCGCCGTACTCCCAGGCCGGCCTCTTCCGGTCTTGGAGAGGGGCGATGCGCCGGCGGAGGAAATCTGCGCCCACCTCGGCAACCGACAGCCGGGCCATCCGAAGACGAAGAATCCGGACGAGGGCGATGTCGAGCTTGACGTCGTCGGAGTCTAGATCACTCCAATCTCTGCCGCGCACAATGGGCGTCGTGCGCGGCGCAGTGAAGGCTTGCGGCTGGTCTTCTACAATCCAGCACCACTCCGCTCGCCATTCCTCCCACTTGCCGCGGAGCTCCCCCGGCAAGTACGCCCCTTTCTTGTTGAGACGGAAGACCCAAGAAATTCCTCCGGAGAGGGGGGCATCGGCCTCGGCTCTAGGAGTGAAGAAGTGTCTAAAGAGGGCTACATTGGGGTGGACTCCTATGAAGTTTTCGCACATATGTGCGAAAACGGCCATGGTGAGAATGGCGTTGGGGGTGAAGTCAAGCAGATGGAAGCCATATGTGTTCATGATATCACAGAAGAAGTTCGAAAAAGGAGGACAGAGACCACAATGGAAAAAGGCAGCGAAGAAGTGATACCCGCCGGGATAGCTGTCCTTGGCGGCGGCCGGGTATGCTCGCGTGCGGGGATGCGCATCGGTTCCTTTGGACCAGAACAAGTAGTACTTGTTCCAGAGTTCCTGCACGCCGAGCTTCGGCGGGAAGACGACGTGCCGCTTCCGGTAAGCGATGAGCTTGGCCGCTTGCTCGGATTTCTCCTTCTTGGATTTCTCCGCCTTCGCCTTGTCGGTCTTTGGGGCCATGGCGGACGCGGCGAGAGGAAGGGGACGAAGAGCTCGGCGGCGGCGGAGGTGTGGAGGCGGAGCGCAAGAAGGAATCTTTTGCAGGTGGAAGACGACGTAATGAGAGCGCAGGGAGGGGAACCGCGCCTACTACCTCTGCTTTTATGGGGGAGTGGGGGGCGTTTCGCCCTTTCCATTAAGAGATCGTGGGCACGTCCCATCCCACGGCGCCGCGATCGACGCGTGCCGTTACCGTGGGGTGCGGCGGATATGGAAGTGGATTCGGCGCGCCGCGGGCCGCGGGTGCCCGTGCACTGTTTTGGGCCTGGCCCAACAGCGCTCGGCACCGTGTGTGGCCCAGGCCCGGGGGCTCCTGTCGGTGTACTAAGGTAGGGGTGCCTCAGTACCCCAACTTGTGCACGGGCAGTTGCAGCTTCCCGCGGCAAGGTTTACTGCGGGCTCGCCGGAGACCTTCCTGCTCCTTATTAAACCATTCAAAAACAAAGTATACGAAGCATAAGACCGAGACCCCGGCAAGAGGAGCTTGCCGGGAAGGCCGTTCCAGGCTCAAGACTGTTCCACTAACACAAGACCCTGGCAAGAGGAGCTTGCCAGGAAGACTAGAAGACATCGCCTCGGCGCTATGCGCGTCCCGGCAAGGGGCCCGGGGAGCGGCAAGTTCCCGGGCCCGGCAAGATCAAGGCCCCGGCAAGGTGCTTGCCGGGAAGGTTGCGCTGTGTGCCCGCGCTCCAGCTCATCGGCCCACGCGTCGCCCTGGGGCCTATCCAGGGACGCATGGCGGATGGCTGTGCAGCCTGGGGTACACGGTGGCACTTCACGGCGATAAATCCGTCGCCGTGGCGGACGGAGACGCTAAGGCGGGAGCTTTTGGGGTCGACGGCGACGGGCATTAAATGCCCTTGTCCCCCACTGTTAAAGTAGGTATAGACCACTGTTCTGTACTGTAGCTCCACTGTTCCCGCACTGTTACAACTACCACCTCTTTTACTTTTTTACCCCTTTTCTCCTACGTTGACACCTGTCGGTGACCCCTTGCACTATAAAAGGAGGCCCATGCACAACGTGGAGGGGGTTCGAAACCTAGATTACTCTCGCGCACGGTGTAGCTGCTTCTTCAAGCTCCCGAGCGCCCAACTCAATACACAACCAAGCAGGAATAGGGTTTTACGCATCCGTGCGGCCCGAACCTGGGTAAAACTGCCCGCGCGTCTGCTTCGATCTGCTCTTTGTGCTCCCTCCGCCCTCGTACCGCACAGACAAGGGGCTCCGGTCCCATAGGTGTTCGTGGCGGACAGTTTCCCCCGACACTTTTCATCAAGAATTGCTTGTTATTAGCATGTATTGCATTACCGAAAATGGCATCATATATCACTGCTAAATATGAAGGTATATCATACTTGAAATACATTTATAATATCCCTATTATAAATATATATGCATTAAATTCAAAAACAACATTTTGTGATCGAGTTTGTTTGAGACATTGTTTCCGATGGAGAAAAATATTTATATACAAATGCTCCTGTAAGGTCAAAGCAAAATAATAATTCCAAAATTACTTTATTCTCTAGATTAATTTGTGTCACTTAAGTGTTCACATATACTTGAGTATATTTTAATATCTTGTAAGTATATCTAAAGTAACATAATTAACATATATCTTGATAAATATATGCACTGGATATATACTTGATTGATTGAGTAATAAATACATACAAAACTCTCGAAGGTTTGAGATCCCTACAAGTTGCATGTCCTAGAATCGCTAGCATTATGAGTTTCTTTGTCATTCATAGCAAAAAAGCATGAATATTCCATTTATCTCCACCGATTGATACGGCGTTATAAACCTTCATATAGTATGTTAGAATATATCAAAGTTACTCTTAATTTGTAAATCTTTATTAGAATATTACGAGTTATGAGCATATGCAGAATTAAGAAACGACCACAATTATTATAATATCTTAGAATTACTATTGTGTTGTGGGCTGGACCAGCCATGCAGTGCGCACATGGGCGTATGGTCATAGTGGCATGGCCACACGAACCCTGATGACGGTGGATTGATACCGACGCCGACCTACGGGTCGTGGGGGGGGGGAGTGATCATAATGAGTTCAAAGAAATGCCTGGCGAAGGTTATTCTATTGGACAGACGACTCACAAAGAACACCTCCAAAGATATTCCTAGGGACCTTTTTACAAAATATCATAACTCACACTAGTGCACAACCCCTTATAGGATTTACTTATTGGTTTAATGGAAAAAAATCCTTACCTTGCTTAGTAAGTGTGTTGACCGGGACTAACGACTTCAATAGACTTTCAGAATGGATGTTGGAAGGTTCCTTTTCTGACTAATTTTGAGGAGTAGGATCACACATATGGGTTGCATTGTTGTTAGAAATGATCGCTTTCCAGCTTAATCCAGGGAGGTCATCTTCATTTGGCATATTGTGAATTCTAGGGATTTAAGACGAATACGATCATGAGAAGGGAGGCGATTGATATCAAGAAGAGTTTTTGGAGAGGGGTGGTTCAAAATTCCCATGAAGATCAAGATCTTCATGTGGCAGCTGATATTAGATAAGCTTCCTTCTAGACTTTAAGTGCATCAGAGAAGGGTCCGAGGAATGGTTTGTGTGTGAACTTCGTCATATGCGGATAATATAGTATTCATATGCACTGCAACTAGGTTGGTTTGGGCATGATAGGAATGGACCACCCTTGTAGCTCAACTATGGGCCCTTTGAAAGGTGTGGAACAAAATACTTTGCGACATGAAATTGCCATTCATCCCATTGATTACTTGTTCAACACTTCGATCCACTTGCAGCAATGGATGCAACTTTGGAAGGGGAGGAACTTGGTGGTCAAGAAGATCGTTTTATTGATTCTAGCACGAATCCATGAAGACGACCATGGAAGATGCTCCGAAGCCAGTCGACATATTTTTTTTTAAACCTGCGTTGAGTCACATCAGTTGACTGGACATCTAGGGTAAAACACTGTTTCGGTGCGGACTGTGCGAACGGTACCAAATCGAGGCAAACTATAAAGAAGCTTCCAGAATGAAAGAAAGATATTAGTGATGCTGAATTTAGATAATCAACATCTAAACTTTAAAAATGAAAAATCAATCCTACCTCCACATCATGCAATCAGTAAGTTGATGTTAACGACTGAATGTGATTTTTCTAAACCTTTTGCATTTGCTTTGACATTAATGCGGTATACTCTCATTTATTTGAAGACAGTATAGTATCTTTTGGTATTTGAAAAGAATACCAGATACACACGAAGTACATACAAGTGTACAATTGAAATAGTAATGGCTAAGGTTTCAAATTATCGGAAATTGTTTTTTTTGAAGAAATTTTAGAAAACCTTTTTCAAATGTTTGATTTTAAATTTCATGACATAATGATTTAAATTAATTTTGAAATGTGCTTTTACTTAATTTCAATACAATTCAGTATTATTCAATACATTGTACAAAAATCTTAAATGCGTCTTCAACATTTTCAATGCATTTCCATGGTTGTCCCCTTGCCCCCTACTATAACTTTATAAGTGGTATACATAACTAAAGTCATGTGTCATAACAAATGTTAGAAATTTGAGGCACGAATCAATCTATCAAGGACAAGCAATCACACAACGTGATACCGGACATCGGCTACATTCTCGAGGCATGACTATGACGCTCCTCCCCTCGTACTAAATAATATAGTACTGCAGCGGGTCGAGGCCATCACACATCGTTTCCAACCACCCGCCATTGCCGGTCGGACCACCCCTAACTCTTGCTTATAAGAAGGGATGCAACAATGTCAGGCAAGATTCTGAATAAGAAGATTGATCGAGTTAGTGACCTCGTTTGCTTCTCTATGACAGTGATTAAAAGCGACATGGCCAAAATCATCATCTAGCTTCTCACTAGTAATCGGGCACGTGCAACGCACGTGTAACAATATGATTGAGGGCCGAATTCCATCAGCCGGATGTTGTTCCACTCGATAGGATTCAAAATCAACAACTGTCATAGATTCAACACTTCCAAGGATTAAAATATTATTATATACTTCCTCCGTCCAAAAAAGCTTGTCCCAAGCTTGTCCCTCAAATGGATGTATCTTACTTGTCCCTCAAATAGTAAGATACATTACGTATGGACGGAGGGGGTACTAAAAACTGTAGAACGAAAATAATATAATGGAAATTTATGATCTCATCAGATATTCTACCTTGCTCCATGAATATCCTACCTTCTTCACCACTTTCAACACATATCTAGTTTCTCCATTGGTTGCGCTTAACTGCATTCTGTTATAAGGCCCCAAAAATTATTCTGGGAACCAATTATGCATCAATGCGGGACATGAAACAGTAGTTGACATTATACATACCATTGATGTTTCGTATGTTGCCATAGGACTCGAATATTTCATAAGCATCTTCACATGGTCTCACACTGGATGACTATCGATTCGCAAGTAGCCATTAACCCAATGCTTAATCTTGTTGAGCGAAATGATGTATCAGATGGAGTGTGCTACCCATTCATAAGGACTGGTGTAGCTTTCTTTCTACAACGTGCCTCACACAACTGTTTTAATGTCCCAAATAGAAAACACAATCAACACTTCATATCAAAGTCAACCAAGTGATCATACCGAGCATTTTCCCATTGCCTCTTCAGTGCTTCCTTATGTACGGATAAATAGGAATTAGTATTGCACACTACAAGTGAGTGCAATTGTTAATCATCACCCAAGTTCGATGGCTATTTGTGCGGTGTGTTTACATATAAGAAAAAATGCATGATACATGTGATTCACGTTCACGTACCAGGTGATATGACCACTACATGGGGTCTGTTTTTCATTGAGAATCACATATGTGGCCTTCTTATGTTCTCGAGCCTCGGTCTTTAATATATCATCCCTATTCCGTGCCATATGCAGCTGTGAAACAACAATGGACACAAAATATCACCTTCCAAATACAGTAATAAACAAAAAATAAGTTCCAAGATTCCTTCAAATTTTGATTCATTCAGCCTACACGATTTTTGTTCTATACTGGTATTAGTTTATCAGGATAACAATACGATCCGTAGAACCATACAGAGTGAACGGAGACCCTACCTAACATTGGGCTGTTTTTTTTAATGAAAAAAGAATCACATCCGAATTTACATTTCAACTTGCATTAGCATTCCAGTGTAATATTGCAAAAATAAGATAACAGGGCACGGTTCTCTTTGCCCAGTTGTGTCACTTAATTAGATAGCTGGGCAGAAACTCATATTATCATATACTACTACTGAAGTCTGTGTATAGGTACGATAGCTCTGTTTTTTCTTAGAACAAAGATCATTAGAGAATGATCAAACAACAGGACTACATTCAGCTTGTAAGAGATCTTTCAACTCATCTGGTACGTTTGCCAAGAAAAAGAAATGTCCCGAGCTTCTTACCAAATCAGCACAACTGTGAGCAGATTTGTTCTGTCCCCTGCCCACCCACCCAACTTGGTGAGAACTGAAGAGATTCAGAGTGATGTCACTTAGAACAGGTAATAAGCTGGACTGATTCATAGTACAAGGATTCAGTGCATTAACCAACGTCGGACAATCCACTTCTATGATAATTGAACAGTTAAAAAACTGAGCCAGCTCATTTAGAACCTGCAGCAACGCCAATCCCTCTGCTTCCTCAACATTGTAGCTCTGTTTTTCTTGCCAGCTTGATCTCACAGATGATATTCTCCAAATAACTAAGAGCTTAATTTCGCAGATGATCTTCAAAATAACCAAGATCTTAATCTCGCAGATGATCAAAACAGAGTGTATCATATCATATGTGTGTATATATAGACATGCATCGAGAATGACATGCGTCACCTATATCTACTATTGAAGGAATTAATCAGCATGTCAAGTACAGATTATAAGATTATGATGGTTCCGTGATTCTTTGCTGCCGGCGGCAGATAATTAATATGAGAAAACACAATAGAGTAGGGAGGCGAGAAGAGGAAGATAGAATCGGGAGCTGGCGTCTGCTAATGTAGAAAAATCGAATGTTAAACAATCCATCCGCACTGGCGCAAGTCAGAGCCTCAGAGGTCGCTGGGATCAGGTGAGGAGAATAGACTGTTAACCTCCACTTTGGAGTGGACCGAGAGAAAAGAAACGAACCTGGCTGTATTGGCGGCAGCTGGCTGCGGAGTTCGGCGTCGCGGCTAGCAGACGCGGAGAGCGCACCATGGTCTTCTTCCTCCTCCTCCCATCGAGGCGCGGGGATGGGGCCGCCGCCCAGATCCAGGCCCAGTAGACCGAGGTCCCGTGGCCAGAGTCGCGGGCGTCATGGGGAGCAGTGGCAGCGACCGCCCAACTCGATCCGCTTTTCCTTGGTGCGGCAGGCCCGGAGGGAGCGGCGTCAGCTCCGTGGTGGCCTTCCAGGTCCTTGCGACGTGCTTTGGGGGCTTGAGCAGATCGGCGACCGCCACGATGGCGTCCGTTGCGCGGGCGGCAGTGGAGGCGAGGAGGGCGTCCGTGGGGAGAGGGGGAGCAGGGCGGTGGGGAGGGAGGCGGGGCGCAGTCGGGGCAGGGGATGGTGTGTTTAGCGGCGTGATGTGCGGCGGTCGATTTGCTTGGGGGTGGATCGCGCGGTGCGAGGACGTGCGTAGAGTCTGCCAGGCAGAACATTTAATCTGGAGCGTTAATTTGTGTGGCAGATCTTTGATGTAATATGGATTGTCGGATATGAATTAGTTTGATTGATCCAACGTCTCTGATACTCTTGTGTACGATTTGTTGTGTGGTTTTAGAGATACTCAAGTTTGCTTTTTTAATAGTAGTATAGATGATCTCTGTCTAACTACATGTCGATTTATGTCTAATCTATTCTATCCGCTAGTTACAAGACACACACACATATTCAACACATATTTTAACAATAAGATGCACAACAAATTATTTCCCTGGCAGGCAAACTCAAGAAGAAATGAAATATCTATCTGCCAGATTTGTACACGTAGAGACCAGACACGCCGAGTACGATCAACAAAAGGATATTCACGGTGCGATGGAATAAACACCCCAAAACAGATTGGCTCGAGCATGCATGTCAGAAGGACGCAGACCGGGTGGAAGCAAAGGCCCGCCTCGTCTTGTCAAGATCCGTGCCGCTCGACAGCCTCCTCGTCGCCGGCGCACCGCCCTTGACCGCGGCGTCCCCCGTCTCCACGTCCACGCGCACCTCGGCCTCAGCGTCGTCGTCCGGCGCCTCGACGTCCGCGCGGCACAGCGGGCACGTGGAGTTCCCGCGGAACCACGCGTCGATGCACCCGACATGGAACCGGTGGCCGCACCGCGGCAGCGCGCGCGCCTCCTCCCCTCGCTCGAGCCCGGCGAGGCACACCGCGCAGTCACCGGCGCCGTCGCCCGCGGCGACCACAGGGAGCGCGCGGAGCACCGCGGGGTCCAGCCCCCGCGGCGAAGGCGCCACCGCCACGCCGCCGTGGACGGCGCCGCCGGAGATGGACGGCAGACTGTGGCGGAGATGGAGGCGGTCGCGCGAGCGCCGGCGCCGGGCGCCGCCGTACGCGTGCAGCGCGACGAGGGCCAGGAGCACGCCCGCGAGCGCCCCGGCCGCGGCGACCAGGAGCTTGGCGGCGACCGCGTAGCTTGATGGATCCCCCGCCTGTCCGGCCCTGGGCACCTCGGTCCACTGCTTCGCGTGGAATGGGGGGCCGTCGGGGACCACTACAACGCCGACGCATGAGAGCGGCGGCGGGCCATTGGTGCTGGCGCGTGGGCCGTGGCCGTCGTCGACGCCCATGGTAGATTGTATAGATGCACACACCCGAAACAAAAAAGATTGTGACTATGAGTGCTTTTTGATCAAGGCGGCTCGTTCCGGAGCAGTGTGAGGTTTTCGTGGGTGCAATTCCATTACTTATACACGTACTATAAAATATGACTAAGAGTCTAAGATGTGGTCGCTAATACAGTACTGTACGTAAAATTATTACGTGATGTACTCTTTTTTTCCTTTGGCGGGTCGTGCGGGGCACGCTATGAAGACCGGCTGTCCGTGCCAAATGGACGGCACTGAGCTCAGCTTCTATCAGTGACAGTGATTATGCGCGTACGACCATGATCATAGTTGACGAGCGAGTGATGGGTCGTCTTTCTTTTTTCTTCACTTGCAACTTCCAAGTCGTTTCTCCTTCCGCGACTTGGACTTTTGGAAAGCAAAGTTCCACAGAGGACGGGTCAATGGAGACCGGTGCGTGAGAGCCAACGCGCGGCTCTTCGTCTTGCTCTTCACGCGGGTCTATGTTAGCGGGCAGACAAAACCCCATGTCCCGCTACTTGACGCTATATTTTCCGTTCACCGAAGCACTTTTTTCTTCTAAATGTCAGGTACCATGCATTCATTAAAAAGAAAAGAGTCGCTCAATTAATTAGGAAAAACCAAGCGAAAACCAGATTGCCTAGTTAGTTATGAAGAATCGGGCGAAAACCATCACAACCGCTGAGTGGCGCACGTAAAAAAAACCAGGCACACCGCTCCAAAAAGGGCTTCAGCGAGACAACACGCAAATGAGCAAATGACTCCAACTTCGCCGTAGGCGATCGACGACTCAACCCACACCGTGGCGGACGCATGGAGCTGCATGAATATCTACGCCAAAACTCAGCCGCATGCGGCCACACAGTGCAGCTCCATCTCTGAGTGCGAACTTCGAAGGACAAAACCAGGCGCGGCCGGCACCATGGAAGTTCGACGAACGGGCCACCTGCAGCGAGTTATCGTACACCACAGGGCCTGCCACCACAGCTTCGACTCCACAACAACAAACAAACCGAGGCAATACCGCGGACACGCCAAAGAAGAGCCGACTACAGCAACCATTGCAGCGTTGCCAACATTGCTCCAACCATCATTGTTGCCACAGAAGTGTGAACGCCACGACCGCTGCAAACCAACAATCCCGCTTGTCGATGCCAAGCTCTGAGACGAAGCCCCCAAGAGGGAAAACAACACACCAAAGTACCGCCATCGTCCGATCACAAGATCAAGGGTTTCCCCTGCAGAGGCCGTGATGGCCGGATCCTTGCAGGAGGGGTGCGGCAGCAAAGCAGCGATGCCTCCAGAAAGGTCAACCCATCGCTGGTCACGGCACAAGGCCGAGACAGGGTCTTCACCCAAGCTCCCACACCACCTCGGCCACACAACATCCCGCATCGGCACTGACAAGCCTACCAAGCGCCACCACCATGGAATTTGCCCGCCAAGGAAGAGGCATTGCCGCCGCCGCAGCCAACCGCACCTCAGAGACACCGTCGGTGGTCAACCTCCAACACGAGGGCCCACCATCCACCGTTGCCACCGCCACCGAACATGCCCCATCGCAACCGAAGTGCCCCCCCCCCCATACACACCTCGCGGAGGCCACCGCTGCCCACCCGCTACGCAGATCAGCAAATCCATCACCGCCCGACCGGGAGCAGGACCACCGGACGCGGCACGAGCCACGGCGCCGAACTGAGCACCATGCCGGCAAGGCACGGAGAAGCACCGCTACGGCCAAAGACCACCACGGTTCCTGGCCTCGACAAGGCGCGTCCGACGAAGATGGTAGACTAGCCACCTCCTTGGGCCTCCGAGCCGCGCTCGAGCGCCAGATCTGCACTGCCCGGAGAGCGTCCTCTGCGCACTCGCCGCGCTACCCTCGCTGTCATGTCTAGCCGCTTGTCGTGGCCATCTCGGCGCAGCCTTGCTGCCCTGCAGCGCCTGGCACATCCGCCTCCCTCCACAGCCACGCCCGAGCCGCAGCTGCAGCTCACCCCCGTGCGCCAGATCCGCGCCGGCTTGCCATCCCGCGCGCCCGCCCAACGCTCGCGCCTGCACCACGCCACATGACATGTTGTGCCCACGACTTGCCATCCCGTGCCATTTGTTGCCGCCATGAGCCCGACGCCCCATCCATCGGACAACAGGGCCCGCGCCCGCCAGGACCCGACGTGCAGCCGTGCCAGATCTGCCCGCGTGCCTCCCAAAGGGACACCACGCCGCCACCCTCCATGTAGCCTGACCAGGCTTCGTCGTTGGGCTCCTCGGGCGGCGGTGAGGTGAGGGGGAACTAGGGGTGGGAAGGTGTTGGGGTGTCGGAGGGGTTCCCCCCGTGTCACCAGAGAGAGGTGACGCGGGGGTGGGGTGTCGGCTAGGTTATTGTGGTTGTACATATCTCTAGGGAAGCACTTTCATCTTGCAACAATTGAATGTAAGATGTTTTTCGACGCTAGTGTAGAATGTCCAACATTATTGGACGAAGGGAATACGAAATACAAAAGAACGAGAAAAGCTAATTTGCCGTTCCGCAAGCCGACATACTTATTTACATTTTGTAGCTAGCCAGGCGAGAGTTGATCCGCCATCTTTATGCAAGTATGCAAATCTCCTGGTTTTCATCTTCGGGTAATCATCGAGGATGTGAATGTGATATATACGCATCACCAATACATTGCAGGGTTCGCCGGTAGTCAATTTACTGAATCACGGTCAATCGGTTTTGAAGCGCTCGACGGGCAATGCCTTCATTTGCCTGTATCATACAATGGAATAGTGAAAACAATAATACAAAAGCGGAAACTTTGTCTAATTATATCTTAGCCTGCGCACAATTTTTTTCATGTTCCTAAACTCCGGTACGGTTCGGTTTTGGAAACTCGGTTGGTTTGGAACTTATCAAATTAGGCCCTAGAATATTAATTTTAAATGATATGGCGCCAATATAAGAGTGAATCATTATAATGTCCATTTCTGCACCCGAGCTCATCTACACCCGCGCTCACGAAAAAATTCAAATAAATACTAGAAAAATTCCAAAAATTCCCAAAATAAATTGGGTGGTAGACAATTTGATTCGTGAGGTACGCTCCAATTTTCAAAACATTTGGACTTCTGTGCAGCACTCTGCAAAAAAGACAAATCGGAGGTCTGTAAAAATATGTACTGTTCATATACTGTTCTGGTCTGATTTTGTCTTTTTTGCCGAGAGCTGCTCAGATGTCCAAATGTTATGAAATTTGGAGCGGACATGACGCATCAAATTATCTACCACCCAGAAAAAAGGAATTTTTTGAATTTGTTACTTTTTTTTATGACAGGGTGCAGATGCACCTGGGCACCGAAACGCCACACTCATCATCCGAAAATCCATTGTAATGTTTAAAGGTACATGAGTTGCAAAATGTACACGGGTGATGCTACTGTGCCACCGTAAAGTAAAAAAACAACCTAATCTCAATACCAGTTCTCCACACTATTCTCCAGTTGTAAGTTCTAACTAGCTGTTCATACATCATCATACTCGTTTGATCATTCCAGGAAGCCTGAAATCTCAGCATTCAGGCAATTACAAGAAAAAACTTGGATACATGACTAGATGGGTAAGCTGTAAACCAAACCCGGACAATGTGAGACTCTACTGTCTGCATCTTGAGCTCCACTCTAGATCATGCCTTCCAACTTCCAGCTGCATTCAGCTCATACATGTTTTCAGCCAAACAAATCAGTTGCTTCTTATACCGTGCTTAAAAAAAGATGGGACAGTTCGTCAAAATCTATGTTCGGACACTGGAATCAGCTGCCTCTTATCACTTAAAAGATGCATCAGATGGTCGGCTTCTATTTTCGAAATCAAGCTCACACAAACATACTGCTTCCCATGGCACGGAAGCACACACAAAAATGTTCTGGTCAGAGACCCATCTCTAAAATGGGCAGCGCATCTCTTATTTGAAACTTTGATTCGATTGCCAGAGCACGGGTTAATAATGTACTGACAGCCATGGAATTGCAGAAGGGGGATTTTCATGTGAGCATCAAATCAGCTGATGGTGAGCATTTCACAGTTCGAATGTGATTCAGAAATGCAGGGATGGTTCGAATGTACTACTGCAAACTGAAGCCAACACGGTCGATTTTGGGGCAGAAAATTACAGCGACGAACGATGGTAAAGGGGGAACGCACTGGTAAGATTTTAACAAAGCGGACTGATAAGATTTAACAACAGAGCAAGAGATTGCAGACGAATTCAGGGATAAAATGCTGAGATTTCCATTCCATGCTACTAGTACTACATCGAAACAACAGACAGCAGCGAGATGCGGCCGTTCCATTACAGCCAAGACCATGAACACTCAACAACCATAGCTAGCTAGTACGAATCTGGCGGCGTGGCCTAGCCTCCGAATCCGTAGAGGGTGCGTCCCTGGCGCTTGAGGGCGTAGACGACGTCCATGGCGGTGACGGTCTTGCGGCGGGCGTGCTCCGTGTAGGTGACGGCGTCGCGGATGACGTTCTCCAGGAAGATCTTGAGCACGCCCCGGGTCTCCTCGTAGATGAGCCCCGAGATGCGCTTCACGCCGCCCCGGCGAGCCAGACGGCGGATCGCCGGCTTGGTGATGCCCTGGATGTTGTCGCGGAGCACCTTCCGGTGGCGCTTGGCGCCGCCCTTTCCCAGCCCCTTCCCTCCCTTGCCGCGGCCGGACATCTTCGCTGCTGTGTGTGGTGTTGCTGGTGGTGGTCGACGGCGTGGTGAGATGAGATGGACGGAACTCGGGCGTGGGGGATTTATAGCTGCGAGGTCTCCGGGGAGGAGATGTGAGCGATCCGCGTGATGCGGCGTGTGAACCGTCGGATGGAGATGGATGGCTGTAAATGGGGAGCAGGGGTGGCGCGGATCGGTGACGTGGCCGGGAGGAGGCGGCGTGGGCGGGTATGAGGTGTGTTTTCTCACGAATTGTTGACAGCTCTAGCCCGTTGTTTTGAGCCTTTGGAAGCAGCTTCGAACCCGTTGACAGCTCTAGCCCGTTAGCCTAAAAAAATGACTGGCTCATGTAAAGATTCTATTGTTGCTAAACAAATGTAAAGATTCTGTTTCAAAAGGTTTTAAAAAATGTAAAGATTTTATTTCAATGTGTTTTTGTCAAGCTTCCGGATTTGTTTTCTGTGTTTGTTTATTGGTTTTCACTCGCGTTCTGCCTGGTTTTTTCATTCATTTTCATTATAAATGTTTCTAAACATTTATTAATTTGTATTTTCATATTTTTTTGAAGTTTTTCTAATTTGTGGCAAATTTTCAAACATTTTAAAACATATGGACCAAATTTAAATTCATGAGAAATTTTTGAATTTATGGATATTTTTAAAATGCATGAAATTTTTTTACTTCACGAATTTTCCGAAAGACTAACACAAAAACTAATATATGCTCCCGCTGTAAAATTTTGGAAAACGTTTTAGGTCACTAAGTAGAAGTTGTATATTTTTTCCTCATGAAGGAACGAGCACAAAAAATACAAGCCGAGCGAGCGGTTTGGGCATCGCACGGTATGAGCAGGATCACTCGTACCATGCACCATCTTGCGCTCCAGTTGTCTGTTAGATTTTCGCCACATGAGAAAGGTTCTCCAGATATGTTCGTTTGCCATGATATTTTTTGTGTTCTACCATATATAGATTTGTTTTTGCACATCAACAGTAAAAAAAATCTCAAAGGATTAGCATTAGAAAGGCATGAGAAATATCAAAAAACCCTGTGAAGACCGGATCAAAACCCTCTTATATAAGTCTTGCTCGTTCTCGAGCAACTGAGAAATAAAAAAAGCGAAAGGGAGTTTGACAAATAAGTACAAGGGGTTTGCCGGCTCATGAAGATATAATATATCGATTCTCACAAATATTGCGGTCTTAATTAAGAAAAGATTTGCATTGGAATGATTGCACCTAAGCTCGCTGCATAGCCACAAATGGTTTAGTAGTAGTTCAAGTTCGCAAGTTAAACCTTGGTAGTTAACTAGGTGCGGAGCAAATGAAAATTATTCTCTCAAGAGAATGGATTTGCATTTTGGAGCTTTTCAAACCATAAACATGACCGTGGGTTTATGGTAGAACAGAACATATTACTCAAGTATCACATTAACATCCACTTGTGCTGCCTAATCATGCCTCTGAGATACTTCCTTCAATCATTGTCCGTTGGAACTTTTTATTTTTGGTGACGGGATTATGCCAAACAAATGATACATGCAAACGGTGGGTTTTTGTTGCCATTTTGAACGTCAACAGACTCCCATAGCCGAAATCCGAGCTGAAACTTAGTGGACCATTCTTTTGCGAGCGGAGACCTCAACGTAACTTAGGAGAGATGATGAAGTAACAATACGTACTATAGGTGGCATTGGTGAGTAATATTTTACATCTTTGGATCAGTTTCGGGACGTACCGCAATAAGCAATAGCCTCTTTATTATTAGGTATAGACTAGGAAAAGTGCCCGTGATTTGCAGTGCGAGAAAAAAAATCATATTCTCCAATGACCATGATCACATTTTGTGTCATTAACGAGATACACTATGACTCTCAATTTCATGAAATCATGAACATTTTTTAAGCTCGTGAAATGCGAAATCATGAACATTTTTCAGATTCATGAAAATTTTTACAATATTTCAACATTTTCCAAAATAAAGAACATTCTTCGAATTCATGAGCATTTTATACTATTTGCAAACATTCTTTTACTGTTGTGAATTTTCTTGAATCGGCGAACATATATAGAATGGATGAACTTTGTTTCGGAAATTTCTGGAACAATTTTGAAATTCATGAAGATTTTTTGATTTAACGAACATTTTTTTACATGCATGGTGATTTTTTTAATCAGCAAACATTTTATGAATGAATAAACTATTTTGTAAGACACAAACAGTTTTCAATTTTAGGATATTTTTTCATTCATGAACAATTTATGAATTGGCGATTTTTTTTCAATTTCATTATCATTTTTAATACATGAACTATTTAGAAAATTATGACCATTTTATGATTTCCCGAACATTTGTTCTCAAAAGTTTGAACTTTTTTGAAAAAGTAAACACTTTTTTACAAAAATGTGAACAATTTTTGAATCCAAGAACATTTTATGATTTATTAGATATTTTATTTCAACGTTCTCGTTTTTCTTTAATTTTTGAATCTTGTTTGAAGTCCCAAACTATTTAATGTAGAAAAGTTCGAAAACGGAAAAGAAAAAGCAAAAACGAAATTTAAAAAACAAGCCGTCCGGACATGGGTCGGCCGAACGGGCGCGCTGCGTATTCTCCGGTGTGCAGAGTGCAGTATAGGAGATCCCCACTGCATGCCCGGCTCAGGAGGGAGATTTCCTTGTGTGAAACGTTTTTTACCGCTTATAGGTGGCATCGGTGGGTAATATCTTGCAACTTCGTGGGCAAGAAGCAACGACCCTTTTATTATCAGGTATAGATTTAAGGTGGTGTCGGGCTACACATCGCCATCCAAAGCTGCAAAATGGACTCTACCACATCAACTCACGTAGCTAAAGAGGTAGAGGAGAAGGAAGACGTTGTTGGGTAGCAGGGAAGGGAATCGGTTGGAGATGATGGCGCATCGGCGGCCTCCGAAGAGGAGGTCCGCCGGGCCAAATGAAAATTATCGGTTGGAACTGTCGTGGTATGATCTCTCCCACGGCAGTTCGCGAGCTCTTGGACCTACAGGAGCGCACCAAAGCAGGGTTAATTTTCCTTTCAGAGTCTCATTTAAATATATGTAAAGACGATGAGATTCGTCGTGTTTTGAGTTTTGATTCAATGTTTGTAGTTGAGAGTGAGGGCCGGGCAGGTGGCCTTGTCTTGTTTTATCAGAAATTGAATATAGTTGATTTGAACTACGTGTCGAATAATTTTATTGATGTTTTTTTATGAATGGGAATATTGTGCAATGATGTTTCACCTGTTTTTTATGGCTATCCAAACTGAAGTGACCGTGCTTTGTCATGGGATGATATTCGAAACTTGTCTAATAAGGGCGATCACCCCTAGGTAGTTTTAGCAGATTTTAATGAAATTTTGCTCTCGTCGAAGAAAGAGGGAGGGAATGCGAGACCAAATGTGATGATGAGAGATTTTTGTAATTGTTTGGGAGATTGTGGACTAGCAGATATGGGATGTATGGGTGACTTGTTTACATGGAGGAGGGCGAAATCAGGGAAATACTGGCCCGAGCGGTTTGTAATGTGGATTGGACAAATAAATTCCCTCGAGCGGCGGTTATAAACGAAGAACATGTACAGTCGGACCATCGTCCTATTATTTTAGACACGGAATATTTTGAAGATATATTTTGGACCGCTTAAAAAGTCGACGGGAACAATTTGAAGCTCGATGGCTGAAAGAAGAGACGGTTACGGAAGTTGCACGTACAGCTTGGGAAAAAAGCAAAGATGTTGGGCATAGGGCCGACTCTCGCCGATTGTACACGAGCAGTACATGCGGATTTGCATACTTAGGATCGTGATATCCTCAAGGGTCCGGAAAAAAAGAATTAATAAACTAAAAAAGATTTAGAAAAACTACGGAGGGGCCTTTGAATGTTAACTCCCTTGCACATCAAAGGAGATTATTGTACCGATTGAGAAATTATTAGAGCAAAAGGAGATACACTGGCTACAACGAGGTCGAGCAAACTGGTTATTGCATGGTGACCGCAATACTTATTTTTTTCCATAACGCCGCAACAGCTAGAAAAAAGAGAAATCAGGTAAAAAAATGCTTGACGATATAATGGGGTTTGGGTAAAAGACATGAAGAATCATATTCTGGGGTATTTTTCTAACCTGTTTACTTCATAAGTTAATCAACCGCACCAGGAAGTTCTCTCCCTTGTAAAAAGGAAAGTAACAAATGAGATGAATAGGGCTCTCCTTGCGGCAGAAGAAGTTAGGAAGCCCCCTTTTGACATTGGTGATCTAAAGGCGTCAGGGCCAGATGACCTTCACGCCATTTTTATAAGAGATTTTGGGCTATGTTAGGAGATGATCTGACTGAAGAGGTTCTCCAGGCGGTGAATACATGTACTATACCTGATGGTTGGAATGATACTACAATAGTAATGGTCCCAAAAATTAAATCCCCGGAAAAGGTAACTCAATTTATACCAATCAGTTTATGCAATGTGGTGTATAAGATAATTTCAAAGATGATTGCTGCTCGTCTGAAGCCAATCCTCCCAGATATTATTATCCCTACCCAAAGTGCTTTTGTGCCTGGAAGAATGATTACAGATAACATCTTAGTGGCTTATGAATGTTTCCATAAAATATAAAATAAAAAGACCGGTAAAGAGGGCTTGTGTGCAATCAAACTGGACATGCACAAAACATATGACCAAGTGGAGTGGCCATTTTTAAAGAAAATCTTGTTGAGACTAGGCTCTTAGCATGATTGGGTGAATTGAATTATGCAATGTGTGTCCTGAGTGGAATAACGAGTTCATTTTAACACGGAAGAAACATAGAGCTTTCAAACATCTAGAGGACCGAGGCAGGGAGACCCACTCTCCCCGTATTTATTTTTGTTATGTACGGAAGGCATGACTGCACTCTTAGCTAATGCAGAGGAGAATGGAAGTATTTCCGGAATTAAAGTTAGCAGAGATGCCCCATCTATTTCAAATCTCCTCTTCGCGGATGATTCATTAATCATGATGCAAGCTATTTCGATGAATGCAGAAGCGCTGAAATCAGTTTTGGATGCTTATTGTGCTGCATCGGGAAAAATAGTCAGTGTTGAAAAATCTAGTATATTTTTTAGTCCCAACACGAAAGTGGAAGATAAGGCGCATATATGTACTATTCTGAACATTATGGCTAAAGCTCTCAATGACAGATATTTGGACCTGCCTTCAAATGTGGGTATGGACAAGATCACAAAAGTACTTGCTTCCAATTCTTAATAGATCGAGTTGTTATGAAAATCCATGGTTGGAAGGAAAAGCTGCTCTCTGTGGAGGAAAGGAAATCCTTCTCAAATCGGTTGTACAAGCGTAAAACTATCCCAACTTATGCAATGTCCGTCTTTAAAAGTTCTAAAAAAATATGCAAAGGAATCATTGACGCGATGTCGCATTTTTGGTGGGGTAACGAAGACAATCAAAAGAGAATGCATTGGATGTCGAAGTGGAAGATTTGTGTACCAAAAGACCAAGGAGGAATGGGTTTTCGAGACATACATTGCTTCAATTTGGCCTTGTTAGCTAAACAAGCGTGGCGCCTGCTTGATAATCATGATTCCCTATGTGCCACCATTTTGAGAGCTAAATATTTTTCGGATGGAGATTTAATGAATGCGAGTCTTAAAAAAAGATCTTCTTTCACTTGGCAAAGCATTATGGAGGGAGTGGATTCTCTCAAAAATGGTTATATTTGGAGAGTTGGAAATGAACAAAATATTGATATTTGGAGAGATGCATGGATCCCGAATGGGGCCAATAGAAAAATTATCACTCCAAGAATAGGGAAGTTTCTAACGAAAGTTGCTGATCGCATAGATCCAATCAACAATTACTGGGATGAAGATTTGGTAAGACAAATGTTGTGGCCAATTGATGTCCAGAGGGTGCTTGCGATCCCCCTCCCCACGTATAACATGTCGGATTTCATAGCTTGGAGTTTTACAAAGAATGGATTGTTCACGATTCGTGCTGTTTATCTGGAGGAATGGAAAAAGCAACATGGGAGGAAATTGCAACACTCAAATGGCATGGGAGGAGTAAATGTCAATACTATTTGGAGCAAGATTTGGAAATTATCTTGTCCAACAAAAGTGAATATTTTTATTTGGCGTACCTTACATGGAATCCTTCCGTGTCGTGTTACACTTGCTAATAGATATATGAAAGTTTCGTCCACCTGCCCATAATGTTCAAATGGGTCTGAAGATACTAAACACTTGTTATTTATGTGTCAAAAGGCAAAAGAGGTGTGGGAGAAGCTGGGATTGCACGAAGCCATTAAAAAAGATTGCGCGATCGATCATGCGGGAGAGGCAGTACTCGAATTTCTACTTCTTATGTCAGAACAGGAGCTATCTACAGTGGGCATACAGAATGTTCGCGAACTGGTCACTATAACAGGCTGGTATTTATGGAGTCCATCAGGGGAAGACCCAAGATGCATACCAAATTTCGATGGGAGCCCGTGGTATAACGACAAACTATGTTATTGCCCAAATCTCCATGGCAACAACTAGAATAGAGGGATGAACGAGACCCCCTCTAGGTTTTGTGAAATTAAATGTTGATGCTTATTTCGATCAAGACATGCTTAGAGGCATAGCGGGAGCTGTACATAGAGATGATAAAGGAAGATTTATTGTTGGAGGGAATTGGAGGATGAATTGGTGTGCAGATGTTTTAACAGCAGAAGCCATGGCACTATATTTTGGCATATTACTTGCACAAAAGACGGAAAACAAGCGACTTGTTGTTAACTCTCACAATATAGAAGTAAGTGATATAATGAAGAATGGAGGACATACATCGGGAGCAGCGGCAACTGTGTTTGATGATTGTTATTTTATGGCCTGTAATTTTCTGTTTATTAGATTTGAACGTGGTAATAGGGAGGCAAATAAAGTAGCTCATGAAATTGCTAGAGTAGCTAAATTTTCCGAGACAAGGGATTAGTTTGTGGAACATATGAACGGTATTGTAAATTTTCTTATAGACGATGTAACCATTATTACTAATAAATGAAGAGGATGGTTTATTTTCTTAAAAGCTGATGGGCTTGGTGTCCCACAGACTGCAATCCTTTGAGCTACTCCTGGCCCACCAGCTACGATACCACTGTTGTTGAGGCACATAGATTAGCCAAATTTGCACTATCATTGGGGTCGCTGTTGAGGCACATAGATTAGCTAAGTTTGCACTATCGATGGGGTCGGGACGTCACATATGGTTTGACCAATCCCATAACCAGCTTTGTATCCCACATCATGTGTATTTTGCTGAATAAAACTTGGTTCAACCGCTCAAAAAAAAACTACGACACCATTGCTAAAATTCTTCCTAGTGCGCCCATAGGGGGACTCCCATTTAGTTCGTGGTGCGATGTCTGTCTAGTTTTCTTTTCTTTTCCTGGTGTTTTTCTCTACCCGCTTTCTTTTGGGTTTTCTATTTTCATTTTTTAGTTTAAACATTTTTCTTTTTCATATTGAAACTTGGTAATACTTTTTAGAATTCATTAATATTTTTTCCAAATGTTTTCTTAATTAATGAATATTTCCAATATTTTATGAATATTTCAAATCCTAAAAAAATCAAAAACCTTTGAATATGTACTAAAATGATACATTAATTAAAATAAATGTTCACTTTTTATAATTTATGATATTGGTGAAATTTTTAACCTATTCAAAAAATCATTTTTTTTTGAGAAATTAGAAAGAAATCAGTGCAAAACAGGGTTGAATGGTTGTTGGCAGTGCCGCCGGGTCACCCCGCCTCCAACAACCTTTGGGTCGTGGAGGTGCGGACGACTTCGACCCTCGTCGGGGGAAAGGAGACCACTCTTGTTCATTTTTGTTCAACATCTTGGTTTGGGCTATGTGGCAGCGATGATGTCCCCTAGTAGAAATAATGTCTTCCATGTCTGACCCCCTCCCCCGGTGGTCCTTATAGCGTCATTGGAGGCCATGTGGTGGTCTTTGTCAGATCTCGCGGGAATTGATCAGTTCTAGTCTTCGGCGGATCTCCTTGTATTCTGTTTTCTTTCATCTTCGGTCCTGTCTCTTCAAGTTTGATCCTTTTGATCCACACCTCTATTTATTAGCAACGGTTGTTATCCTGGTCTCCTAGTGTGGGTTTATTGTTCTAGTGTGGGGCCTTATCTGGATAACTTCTAAACTATGTACTACAACAAAGGTTTTTCTGGCTCTATCGAGAGAGGGGCGATGATGGCGATGTGCCTTCTGCTCGCTCTAGTGCTTGTAGTTGTCGTTAGCGGTCCATGGACATGTTGTAGTTATTGTTAATTTTGGCAGTCTATGTACTAGCATGACAGATGATGAATGGATTGAAAGTTCTGTCCAAAAAAAAAAACAGGGTCGAGCAGTTCACTTTTCTTTCCTTTGAGAATTAGCGGTTCCATAGTTTTTCTAGATCATCAATAATAAACGGATTTGCTATTTCACATCTAGATGTGAGATATTATCTCACATCTAACCCCCTCATCCTTGATTTTATTTTTAAAGTTGGGTTTGTCTATGTCACATCTAGATGTGAGATATTATCTTACATCTAACTCTCTCACCCTTAGGCCCTGTTTGATAGCAAAGTAATATAAAAAACAAAGTATCCAAAAATACAGTAATTTAATCTCTAGGTAGAAAATACCATGGTTTTAATGTAACAACGTTTTTTGAAGTATTCACAATACAGAGGACCTGTTTGGTTACCCCACAAAACACAGTAAAGTCTCCTTCACCGCACGCACAGGCAAGTAGCAATGAGTTTGACAGCAAGAACAGCAGTAGGTGATAGGCTACGGCTGTAAACGTGTAGCAGCTACTCCCTCCGTTCCTAAATATTTGTCTTTCTAGGGATTTCAACAAGTGACTACATACGAAGCAAAATGAATGAATCTACAATCAAAAATATGTCTACATACATCCGTATGTTGTAACCATTTGAAACGTATAGAAAGACAAATATTTGGGAACGGAGGGAGTAGATGAAAAATATAGTGGATGGAAGTAGCACCGTGGTGTAGTACTAGAATATATGAACCGACCAGACTAATGATAATTAGCGGCAGCGACGACGGCGGAGTCATTAGCAGATGGATAGTGAGAACTAGTATAAGTAGGAGGAAATAAAGGTGCGTGCTTTGCAGATAGCAAGAACCTAGTTGTTGAGCCCAACGACGAAGATGATAACAACGTCAGTCCCTTCTTTTCAGCTCCTCAGTTTTTTAAAAAGAGGTCTGAGGTTCTTTTTTTTATGCAGAGAAAAAACTACAGTTTGGTAAATACTGTGGTATTAAAACTACAGTTTTTAGAGGCAACCAAACAGCTCATTGTAAATAAAACTATGATAATCTCAAATACTATAGTATTCTCAAAAAACTTAGAAAAAACTTTGCTATCAAACAGGGCCTTAGACTCTCTCATCCTTGATTTTTTTTAAAGTCTCCCATGAATTTTCTTTTTTGTCTCTGAAGGTGAGGGAGTTAGATGTGAGATATTATCTCACATCTAAATATGACATAGACAGACCCAATAATAAAACCACACTAGTCTGCTGGGCCTGGCCTGTTTGGGTTGGGTGGAAGTGGAGAAGAGGCCGGCCACACGACTCCGAACCGTGCCCTGATTCTGATTCCGACCGGGCCAAGCAAAGGCTGGCTTTATAGGCAGCCTCTACCCACACCCGAAAGCTAGGGCTCGAAATCCCCCATCACGAAAATCTCCAAATCCAGCGGCGGCGAGGCGAGGCGCGAGGATTCGCCGGCGAAACCATGGCGGCGGGGAGGGTGACCGGTCATACGACGCCGGAGGCGTGCGCTCTGAAGGTATGCGTCAACGAGAAGGCAGATGAGACGGAGACGGATTTCGAGGCTCAGGCCAAAAGGAAGATGTTTATGTCGCCGGAGGACATCGGCGTCATCCTGAGCCACAAGGCCAGAGGAGACAGCTTCAAGCAGTTCCAGGCGAGGGTCAGCAAGGAGGTGGCGGAGACGGGCCGCTTCGAGATCTCGGAGCAGTACGTGGAGAACGTGTTGGCGCACCAAGCTATGTACAGGGGAGAATGGTCCAGCCTGAGGTCCCAGTATCCAAACCTGGTGTGGGAGGAGGACGACGCCGCTGAGAAATCCGGCTGAGACGAGCGGAGTTGTATGTACTATGTGCCTGTCTAGTGATATATGCTCCCTGCTCTGTAGCCCTGCTCTGTGGTGATCTAAAACGTCTTGTACAGAGTTATTTTTTACAGGTGGATATTTTTTACAGAGTTATCAAAAGATGTTAGCACTACACTGTTTTAGTGCCATTGATCATATATCTTCCAACTTCCAACTGCATTCAGCTCATACTTATTTTCAGCCAAACAAATCAACTGCAACTTATCGTGATTTAAAAAAACTGGACAGGTAATCAGAAATCTATGTTCAGCCAAATAAATCAGCTGCCGTTAATCACAGTTAAAAGATGCATCAGATGCTCAGCTTCTATTTTCGAAAACAAGCAACAAAAAAAGAAGAGAGACCAGCAGCTTCCCACAGTTCAAATGTTCAGTCCAGACAGTCGGGTCTCCAATGGGTAGCACATATTATTTGGAACTTTGTTCGATTGTCAGAGCACAAGTTAATAATGTATTAACAGCCATGGAATTGGAGGAAACGCACGCTATTCAGGCGCATGGAATTAGTGAGCATTTGACAGTTGACATTTCTGCAGGGATTGTTCGAATCTGCTGCACGCTGAAGCCAACACGATTGATTTGGGGACAGAAATTACAGCGACAGACAATGGGAAATGCAGAGCGCACTGATAAGATTTAACAACAGAGCAAGAGACGGCAGACGAATTCAGGGGTGAAACGCTGCGATTTCCATTCCATCCTGGTACATCCAAACACAGAACACTGAACAACAAACAGCAGCGAGATGCGGCCGTTACACTGAACACAACGAACACTGAACAACCATGGCTAGCTAGTACGAATCTGGCGGCGCGAGGTGGATCCGACGCGGCCTAGCCGCCGAATCCGTAGAGGGTGCGTCCCTGGCGCTTGAGGGCGTAGACGACGTCCATGGCGGTGACGGTCTTGCGGCGGGCGTGCTCCGTGTAGGTGACGGCGTCGCGGATGACGTTCTCCAGGAAGATCTTGAGCACGCCGCGGGTCTCCTCGTAGATGAGCCCCGAGATGCGCTTCACGCCGCCACGGCGAGCCAGACGGCGGATCGCCGGCTTGGTGATGCCCTGGATGTTGTCGCGGAGCACCTTCCGGTGGCGCTTGGCGCCGCCCTTGCCCAGCCCCTTCCCGCCCTTGCCGCGGCCGGACATCTTCGACGCTTCTCTCTCCGGCGAGCTTCGCTTGGCTGCTGTGTGTGTGTTGCTGGTGGTGGTCGGCGGTGTGGTGAGATGAGTTTCACGGAGCTCGGGCGTGGGGGATTTTATAGCAGCGAGGTTTCCTGGGTGGAGATGGGGGCGATCCGCGTGATGCGAGGTGCGGGCCGTCCGATGGGAGGTGGATGGCTGGAAATGGGGGAGGAGAGGTGGCGCGGATCGATGACGTGGCCGGGAGCGGGGCGTCGGCGGGAGGAGGTGTGTTTTCTCGGGAGGGAGTGCTTTTTTTTCAGTTTCGAGCCCGCTGACAGCTCAAGCCGCCGATAGATTTCACGTGTGTTTCCCATTGTTCCCGAAAAAAAAAAAAACATGCTCTAAGGCCAACTTCACCGCGCGATCTTAAACGGACGTTCGCTTTGCCCGGAATCGGTTCATTTGGGTAGGACAATGGGATCGTGTCCGGACCTGTCCTGTGATGCGGTGGCCGTGCGCCCAGCGCGTAGCCGCATCCATTTGCCCCATCTGTCCGCCAGGGTCAAAAATACCCATATTTTCATATCAAAACAAGTTTGCACGTCCAAATATTAATTGTCTGGAAATAAAAATAGTTTTACAACTCAATCGAAATTGTCTTTAATAAAACAGTTTTGCAATCAAATCGAAGTTGTTTTGAATGAACATAAAATGAACCAATACATCTATTAGTTGCCAATGACCCAATGTGATCCCGTACGTACTCAACCAAGTCATTTTGAAGATCCAAATGAGTGTGCCAATCACGCAGCTCACGATGGAATTGGACAAATTGTTTAAACGTGCCCGGATCTTGGTGCAGGAGCTCAACATTTTCACCTTGATAATCAAATCCTTGGTCGAAAATACTATCATCACGCTCGTCCTCGATGATCGTATTGTGCATGATCACACAGGCAGTCATCACCTCCCAAATCTTCCTTTCATCACATGACAATGCAGGGTTTCGAACGATAACCCCATCGGGACTGAAGCACATCAAAAGCACGTTCCACATTCTTTCTAGCACTCTCCTGCATTTGGGCAAATCTATTTCTCTTCTCACCTTGGGGTTCGAGATTGTCTTCACAAAAGTTGACCACTGATGATATATATCATCAGCTAGATAGTATCCCTTGTTGTACTGGTAGCCGTTGATCTCAAAGTTGACAGGTGGGGAGTGGCCTTCTGCAAGCCTTGCGAAGACTGGAGAACGCTGCAGCACGTTGATATCATTGTGAGAACCTGCCATGCCAAAGAAAGAATGCCATATCCAAAGATCATGCGAAGCCACCGCTTCTAATATGACAGTGCATGCTTTGACAAGCCCCTTGTACTAGCCCTGCCAATCAAATGGACAGTTGTTCCACTCCCAGTGCATACAATCTATGCTGCCAAGCATGTCAGGAAAGCCTCTAGTTGCGTTGATCGCCAACAATCTCTCTGTATCAGCGGCAGCTGGGTGCCTCAAGTACTCAAGGCCAAACACCTTGATCACAACCTGGCAGAACTTGTACATTGACATAAGACATGTTGTTTCACTCATACGCACATACTCATCCACTGAAGGAAATATGCCCTAGAGGCAATAATAAAGTTATTATTTATTTCCTTATATCATGATAAATGTTTATTATTCATGCTAGAATTGTATTAATCGGAAACTTAGTACATGTGTGAATACATAGACAAAACAGAGTGTCCCTAATATGCCTCTACTAGACTAGCTCATTGATCAAAGATGGTTATGTTTCCTAGACATAGACATGAGTTGTCATTTGATCAACGGGATCACATCATTAGGAGAATGATGTGATGGACTAGACCCATCCGTTAGCTTAGCACTATGATCGTTTAGTTTTACTGCTATTGCTTTCTTCATGACTTATACAATGTTCCTATGACTATGAGATTATGCAACTCCCGTATACCGGAGGAACACCTTGCGTGCTATCAAACGTCATAACGTAACTGGGTGATTATAAAGATGCTCTACAGGTGTCTCCGAAGGTGTTCGTGGTGTTGGCATAGATCAAGAATAGGATTTGTCACTCCGAGTGTCGGAGAGGTATCTATGGGCCCTCTAGGTAATACACATCATAATAAGCCTTGCAAGCAAATGACTAATGAGTTAGTCACGGGATGATGTATTACGGAACGAGTAAAGAGACTTGCCGATAATGAGATTGAACTAGGTATTGAGATACCGATGATCGAATCTCGGGCAAGTAACATACCGATGACAAAGGGAACAACGTATGTTGTTATGCGGTTTGACCGATAAGGATCTTCGTAGAATATGTAGGAGCCAATATGAGCATCCAGGTTCCGCTATTTGTTATTGACCGGAGATGAGTCTCGGTCATGTCTACATAGTTCTCGAACCCGTAGGGTCCGCACGCTTAACGTTTGATGACGATCGGTATTATGAGTTTATGAGTTTTGATGTACAGAAGGTAGTTTGGAGTCCCGGATGAGATCACGGACATGACGAGGAGTCTCAGAATGTCCGAGACGTAAAGATTGATATATTGGACGACTATATTCGGACATCGGAAGTGTTCCAGAAAAGTTTCGGATTTAACCGGAGTGCCGGAGGGGGTTACCGGACCCCCCCCCCCCCGAGGGAGTGTGGGCCATAGTGGACCAATGAAGTAAAGAGAGGGGCAGCCCATACGGCTGGACGCACCCCCTAGGGTTCCTAGTTAGACTAGGAAAAGGGGGGAGGCGCCCCCTCTCCTTTCCTTCTCCTCTTCCCCTTTCCTTTCCTACTCCTAGTAGGAATAGGAAAAGGGGGTTCCTATTCCTACTAGGAGTAGGAATCCTACTCCCTTGGCGCGCCCTAAGCCTTTCGGCACCTCCCCGCTTGCTCCTTTATATACGGGGGCAGGGGGCACCCAAAGACACAGAAGAAACATTGTTCTAGCCGTGTGCGGTGCCCCCCTCCACAGAAACGCACCTCGGTCATACCGTTGCAGTGCTTAGGCGAAGCCCTGCACCGGTAGCTTCATCATATCCGTCACCACGCCGTAGTGCTGACGAAACTCTCCCGTGAAGCTCAACTGGATCATGAGCTCGTGGGACGTCATCAAGCTGAACGTGTGCTGAACGCGGAGGTGTCGTACGTTCGGTGCTTGATCGGTTAGATCACGAAGAAGTTCGACTACATCAATCGCGTCACTAGACGCTTCCGCTTTCGATCTACGAGGGTACGTAGACACACTCTCCCCTCTCGTTGCTATGCATCTGGTAGATAGATCTTGCGTGATCGTATGATTTTTTTTGAAATACTACGTTCCCCAACAGTGGCATCATGAGCTAGGTCTATGCGTAGATGATATGCACGAATAGAACGCAAGTGAGTTGTGGACGATACTAGTCATACTACTAACATCATTTCATACTTTGGTTCGGCGGTATTGTGAGATGAAGCGGCCCGGACCGACATTACGCGTATGCTTACGCGAGACTAGTTTCACCGTTATGAGCACTCGTTGCTTAAAGGTGACTGGCGGGTGTCTGTCTCTCACACTTTAGCTGAACTGAGTGTGACTACGCCCGGTCCTTGTGAAGGTTAAAACAGCACATACTTGACGAAAAATTGTTGTGGTTTTTGTATGCGTAGGTAAGAACGATTCTTGCTAAGCCCGTAGCAGCCACGTAAAACTTGCAACAACAAAGTAGAGGACGCCTAACTTGTTTTCGCAGGGCATGTTGTGATGTGATATGGTCAAGACATGATGAGTTATACGTTATTGTATGAGATGATCATGTTTTGTAAAGTTATCGGCAACTGGCAGAAGCCATATGGTAGTCGCTTTATTGTATGAAATACAGTCGCCATGTAATTGTTTTACTTTATCACTAAGCGGTAGCGATAGTCGTGGAAGCAATAGTTGGCGAGACGACAACGATGGAGATCAAGGTGTCGCGCCGGTTACGAAGGTGATCATGACGATGCTTTGGAGATGGAGATCAAAAACACAAGATGATGATGGCCATATCATGTCACGTATTTTGATTGCATGTGATGTTTATCTTATTTGGACTAACTTATTGAAAGGATCGATATGGTTGACTAGAGGGGGGGGGGGTGAATAGGCAACTAACAATTTTTAACTTTTCTTAACCACTTTAAATTAAACGACAAAGTAAGTTGTCTAGATATTCTACTAAGATGACAACTAAAGGAAAGAAGGATAACAACTACACAAGCATGCTATAGGAGTTGAACAAGTAAAGCATGCACAAGTAAAGGTAAGAAATAACCACAAGTGGAACCGGTGGAGACGAGGATGTGTTGCCGAAGTTCCTTCCCTTTGAGGGGAAGTACGTCTCCGTTGGAGCGGTGTGGAGGCACAATGCTCCCCAAGAAGCCACGTATTCTCCTCACGCCCTCACACGATGCAAGGTGCCCTGATTCCACTAGTGGTGCCCTTGAAGGCGGCAACCGAACCTTTACAAACAAGGTTGGGGCTATCTCCACAACTTGGAGGCTCCCAACAAAACCACGAAGCTTCACCACAATGGAATATGGCTTCGAGGTGACCTCAACCATCTAGGGTGCTCAAACACCCAAGAGTAACAAGATCCGCAAGGGATTAGTGGGGAGAATCAAATATCTCTTAGTGGAAGTGTAGATCGATGCCTCCTCAAGCAATCCCGAGCAAATCAACAAGTTTGATTGGCTAGGGAGAGAGATCGGGCGGAAATGGAGCTTTTGGAGCAACAATGGAGTAGTGGGGGAAGAGGTGAGTCTTCTTGGAGAAGAAGACCCCCTATATATAGTGGGAGAGCTAATCCAACCGTTATGTGTGTTTTCAGCCCGCAGAGAGCGGTAGTACCGCTCGTAAGTTGCGGTACTACCGCTGGCTGAGCGGTACTACCGCTCAGGGAGCGGTACTACCGCTAGGCAAAAACTTGCGACATGATTGACGACCGCGGATGAAATAAATTACATCCGCGGCTACATCCGCAGAGAAAACGGTAGTAGCAAAACGCGACACGGTACTACCGCTTGGAGTAAGCGGTACTACCGCGTAGGATGCGGAAGTAAAAATTTACTTCCGCACCTACTTCTGCACTTAGAATCAGTGCCGGGCCAGATACGCGGTACTACCGCTCTGGAGCCGCGGTACTACCGCTGGTGCGGTACTACCGTGCCTTCAGGCGGTACTACCGCGTGGCTGTGCGGTACTACCGCTTTGTGGAGCGGTACTACCGCTTGCCAGGTAGATGATTTAGTTAAGAAGTCAGGTTTTGCACAAACGACATAAAGCGGTTGGAACTCCAGACAAGCGAGGGAAAGGTGGTGTGAGAGAACGAAGTGTACGTGTTGATTCCACCCAAACCTTTCCGAAGCGGACCCCCTCTTAATAGTATGGCGTTCCTATTACTCAAAGCCACCGACAGGGAGCAAAAAGGAAACACCGTCTTCTATCGAATCCGAGGGGCAATCAATCGTCTTGTGCCTAAGTGAGATATACCTGTAGGAGCTTAGAGCACACGATTAGTCCGCAAAAGCATTGTCATCAATCACCAAAACTACTTAGGGAGAAATATGCCCTTACAATCTCCCCCTTTTTGGTGGATTGATGACAATACGGGATTTGCACAGGAATAAAATACGAGAGTATGCAATCCTAAAACTAGAATATAGGTGAGCTCCCCCTGGATGTGTGCCTATACAAGATTATGCTTTGGACTGCACAACACACATACAAGGTTCAGCGCTCCCCCTATATTCTACACATAACATGCATTTTATATACCACAGAGCACATAACATGGGAAAGTAAACTAACTGCTCTTGATATAAAATTAAAGACATAACAACGAGTTCAACGATAAAGAAGCATATGTCTTACACCATACGATAGTCTCACGCACACGACACAAAAGCACGCAAATAAACAGAGTTCAACCGACGAAAAGAAACAACTGGCACAAGAGCACAAGACGCAAATCACTCTCCCCCTTTGTCATCGAGACACCACAAAGGGGAAAGAGGACACTAAGAGGGGTGGCAGCCCTGTAGAAGCTCAGTCATCATACTCATCATCAGATCCCGGCTGCTCCTCCTGATACTCCTCGTCAGACTCAGACCACTTGTACCCCTGACGAGCCATCCAAGTTGCCTCAGGGGTGATGTTATCCTCTGACCCATTTGACACGTCCTCTCCATAGACCGCCAAAAGCTTCTTGTCACGCTGGCGTGTCTTCTTGTCACTCACATGAGCCCTGTATTGACCCTTAGCCTGCATGCAGAAGAGGGCCTTCATCTTTTGCTTAAGCTTTTTAGCCCAAGAAGGCTCCTCCACAGCAGAGGAGGAAGAAGGAGCAAATCTTCCAGGGCCTTCATCATCAGCCTCCTCCACAGGCTCCTCATCAGTGCCCATCTGGGTTGCAGCAGCTTGCGCACGAGTGGCGGTGTTGGCCCATCGAGTCTTGATGCGAAGACGGATGGGATCATGATGGAAACAATCGGCCTCGAACTCCTCCTCAGGGTATAGCTTCTCCCAGGTCTTGGAGATCAGCAGAAACAAGAATGGGCCATAGAAGGGTACCTTGCGAGTGTAGATGGCAAAACGGAGCTCATTCCACATGATATTGGAGATGTCAAGTGGTGGAGTCTGGGTGGTGCGAGCTTCTTCACACATCAGCAGCATGTCAACCAGGTAGGCATGGACCTTGTCCTTGTCTCCAACGCGAGGAAACAGAGTGTTGCGAAAGATCCGATACATGATGTCCAAGAAGGGGTTCAACACCCATGTCTTCTTGCCACTAGCAAGAGTCTTCTCCACATAGAATGGTAGTAGCTTGTCTTTGTTGGCAGATTCAGGATTGGCGTGAGGCCGAAATCCAATTGGGTTGTGGAGTCCCTCGTCAGGAATCTGAAGAAGATCCATGAACTCCTTCCAAGAAGAAGTCATCTTGTGACCATTGGTCATCCATGTCATTGAGCGATCCTCCTTGGTGTGGAAATTGACTGAAGCATAGAACTGAGCAATAATCTCCGGATCAAAATCATTCTGGAAGGTCATGATGTGCTCAAGTCCCAACTGCTCGACCAGATCAAGAGCCTCGGCAAAGTAGGCTCGGTTGGTGTCCTTCCGCATGTGGTCCACATCTATCCAGTGAGCATCCACGTACAGGTTGGTCTTGCTCTTGAGCACCTCCTGGTAGATGCGATACTGCTGCCTGGTCCAGAAAAGCTCATCACCAGGAAACGAAGCACGGGGTTCTCCATATGGGTTTTGCTTCCTACGTGCCATGAACTCAGCAGCTGGCATCTCTTCCATAGACATTGAGGACTCCTTGCGCTTGTTGGTGGCAGTCTTGAACCTGCGCTGGGGATTGGAGCCCTCTGGCACATCACTGGGGGTACGCAAACGCTTGGATCCGGTGTCGCGGACAGGGTTGGTACGACGAGCATCGAAACCGGAGCCACCACCTAAAACACAACCACAAGAACACGACAAAAACACAAAGAGAATCAATGCCAAAGCCTCAAAAAGCACAAGAAACCAGTAGAAAGAGGAATGTGGACATGCTACGAAGACAATATGACATAAGCGGTAGTACTGCTGTCCATACGCGGAAGTAAAAAATTAGTACCGCAGAGAAAGCGGTAGTACCGCATGGTGGAAGCGGTAGTACCGCATACTCTGCGGTAGTAAAAAAGTACTTCCGTGTACAGGAGCGGAAGTAAAAAATTAGTGCTGCTTGCGGAGCGGTAGTACTGCGTTGGGGAGAGGTAGTACCGCTCGGCAAGCGGTAGTAAAATTTTACTTCCGCTAGAGCAGTAGTACCGCTGAGGGCAGCGGTAGTACCGCTCTGGTTAGATCTGAACTGGACCAGATCGGGCGGTAGTACCGCGGTTCTCCAGCGGTAGTACCGCACGAAACATATCTGAGAGGAACAGATCTAGAGAAGGCCATATAGATCGACTAGCGGTACTACGGCTGATCATAGTACCTTGGTAGCAACATGCATATTCGTATTTCTAGTGCAAAAACACTCTCCTACATCCTAAACTTCCATGGATAAGAACACGAAGAACACAAGAACACTAAGCATCTCCCCTAACCCTAAAAAAACAACAACAAGGCAACAAGAAGAGGGGAAAAGGGGAGAAACCTTCATCCATGGCAAGAGGGTGCGGTGGGGAGCGATCCCACCGATCGGAATGCGAGGAGAGTGGCCGAGGGAGGAGATCCGGCGAGGTCCTCCGGCGGCGTTCTTGAGAGAGAGAGATAGGGACGACGTGGGGGTTAGGAGTGAATGGGTATGGGGGAGTTGGAACTCCCCCTGCCTGCTTATAACCCCCACCCGTTCGGATATGTGCGGTAGTACCGCGGTCATCGCGGTAGTACCGCTCGCGCGGTAGTACCGCTCGCCAAGCAGTAGTACCGCCCTACCAGCGGCAGTAAATAAATACTGCAGCGCTGGACATGCGGTAGTACCGTAACCCCTTTGCGGTAGTACCGTAAACAAGCACGGTAGTACCGCTCCTCCAAGAGCTTGCACGTTTTGACAAGAGGCTTTAAGCAAAGAAAGATAGAAAAGCACACGCACGCACAAGCAAAACAAATAACACAACTCCTCAGAGGAGGGCGGTGGCCGAGGCCACCTATGTTTGAGTTTATAGATATGGCACCGCGAAGAATTATCCTTGGGCCCATGACCAATACTCGACTTGAAGCATTTAAACCAACTATGTATGGCAAATGATAAAGACTTGATTAGTTTATGCATAATGGGGGGAGGAACAGTTCATTGAGAGAACAATACTCCCCCTATGTCCATGCCTACATCTAGACAAGATAGCTATAATGAGTGTGAGGGGTGTGTGTGCACAGACTCAAGCCACATTGCTCAAATCGATGATATTTAGCTCATGCCTTAACTCGCGAAATCTTGCTTCATCCAATGGCTTCGTGAAGATATCTGCAAGGTTATCATGAGTGTTGACGTAGTGAAGCTCGATCTCTCCTTGCCTTATGTGATCCCGGATGAAGTGATACCGAATCTCAATATGCTTCGTCTTGAAGTGTAGCACCGGCTTGAGAGAAATCTTGATGGCACTTTCATTGTCACACCAAAGAGGCACTTTGTCACAAGTGACACCGTAATCCTTTAAAGTTTGCCTCATCCATAAGAGTTGAGCACAACAACTGCCAGCAGCCACATACTCTGCTTCGGTGGACGAGAGAGATAAACAACTTTGCTTTTTGGAAGACCAACTAACAAGAGAGCAACCAAGAAATTGGCACCCTCCCGAAGTGGACTTCCTATCCACTTTGTCTCCCGCCCAGTCAGAATCAGAGAAACCTACAAGGTTGAAATTTGCTCCTCTCGGGTACCATAAGCCAAAGTTTGGGGTATGAGCCAAATATCGAAAGATTCGCTTGACAGCCACAAAGTGACTCTCCTTAGGTGAGGCTTGAAACCGTGCACAAATTCCTACACTCAACATAATATCCGGTCTAGATGCACAAAGGTAAAGCAAGGATCCGATCATAGAGGGATATACCTTTTGATCCACCGCTTTACCATTGGGATCAATGTCAAGTTGGCATTTGGTTGGCATTGGAGTAGTAGCCGACTTGACATCACTTAGATTGAACCTCTTGAGCATGTCTTGAGTATACTTGGATTGTTTGATGAAGATGCCTTCTCTTCTTTGTTTGATCTCAAATCCAAGGAAGTACTTCAACTCTCCCATCATGGACATCTCAAAATGTGTGGTCATGAGTGCGGCGAACTCATCATTGAAAGCTTTGTTAGGAGAACCAAAGATAATATCATCAACATATAGTTGGCATACAAACAACTCCCCTTTGACCTTCTTAGTAAAAAGAGTGGGGTCGATTTTCCCAATTTCAAACCCACGATCTTGTAACAACTCAGTAAGGTGCTCATACCACGCCCGTGGGGCTTGTTTAAGGCCATAGAGTGCCTTATCGAGTTGGTACACATGATTGGGGAACTTAGGATCCTCGAACCCCGGGGGTTGTTTAACATACACCAACTCATTAACAGGACCATTAAGAAATGCACTTTTCACATCCATTTGTTGTAATTTAAAGTTATGATGGGAAGCATAGGCAAGCAACAAACGAATGGATTCAAGACGAGCAACGGGGGCAAAGGTTTCACCGTAGTCGATACCCTCGACTTGGGAGTAGCCTTGAGCCACCAGGCGCGCCTTGTTGCGGATGACAATGCCATGAGCATCTTGCTTGTTCTTAAAGATCCATTTGGTTCCAATGACATTATGGTTCTCCTTTGGTCTTGGCACCAGGTGCCACACCTTGTTGCGCTCGAAGTTGTGGAGTTCTTCATGCATGGCATTGAGCCAATCAGGGTCTTCGAGCGCCTCATAAACCTTCTGAGGTTCAACACAGGAGACAAAAGCTTGATGAGCACAATAGTTTGCTAATTGTCTACGAGTGCTTACCCCCCTTTTGATGCTTCCTAGAATGTTCTCGATGTGATGCTCGTTGGAAGCAAGCCTGGAGGCAACTTTTGCAGCACGACGCTCTAATTGCTCTTCAAGTGTTAACTGAGGAGCACTGAGTTGATCATCTTGAGCGTCGTCAGGAGCTAGATCTTGATCTTGAGCTTCCTCTTGATCTTGATCTTGCTCGGGGGACAGAACTTGGCCTTGTGCATCATTTGGTGGCACTCCACCAACTTGAGATTGATCTTGCACTTGGCCTTGTTCATCAGGTTGAGGGCCTTCACTTTGTTCTTCGGAAGCGTGTGGGTCTTGGGTTGGTGATGGTTCCACTTGAGTAGAACATTGTCCTTCTCCTTCGGCCACAAGGGGTTCCTCGATGGGTAGGATATATCCAACACCCATTCTTCTTATGGCTTGAGGAGGAATTTCATCACCTGCATCACAAGTACCACTTTGCTCCACTTGGGAGCCGTTATTTTCATCAAACTCTACGTTACTCGTCTCCTCAATGAGTCCATTGGACTTGTTGAGGACACGGTAAGCATGAGAGTTTGTAGCATAACCAACAAATATGCCCTCATGAGCTCTAGATTCAAATTTAGACAAACGAACACCTTTCTTGAGAATGAAACACTTACACCCGAATACCCGGAAGTACTTGAGATTGGGCTTGTTACCGGTAAGAATCTCATACGGAGTTTTGTTCAAGCCTTTGCGGAGATAGAGACGATTTGATGCATGGCAAGCGGTGTTGATGGCTTCGGCCCAAAAGTTGTATAGAGATTTGAATTCAGCCATCATGGTTCTTGCAGCATCCATTAGAGTTCGGTTCTTTCTCTCCGCTACACCATTTTGTTGAGGGGTATAAGGGGCTGAATATTGATATTTGATCCCCTCATCACCAAGAAACTCATCCAAGGTGTAGTTCTTGAACTCGGTGCCGTTGTCACTTCTGATCATCAAAATCTTTGCTTCATGTTGTCGTTGAGCTTCATTTGCAAAGTTGATGACGGTTTGTTGGGTCTCATTCTTCTTCTTGAAGAAGTATACCCAGGTGTATCTTGAGTAATCATCCACAATCACAAAGCAATACTTCCTACCCCCAAGACTATCAAAAGATGGAGGCCCAAAGAGGTCCATGTGGAGGAGCTCTAGGGGTCTCTTTGAATAGATGATAGTCGTGGGAGGGTGAGCCTTCTCATGTAATTTTCCTTCAATGCAAGCCCTGCAAGAACGATCTTTGGCAAAGCTAACATTTGTTAGTCCTCGGACATGGTCCCCCTTGAGAAGACTTTGCAAAGATCTCATATTGACGTGGGCCAAACGGCAATGCCAAAGCCATCCCACATCAACTTTAGCCATTAGGCATGTCGCGACCTTAGTGGATTGCTTTGAGAAGTTAACCACATAAAGGCCGTTCTCGACATGCCCAACATAGGCTACTTTAAGAGTCTTGCTCCACAAGAGGGCCACGGTATCAATATCAAAGAATGTAGCAAAGCCCATGAGTGCAAGTTGGCGTACAGAAAGTAAATTGTATGCAAGGGACTCAACAAGCATGACTTTCTCGATCGTGAGATCATGAGAGATAACAACCTTGCCGAGTCCCAATACCTTAGAGGATGAAGCATCACCCCATTCGACGTTGGTGGCCATAGATGAACCGAGATGCACGTCCACCACCAAGTCTTTGCTTCCGGTTATATGATTTGTGGCTCCGCTATCGAGCAACCATGATCCCCCACCGGAAGCAAACTCCTACAATAGATCAATGCTTGGATTTAGGTACCCATTTGGTAATGGGTCCTTTGAGGTTAGTAACAAGGGTCTTAGGAACCCAAATGGACCATTCAATGTACTCATAAGAAGAACCAACAAATTTAGCAAACACATGACCATCACTAGCACGGCATAAAACATATGAAGGATTAAAATCGCCGGCCATGTTTGATGGTATGGTGGAGTTTTTCTTGACACCACCATTTTTCTTCTTCGTGGACGTGCCCTCTCCTTCTTTCACAAAAGATTGTCGGAGAGGGGGTGGTTGCTTGGTCTTGTCATTCTTCTTCTTCTTGGGCTTAGGAACAAACCCAATTCCTTCCTTTGCCACAACTTCCTTTTGATTGCTCAAAAGGGTGTTGAGGTTCTTCTCACCTTGTATGCAAGTCACAAGGCCTTTCTCAAGTTGCTTCTTCAACTCGGCATTCTCTTCAACAAGATGCACATGCTCGCAACATGGGTTAGTAGCATTTGCATTATCAATTAAAACCATGCGAGGAAAGATAGCCTTTTCCTTGGTTAGCGAAACTTGGAGTTGGTCATGAGACTCCTTGAGAGTAGTATGCATACTTTTCAAGGCCTTGTGAGCCTTGTCAAGTATGTCAAACTCCTCTTTGAGTTTAGCATGGTCAACCTCAAGTTTTGCCTTCTCGGAGTTAAGGACGCGAGAGAAAACTAAAGCATGATTAAGATCTTTCTTTAATTTAGCATGACCATCGTTGTGTGACTCCTCAAGAGCCAAACGAAGACCACGCTCTTCCTCTAGGGCGTTAGAGAGATCCGATATCTCATCGGCATAGTCTCGACTATGTCCTTCCATTTTAGTAATGGTTTCCTCGTGAGCCTCGATCATGTCATTGGCCTCACCGAGTTGTTCCAAGAGAGCAACAAAATGCTTCTTGGGTTTGCCCTTGAGATTTTTCATGAACAACTCAAATTCATTTTCTCCCTCCTTAACACCCTCACCCTCATCAATACAATTGGTCAATGAAGGATTAGAAGAGATAGTAGTATTGATGTTTGGGGTTACCTTGTTGGTGGCCTTGGCCATGAGACACTTGGCGGTGATGTTCTCGTTTGGAGAGTCGAAGAGAGACGAGTGCGGAGTAGTTGCAATTGCTATTGTGGCCATAGTGGTCACCTCATCGTCTTCATCATTATCATCATCCTCCACATATTCTTCTTGGGCCACCAACACTTTCGGAGGAGTCTTCTTGATGAAGTTGTTCTTGTTGGGATAGGACTTTGACTTGTCCTTCCGAATAACCTTGCCTCCAAAGTCTTCTCTCTTCTCATATGGGCAATCCACAACAAAGTGACTTACATTTCCACAGTTGAAGCATGTCCTTACTCGTTGCTTCCCCTTGTTCCCACTAGAGTTGTTCCTGTTGAAGTTGGATCTTGTGTTCTTCTTGCCCCAGAATTGCCTTGAAGCAAGAGCCATGTGCTCATGATAGGCATATTTGGTGTCCTCGGGGCAACACTCATCATCATCTTCCACTTCCTCCTCTTCCACACAAGCCTTGGCCTTCAAAGCAAGATTAGGCTTCTTTGATCGTTGAGCTCTTAAGACTGCATTGTCGGCGGTCACATCCAAAATCCTCATGGCAACAAATTCATCCAACACTTCATTTGAGGATAAAGTGTGGAAGTCCGGTCTCTGACGTATGACAGAGGACATGGCCTTATGATAGGGCATCATGGCCTTGAGGAACTTGCGCTTGATCCAATTGTCATCCGTATCCTTACTGCCATGATCTCGAAGAGAAACCACAAGGATAGTTAATCTTCGATAAAGTTCACGAGGATCTTCATCTTCGATCATAGCAAACTCATCAGCTTCATCTTGCACCACTTCATAGTTGGAGCGTTGAATACTGGTGCTTCCCTTGTACATCGTGCCAACATGCTCCCAAGCTTCCTTGGCCACTTTGAAGGGTCGAAGGTGTGCAATGTGTTCAGGAGGGATGGAATCTTGAAGAATGCAAAGAGCGGACTCGTTGAACTGATGATCTGCAGTTTCTCTTGGAGTCATGTTGTCGGGATCATACGGATAAAAACCTTGCTCAATGATTCTCCAAAGGTTAGTGGAACAATGATTAATATGACGTTTGAAACGAAACACCCAAGTAGCAAAATCAGTATTTTTGATAAATTTGGGAGGGGGCCCAACGGAATTTAAATGCGGTGTGGGAACGGGTCCTCCATAGTGAGTAGGAGGAGCGGATTGGGCAAATTTCCCACTCCCATTCTTAATAACCGGGGCTTGTTCACTACTAGCTTCTCCCTTGTCGGGATTAGCCTCCGACACGTTGGTAGCGGGACGAGCCACTTCCAACGGTGTGGTGGATAATTTAAGCCCCTCAAGCAAATCTTTAAACATGACTTTGACCTCGCTCGCGAGTGATTCTTTCAATGTGGTCAAGGCCACATTGAACTCCTCACGAGAGACCGAGGCTCCCCCATCTGACGTAGGCAAGGACGGAGTTCCACCGGAATGGTCCTCCATCTCGACTACGTTGTCACCCATACTCTTTGGACGGTAAAGTCCTTAAAAAGAGACGAGGCTCTGATACCAATTGAAAGGATCGATATGGTTGACTAGAGGGGGGGGGGTGAATAGGCAACTAACAATTTTTAACTTTTCTTAACCACTTTAAATTAAACGACAAAGTAAGTTGTCTAGATATTCTACTAAGATGACAACTAAAGGAAAGAAGGATAACAACTACACAAGCATGCTATAGGAGTTGAACAAGTAAAGCATGCACAAGTAAAGGTAAGAAATAACCACAAGTGGAACCGGTGGAGACGAGGATGTGTTGCCGAAGTTCCTTCCCTTTGAGGGGAAGTACGTCTCCGTTGGAGCGGTGTGGAGGCACAATGCTCCCCAAGAAGCCACGTATTCTCCTCACGCCCTCACACGATGCAAGGTGCCCTGATTCCACTAGTGGTGCCCTTGAAGGCGGCAACCGAACCTTTACAAACAAGGTTGGGGCTATCTCCACAACTTGGAGGCTCCCAACAAAACCACGAAGCTTCACCACAATGGAATATGGCTTCGAGGTGACCTCAACCATCTAGGGTGCTCAAACACCCAAGAGTAACAAGATCCGCAAGGGATTAGTGGGGAGAATCAAATATCTCTTAGTGGAAGTGTAGATCGATGCCTCCTCAAGCAATCCCGAGCAAATCAACAAGTTTGATTGGCTAGGGAGAGAGATCGGGCGGAAATGGAGCTTTTGGAGCAACAATGGAGTAGTGGGGGAAGAGGTGAGTCTTCTTGGAGAAGAAGACCCCCTATATATAGTGGGAGAGCTAATCCAACCGTTATGTGCGTTTTCAGCCCGCGGAGAGCGGTAGTACCGCTCGTAAGTTGCGGTACTACCGCTGGCTGAGCGGTACTACCGCTCAGGGAGCGGTACTACCACTAGGCAAAAACTTGCGACATGATTGACGACCGCGGATGAAATAAATTACATCCGCGGCTACATCCGCAGAGAAAATGGTAGTAGCAAAACGCGACACGGTACTACCGCTTGGAGTAAGCGGTACTACCGCGTAGGATGCGGAAGTAAAAATTTACTTCCGCACCTACTTCTGCACTTAGAATCAGTGCCGGGCCAGATACGCGGTACTACCGCTCTGGAGCCGCGGTACTACCGCTGGTGCGGTACTACCGTGTCTTCAGGCGGTACTACCGCGTGGCTGTGCGGTACTACCGCTTTGTGGAGCGGTACTACCGCTTGCCAGGTAGATGATTTAGTTAAGAAGTCAGGTTTTGCACAAACGACATAAAGCGGTTGGAACTCCAGAGAAGCGAGGGAAAGGTGGTGTGAGAGAACGATGTGTACGTGTTGATTCCACCCAAACCTTTCCGAAGTGGACCCCCTCTTAATAGTACGGCTTTCCTATTACTCAAAGCCACCGACAGGGAGCAAAAAGGAAACACCGTCTTCCATTGAATCCGAGGGGCAATCAATCGTCTTGTGCCTAAGTGAGATATACCTGTAGGAGCTTAGAGCACACGATTAGTCCGCAAAAGCATTGTCATCAATCACCAAAACTACTTAGGGAGAAATATGCCCTTACACTTATTAACTCAGTGCACCACAGTGCCAGTTCCTGTTTTCTGCTGTTTTTCTATTTCAGGTTTCCCCCATATTAAAAGTGCTCCAAAAATTCCAGGAAAAATATAGGAAAAATCAGCGTACAGGAAGCTTCGCGAAGAACCAAGGATGGGCCAGAGGGGAGCCAGGGGAGGCCCAGGCGGCCACCTGGCGTGGCCCCACCCCTGGCCGCGCCAGGGGGGGCGCCTGGGGCCCCTGCTCCGCCTCTGGCTACCCCCCTTCGCATATATATCCCTCTCGTCTCGAAACCCTCAAGGACAGAACCCTTTTTCGCGATCTCGACTCTGTTCCGCCGCCGCAGCGCTTCCAAGATCGGGAGCATCAGGAGAACTCTTCCCGGCACCCTGCCGGAGGGGAGAACCACCACCAGGCGCTTCTCCACCACCATGGACGCTTCCCGGATGAGTCGTGAGTAGTCCACCTTGGACCATGGGTCCATGATCAGTAGCTATGTGATGTTCTCCTCCCCTCTTTGCTCTTCATGGTTTGGACCTCGTGAGCTGCCCTACATGATCGAGGCACATATGTAATCTTTCTGCTGTTGCTTTGCTGAGTTTGCTGGGATCTGATGGATTATGAGACTATGTTCAGATTGTGTTTGAGTAATATATTTGATTCACCTCTTTTATATCTTTGTTCTTGAGTAATTCTTGCATGTTCTCCGTTGCTGTTTATTGCTTTGGCCAAGTAGTAGGTAGTAACTCCAAGAGGGAGCGTTATGCTTGATTGTGGGTTCATGCCCCCTGATGACTAGCTTGAGCGACAGAAACATGAGTCTAGGGGATGTGCTGTTGCCACAAGGGAGAAAACAACGGTGCTTGTACTTGCGGGTGCAAGGATTGTTTACTTTACGCAAAGTCCTTTTAATGCAGTTGTCTGTTGCTTTGAGTTTACACTTTGGGTGGGATTCGCAACTTAATACCAGCGAGATGTTCTGGATAGATATCTCAAGGTGGATGATTAGTAGTAGATGCAGATGGATTTCGGTCTACTTGCCTTGGAGTACCGCCCATGCTTTTGAGCCTCTACCTTTCTTTGCAGCATAGTTAGCATTGGTTTGCGCACATAATCCTGTCAATTGCCCAGCTGTAATTTGTTGACCTCGCTTTGCTGTTTTATCGTCTTTTGGGAGAGAGACATCACTAGTGAACATCATGGGACCCCGGTCCATATTACCACCGCTGATCACACCTTCTATTTACTTCCTGTTTTTATTTCCTAGTTGCAGTCATAGCTATCATTATTATCTCTTGTGTTTGATCCTTTGTAAACAACAAGGCCGGAGGGATTGACAACCTCTCTGTACTCGTTGGGAGCAAAGTTATCTGTATCTGTGTGCGGGTCCCGTCAACCGCTAAGTTTCTGGCGCCGTTGACACCTACTTGTCGACCCTCGGAGTCTCAAGGGATTCGATCCTTGGTATCTTTGCCAAGGGAAATTTGCCGCTACGCTACATCTCAACCTTCCACTTGGGGTAACCAACGAGGGGCGAGAAGCCATCAGTCATCTATTTTTGGCAAAGTTGAAGTATCTACTGTCATAGGTCAATGACCCGGTTCTACTTCTATCATGTTCTACCTTCGAGTATTACCCCCTGGTATCTCGAAGATGTCTTGCCATTGCACCACATCATACTAACTTTGTCGAAGTTATGTCTTCCCTTGTCGTAATCACTCTACAGGTTCTGGGTTGCTGTCAACCGAGGACACTGACTTGAAATTATTCTGCACTACAAATCATATACCCCTAGTATTTTACTGGGAAGTTCTGAACTTGTTCTGGTCATTCCTAGACTATCGGCTGCATCCTGGTCTTGCTATCTTTGACTGTGCTACCTTGTCCTTCTCGGGTGCACAAATTCTTCAGTGTGTGAGCACGACTTACGTCGAGCTTTCAACATCATGTTGCTTGTCTTGAAAGACAACTTTGGTTCCGAGCTTGCATCTTATATATTGATACTATAACTTGCCACTTCGTCATCCCTTGCTTGTTGTCGTTGTTGTTTGATTGCATCCAACCTCCCGGCAAACATGTCGGATCACCTTCAACACTTTGACTTCTTTCGATATGTCAACTATGTTCATCATGAGAAATACCCTCCTTGCCCTCGATGATTTTTATTATCCTCGACAACACCCTTGACTTCCTTTCATCGCGAACTTGTCCACATTATGATTACAACTTGCTCTCCAGCTAGTGTTGTGTTCCGCATTGAAGTATTACTGTCTTTTATATCTAGAATGTTGTGGGGATTTGATGGGCCTCGAACCCCTCGTTGGTTACCCCAAGTGGAAGGTGTAAGATGCAGTAAGTAGAAGTGTTTTCCCTTAGCAAAGATGCCAAGGATCGAATCCCCAGAGACTCCTAGGTTCAACAAGTAGGTGTCAATTGCTACGGTGCCAGATTAGTAGCAATCAACGTGGACCTGCACACAGATACAAATAACTTTGCTCCCAACGAGTACAGAGAGGTTGTCAATCTCTCCGGCCTTGTAGTTCACAAAGGGTTAAAAGCAATGATAGTAGTTATAGATAGTTTTTGCAATAGTAAGTAAATAGCGAAAAGTAAATAGTGGATGTGATCAATGATGGTAATATGGACCGGAGTCTCATGATGTTCACTAGTGATGTCTCTCTCCCAAAAGACGATAAAACAGCTATGTGAGGTAAACAAATTACAGCTGGGCAATTGACAGGACCACGAACGCAAACCAATGCTGACTACATTGCAAGAAAGGTTGAGGTTCAAAGCATGGGTGGTACGCCAAAGTAAGTAGACCGAAATCGATCAATATCTACTACTAATCATCGACCTTGAGATATCTATCCAGAACATCTCGCTGGTATTAAGTTGCGAGTCCCACCCATAGTGTAAACTCAATGCAACAGACAACTGCATTAAAAGAACTTTGCGTAAAGTAAACAATCCTTGCACCCGCGGGCACAAGCACTGTTGTTTTCCCCCTTGTGGCAACAGCACATCCCCTAGACTCATGTTTCTGTCACTCAAGCTAGTCATCGAGGGGCATGAACCCACAATCGAGCATAACGTTCCCTCTTGGAGTCACTACCTATTACTCGGCCAAAGCAATAAATAACAACGGAGAACATGCAAGAATTACTTATGAACTAAAATATAAAAGAGGTGAATCAAATATATTACTCAAGATCAATCTGAACATAATCTCATAATCCATCGGACCCCAGCAAACTCAACATAGCAAGAACATAAGGATTACATAGGTGCCTCGATCATGTAGGGCAGCTCACGAGGACTAATTAGTGAAGCACAAGAACGGGAGGAGAACATCACATAGCTACTGGTCATGGACTCATGGTCCAAGGGAGACTACTCACGAGTCATCCGGGAGGCGTCCAAGGTGGTGGAGAAGCTCCCGGTGGTGATCCTCCCCTCCGGCAGGGTGCCGGGAAGAGTTCTCCTGGTGCTCCCGATCTTGGAAGCGGCGGCGGCGGCGGAACAGAGATGGGATCGCGAAAAGAGTTCCTGTTCTGAGGGTTATGGAGGACCCTTTAAATATATGCCAAAGTAGGGCACCGGGGGAGCTTCGGGGGGCCTAGGCGCCCCCCCCCCCCGGCGCGGCCCGGGGGGGGG
>LR738712.1:845989955-846030447 GCA_902687465.1 Secale cereale | reverse complement strand
GTAAAAGAAAGGTTAAGTGCTAGAGCTTTTTATTTTGAAAACATGGAAGCAATTGTGTCAACGGTAGTAGTACTTCATATGTGTCATGCATAAAACATCCTATAAGTTGCAAGCCTCATGCATCGAATACCAATAGTGCTCGCTCCTTGTCCTAATTAGCTCGGATTCCCATGGGTTATCATTGCATTGCATATGTTTCAACCAAGTGTCACAAAGGGGTACCTCTATGCCACCTGTACAAAGGTCCAAGGAGATAAATCGCATTTGATTTCTCGTTTTTGATAGATCTCAACTTGAGGACATCCATACCGGGACAACATAGAAAATAGATGATGGACTCCTCTTTAATGCATAAGCATATTCTCATGAGAGATTGAGGATTAAGGTCCAAGCTAAAACTTCCACCATGATACATGGCTTTGGTTGGCGGCCCAATGTTCTTCTCTAACAATATGCATATTCATTCAACCCACGGTAAATCGCCCTTACTTCAGACAAGACGAACATGCATAGCAACTCACATGATATTCAACAAAAGTGTGACAGTTGATGGCGTCCCCAGAAACATGGTTACCGCTCAGCAAGCAACTTATAAGAAATAAGATACATAAGCAACATATTCTTTACCACAATAGTTTTTAGGCTACTTTCCCATGAGCTATGTATTGCATGGTTAGTTTGCTTAGTACAGGTGGAGGTTAGCAAAAAGACTGGGAGCGACCAACTAAGAGAGCAATGACGGTCATAATCATGCAGAGCGACAAAGCAATATTGAATCAGGCATGGTAGTTATATCGCTACTCAGAAATAAAAGATCATCAAGGCTTGACAGACTTTCTTTACAGTCTTAAATATGCGTGAGCATACGCCAAGTCAATCAAAATAAATTCTCGAAGGAAGATATTACTAAACCATACCACATCATAGGCAAACAAACCAAGTTGGTACTCCAATAACACATTGGGAACCCCCCAGCTATTTGAGATTAACCATAAGAAAACCTGAACTACTAAGCACCATCATGCAAGTAGCATCTTTATCATAGACACATTAACCAATGCAACGGAAGCAAACTCTCTTAATAAGGTGAGCATGGTAATTAAAGAGAGTTCAAGCAACCAACTAAATAAAAGCTCTTGAAAAGATAAGCATGAATACTAAGAGCAGAGCACGATAGTAGCCATTAAAAGACAAAGAACACACACAACATAGATAGACATGAAAATTCTATGTTATGTTCTAGGTAGAAGTGGAGCGTGTTTCTCTCCCACATAAAGGAATGCTGGGTTCCGACTCGTTATGAAAAACTAAAAAGAAAACTAAAAGCAAGACGCTCCAAGCATAGCACATAACACATGAAGTGATAAAAATATAGCGAAACGAAAGACGAACTGATAATGTTGATGGAGAAGGGGATGCACGGGGGCATCCCCAAGCTTAGACGCTTGAGTCTCCTTGAATATTTCTTGGGGGTGCACGGGGGCATCCCCAAGCTTGAGCGCTTGACACTCCTGAATCTTTTTATCATCTTCCCTCGCACACTTGAAAACTCCCTTCATACATAACTCATCATAATCTGATTAACGAGGTTAGTACCCTTAATAAAATAATTATACCTTGCTGGAAATAAAGATATTCTTGAAGTTCTACTGTTTCTCAAGATTGCCAAAAGGTTTTTGCAAAGAAAAAGCAAGTTCTTAATTTGCAAAGTGAAGGTAAGGCAAAACAGGACAGAATCTGTGAAAAACAGAACAGCAGGCAGTAATTGATCTGTTCGGGTTACTTCTGCAACTCAAATCAAAAAACTCAGAACTGACGCACGAAAGACAATTATATAGGTAACGCTGTCGAAAAAACTCAGACCAAAAAGATGATCTGGTGATTTTATACGAATTTTTCTATCCAAGGACAGAATCTATTTCCTGGACAGCACCTCACAACTTTTGAACTTTCTAGCAATCGGAGGCTATACTTGGCACAAATATGAAAAGCAAAGATACAATGATGATGCTACAGCAGTAAACAACATCAAGACACAACAAAAGCAAAAATTTATTCATGTGGGCTGCCTCCCAAAAGCGCTTTCTTTTATGCCTTTAAGCTAGGCATAATGCATAGATCAAGTTTTATCAAGAGTAAAAGAATAGCTAGCCCGTACAACGGACTCAAAAGGTAACTTGATCTTCTTTCGAGGGAAGTGTTCCATCCCTTTCTTGAGAGAAAACTGAAATTTTATATTACCCTCTTTCATGTCAATGACAGCACCAACGGTGCGCAAAAAGGGACGTCCTAAGATAATTGGACATGAAGGATCACATTCAATATCCATAATAGTGAAATCAACGGGCACATAATTATCATTGACAACAATAAGAACATCGTCGGTCCTCCCCAAAGGTTTCTTTATGGAAGAATCAACGAGACGAACACCAAAAGAACAAGAATCATAAGGTTTCAATTTAAGCATATCATATATCCTTTTGGGCATAACAGAGGTACTAGCACCAACATCACATAATGCATAACAAGAGAAGTCATTCAAATTAATTTTTATCATAGGATCCCAACCATCTTCTAGCTTTCTAGGTATGGAGGCTTCTACTCTAAGTTTCTCCTCCCTAGCTTTGATGAGAGCATTAGTGATATGCTCTATGAAGGCAAGGTTAAGCGTGCTAGTGCGGGGATCTCTAGACATCTTGTGAAGGAAATCAATAACTTCGGTAAGAGTGCAATTATCAAAATCAAGGTCACGAGCATCAAGTAAAGTGGTAGTGGTGTCCTTAAGGTTCACTTGTTTGGTAGTTTCTATAGTTATAGCATCACCATTAATAGGTTCATTGGGACCAGGAGTACATTGGGTGCTAAGAGTGTGAACATCCTCAATAACTTGGATAGTAGCAACAGTGTGGTGGGTAGGAAGGCTCTTAATTCTTTCCTCTTCCTCCCTTTCTCTAGCCCATCTTTCTTTAAGCTTAGCCATCATCCTAATGTTTTCATTAATTTGCACTTGAGTAGCATTAATAGGGATGACTTCCCTCTCCTTAAGTGGAGAAGTTTCAATTTTTAGCAATTTTACCTCATTGGCTAAGTGGTCTACCTTAAAAGAAAGATCATCTAGTTTATGTAGTTTCTCTTCTACATTCTTATTAAAGGCTTTTTGGGTAGTGATGAAATCTCTAAGCATGGTCTCTAGTTCAGTATTGGAGTTCTTGGTACTAGGATAAGCATTGTTGTTCCCATAAGAGTTAGAGGGGAACGGTCTAGGATTGCTACCAAAATTACTCCTATAAGCATTGTTGTTAAAATTGTTTCTAGAGATAAAGTTAACATCTACTTGTTCTTGAGCAATCAAAGAATTTAAAGGAACATCACGAGGATCAACAGTAGATTGCTTCGAAAGTAGAGACATGATCAAGTCAACTTTTTCATTTAAGGAGGAAATCTCCTCGACAGAGTTTACCTTCCTACCTGTTGGAGCGCGTTCGGTGTGCCATTGGGAATAGTTGGTCATCATCTCATCGAGAAGCTTCGTGGCAGCACCAAGTGTAGTTGACATAAAAGTTCCTCCCGCGGCTGAATCTAACAAGTTCCGCGAGGTAAAGTTCAAGCCTGCATAAAAAGTTTGGATAACCATCCAAGTAGTCAAACCATGAGTAGGGCAGTTCTTGATAAGAGATTTCATACGTCCCCAAGCTTGGGCAACGTGTTCATTATCCAATTGTTTAAAATTCATTATGTTACTTCTAAGTTGGATAATTTTAGCAGGTGGATAGTATTTTCCGATAAAAGCATCTTTGCACTTGTCCCATGAATCTATGCTATTTCTAGGCAAAGACTGAAACCAAATTTTAGCTCCTCCTCTCAAGGAGAAAGGAAAAAGCTTAAGCTTAACAATATTACCATCTATTTCTTGGTACTTTTGCATATCACAAAGTTCAACAAAGTTGTTTAAGTGTAAAGCAACATCATCTCCAGCACCGGAGAATTGATCTTTCATGACTAAGTTCAGTAAAGCAGGTTTAATTTCATATGAAGGTGCTGAAGTGGCAGGTGTAGTGATAGGTGTGCTGATAAAGTCATCGTTGTTGTGACTAGTGAAGTCACACAACTTGGTGTTCTCGGTAGAACCCATAGTAGCAAGCAAGCAAGATAACTATTTTTGTGATTTTCGATAAAAGGTACTAAAGCAAAAACTGAAAGGTAAACTAACAAAACTAAAAGCAAAGGTAAAAGATAGCGTGCAACTCCCCTATCCTGAAGAGTGGAGTCCCCGGCAACGGCGCCAGAAAAACTCCTTGATGGGCCTCTAACCCCTCGTTGGTTACCCCAAGTGGAAGGTGTGAGATGCAGTGTTGTGGAAGTTTTTCCCTTAGCAAAGATGCCAAGGATCGAATCCCCAGAGACTCCTAGGTTCAACAAGTAGGTGTCAACTGCTAACGGCGCCAGATATTAGCAATCAACGTGGACCTGCACACAGATACAAATAACTTTGCTCCCAACGAGTACAGAGAGGTTGTCAATCCCTCCGGCCTTGTAGTTCACAAAGGATTAAACGCAAATGATAGTAGTGATAGATAATGTTTGCAATAGTAAGTAAAAGCGAAAAGTAAATAGCGGATGTGATCAATGATGGTAATATGGACCGGAGTCTCATGATGTTCACTAGTGATGTCTCTCTCCCAAAAAGACGATAAAACAGCTATGTGAGGTAAACGAATTACAGCTGGGCAATTGACAGGACCACGAACGCAAACCAATGCTGACTACATTGCAAGAAAGGTTGAGGTTCAAAGCATGGGCGGTACGCCAAAGTAAGTAGACCGAAATCCATCAATATCTACTACTAATCATCCACCTTGAGATATCTATCCAGAACATCTCACTGGTATTAAGTTGCGAGTCCCACCCATAGTGTAAACTCAATGCAACAGACAACTGCATTAAAAGAACTTTGCGTAAAGTAAACAATCCTTGCACCCGCGGGCACAAGCATCGTTGTTTTCCCCCTTGTGGCAACAGCACATCCCCTAGACTCATGTTTCTGTCACTCAAGCTAGTCATCGAGGGGCATGAACCCACAATCGAGCATAACGTTCCCTCTTGGAGTCACTACCTATTACTCGGCCAAAGCAATAAATAACAACGGAGAACATGCAAGAATTACTTATGAACTAAAATATAAAAGAGGTGAATCAAATATATTACTCAAGATCAATCTGAACATAATCTCATAATCCATCGGACCCCAGCAAACTCAACATAGCAACAGCATAAGGATTACATAGGTGCCTCGATCATGTAGGGAAGCTCACGAGGACTAATTAGTGAAGCACAAGAACGGGAGGAGAACATCACATAGCTACTGGTCATGGACTCATGGTCCAAGGGAGACTACTCACGAGTCATCCGGGAGGCGTCCATGGTGGTGGAGAAGCTCCCGGTGGTGATCCTCCCCTCCGGCAGGGTGCCGGGAAGAGTTCTCCTGGTGCTCCCGATCTTGGAAGCGGCGGCGACGGCGGAACAGAGATGGGATCGCGAAAAGAGTTCCTGTTCTAAGGGTTACGGAGGACCCTTTAAATATATGCCAAAGTAGGGCACCGGGGGAGCTTCGGGGGGCCCAGGCCCCCCCCGGCGCGGCCCAGGGGGGGCGCGCCGCCAGGGCGCCTGGAGCCCTGGTGGCCCCCCCAGGCTGCCCTTCGGACGCAGTGTTGTTTCCGGAACGCTGATTTTTTATATAATTTTTCTGGATTTTTCTGGGCAGTTCTCGAAACGTGAAAACCTGAAATAAAAAAACAGCCGAAAACAGAAACTGGCACTGGGGTGCACTGGATTAGTAAGTTAGTCCAAATATGATCAAAAGTGTATGGAAGTGTATGAATATCATAGCAATATCACCCAAAAGTGGCATGGAGCAAGCAGAAATTATAGATACGTTTTGGACGTATCAGGATTGCCCCACCTCTTAGAAATTCTCGGTATGAAGACACTTCTCATCATCACCATTCTTCCTTGGTCCCCGTGTTGTTTTCAACTGGGATACCAATATGCTAAAGACGTTGCTTGAGTTATGCACTTCTAGCAACCCTATTGCTTTGAAGTTAACGATCGACAGTTCGTTCTTAGACTGTTGGTTATTGAATTGTCACTCTAACATAGATCTTGCTGCCTAAGGTCATATTTCGGGCACACCTTTCAACAAATGAGCAATGGTGTATGTTTTCCTCGAGCAGACAACATTATATCATTTGATTTGACAAGTGTCATCTTCTTGTTCACATTATTGTGGAAATCCTCCGTTTGGAATTCTCGATGAATTGTCGCTGAGCCCATCAGCCACCTCCTCATCCTCTCCTTGGTTTAATGATGAACTATTGTTTCGGGAACCCGCTCCCATAGTTCATTTCCCGAGAATCCTGCAATGTCATTTCATCGATTTGTGTTGCACCTTTTCTTCTCAAACATCCTGAGTCTGAGGTATCATGACACCAATCCGATCTGATTCTCGGTTAGATATGATGGTTGGGACAACTTTCCAGGAGTTATAATGTTGGTCCTTTGATGACCCGGTAATATGATGTCATGCCTAGCACCCCTGTCTGCCGGATCTATCATTATAATTTCTTTTGCAAGGATAGCCATTCTTCCAGGAGGAAATTGTAAGACTTATTTTATAAGTTGCTCCTGCTGGATCATTTGTGTATCCAAAGTCTGGCCCTTGATTGAAACACCGTATCATTACTACCTCGAAGCATGACTATGATACCCCGCTCATCAACAAGAACATTGGAGGCGTCGTGCAAAATGTTTCTTGGTCAGTCATCCAAACACCGTTGTATGGGTAACGTCTTGATTAATCCTTGCCTCTTTATCTGAATGGTTGGGTACTTCTCCTACCCTGTATGCCATGTTCTTCTTTTCAATGAGAAGGATATATCCTAATAATTGTGTGTAATCACAATTTTCCTTTTCATTTGTTTGTTTAACCTTTCCTTGATCTACATATAATCTAAGTAGTAATAATTCTCTGCTTATGTGAACACCTTGTTGTACAACTCTGTCGGCAAGACCCTGTTACTATGGTTGGTAACATTCCGGTAACCACGATGGAAGAAAACTTTGCCTACCGGTCCGCCTCCTTTCAACGAGCAAGAAAATGGTTCTCTTCGTCCCCCGTCCTTGGTACCGAAATTGTTGCCAACTTAGCTGACAGACATGCCTTGCTTTCTGTGCAAGATGTCATCGCCCTTCCTACTCTTAACCCACATGGTGGGCCCATAACCCACAGGGCCCAGGATCGAAACCTGACTCTTCTTTACAACCCAGAGTCTAATGTATCTTTGCACCTGGCTTCGTATGTGATTCACGAGCTAAATTCTATACCATTATTCATCCTAGGATCAAACACATTAATTGTTCTCATTGCTCAAGCCCCCGTTTCAGCTTCTGTCTAGGCATCGAATGATTGCCTACCCTTTTTAAAAACTTTGGAACCATTGTATATTGCACTCAACGAATTCACTGAAATACAACTCGTGGGATACCTCGTGTATTTTCCATTGAGTTCACCGTCAGATGCCCAGCTTTGTGGAGTTGCGTTCTTCCGGAGTTTTTCCCCCTGGTCGCGTTCGTAGGACGATGGAGATCCCGAAGAAAGGATGACGACTTGATCACGATGAATTGAACCAGAGAAATGAAGACATCAACGAAAAGGGATCAACCTCTTCGAAAGGGCAGTCTAGACCGAGAAGACTCGTTAGGTTTTCGCTACCAGCACTTCCCCCCTGCTCCACTTCTTAAATCTCGGGACGAGATTTCTTGTAGTGGAGGAGAATTGTGACGCCCGGATAATTAAGCTACAGTAACCCTCTGTTAATGACGACACATCACCGCAATTACTGTTGATAATCTCGTGTTAGTTGGAAACTGGTTCGAATTCAAATTCAAAATCAAGCAAATAATAAAAGTTTTCAATTGTCAAATCTAAAATATTCAAATTATAGAAAATAAATCATAGATGATTATGGTGGTGAAACCGCATTATTATGAAATGTTTAAATACTCCAAATTAAATAGAACATCAACCCAAACAAATATTTAAATGCCTTTTATAAAATATAAAATATTAAACTAATTTGTTTTGGGTGCCCAGGATATAGTGGCATTAGAATAAGTAGTAATACTATTATTAGGAGCTAAGATCATAATTATTAAAACTAAAATAAAGAGAAACAATTAAAAAAACAGAAAAGAAGAAATAAAAGAAAAGAGAAAATAGATAAATAGAAATAAACAAAAGAAAATAAAACCAAAGGAACCCCCCCACTGGACCAGGCCGGCCCACCTGGCCCATCCGGCCGTCCCAGGCCGTTCCCCCCGGTCGCTCCCTCCCCTTCCCTGTTCCCCCGACCCGGGTGGGAACAGCGGCGCGTCCCCGCCTGACCGCCTCGCCGGCACAGACGCCGGGAGGAGATAAGGCCGCAACACCCCCGCCTCGCTCGTTCCCGTCTCCCACTCCCCCCCTCTCTCTATCCCGCTGTCCCCCTTCCCCCCGATCTAGAATTGGATCGGGGCTTGGAGACCCGACGCCGCCGCCTGGAGAACCCCTGCCTCGCCGTCGCCTAGTGCCGCATCACCGAAGTGCCTCCGCCGGACTACCTCCCCGTCTTCGTCCTCCTCCTCGCCGGCCGACCTCGAGCACAATGCCATCCCCCTACGACCCCGCAGTGAGCACCGCACCTTCCCCGCTCTTCCTTCCACGCACACGCGCTCGACCCCGTGCCGCGCACCGCGCGCCCGCCGCCGCATCTGTCCGCGCTCATCGCCCCTAGCCCACGCTCGTCACCGCGCCTAGTTCGGGCACTCGCTGCACGCCGCCACTGCCCCGCGAGCCCGGCTCCGGCCAGATTTCAGACGCCCATGGCCGCTCCTCCCCAGCGTGCCTGCCGCGCCCCTCCCGAGTGCCGGCCGCCGCTCGCGAGCCCATCACCGCCGCTACCTGCTACTACCCCCCCCCCGCTCTCCCACGGCGGTCCGCCCGCACGGTGCGCTCGCTGCCCACGCCCGCCTGGCGCCCTTCCCCGTTTGGCCACCGCTGGCAATCACCACCGCTGCCCACTTCAGCCGCCATCGCCGCCGCGCCGGCTCCGCCCTCCATAGCCTTGCCGCGCCGCCTCCCAGTCACTGGTCGTCGGCCCCTCGCCCGGCGGCCTCGCCTCGCCGGCGGCCTCAGCACGACCCGGCGGCCTCCCCTCGCCCGGCGGCCTCGCCTCGCCTCCCCTGCGGGCGAGCGCCCGCTCGGGTGTGCCCAGCGCCCGCCCCGTTGCGCCCGTTAGCCCGATAGGGCCCTAGGGCCAATGACACGTGGGGCCCCGCGCCGAGAACGGTTTTATAAAAAAAGGAGGATAAAGGAAAAAAACTCTATAATAAAAATAATTAAAAATATTAATAAATAATAAGAGGTTTAATTAATTAATTAATTAATTAACTTAATTAATTCTGTTTAGAATAACCTAAACACCAATTAACTTAATTAACTGTTAATTATCTAAACGGTCAATGACAGGTGGGTCCCACACGCCAGTTTGACCCAGTCAACGCCATATTGACTGCTGACATCATGCTGACGTCATGATGATGTCAGCATACACTATTCTGGATAATGTTGAATTAAAATAATTAAATAAATTCTAAAAATGATTAAATATTTTAAAATTAATATAAAATAAACCGTAGCTCGGATGGAAAAACTTTGTACATGAAAGTTGCTCAGAACGACGAGACGAATCCAGATACGTGGTCCGTTCGTCCGCCACACATCTCTATCATACCGAACAAGCAACATTCCCCCTCCGTTTCATCTGCCCGAAAATGACTAACACTAGGAATACCTTCCCGGATGTTTTCCATCCTCGCCAGTATCACTCAGTACCGCGTTAGGTCACACGTAGCACCGTGTTTTGCCATGTTATGCTTTGTGGTGCGATGTTTGCTTGATATTTATTGTTTCTCCCCCCTCTTCTCTCCGATAGACACCGGGACTGAGACTGCTGACGGTGCCACTATGTTCGACTGCGTCAACGATGACCCCTCCTTCTTGCCAGAGCAACCAGGCAAGCCCCCCCTTTGATCACCAGATATCGCCCATTCCCCCTCTCTCTTATTCTTGCATTAGGTTTGCTACTGTTGTTGATTCGATAGCTCCTATTCTGTTGCATAGCCTGTCATTGTTGCTACATCTATTGATACCTTTACCTGCTATCCTAATGCTTAGTATAGGATGCTAGTATTCCATCAGTGGCCCTACATCCTTGTCCGTCTGCCATGCTATACTATCGGGCCGTGATCACTCGGGTGGTGATCACGGGTATATATTATACTATTACATACACATGATGATGATTCGGATATGGGGGCTGAAGGGGCAGGTGGTTCCACACAGGTAGTGGTGGGCCTAGGTTCCCGGCAGCCCCTTGATGGTTACTTTGTGGCGGAGCGACAGGGCGGGTTGCGACCACCTAGGAGACAGGTGGGCCTGGCCCTGGTCGTTGTCCGCGGTTGTTTCATAATAACACGCTTATCGAGATCTTGGTATTTGATATGAGTCTGGCCATTGGCCTATACGCACTAACCAGCTACGTGGGAATAGTTATGGGCACTCGACGTCGTGGTATCAGCCGAAGCCTTCTTGACGTCAGCGACTTAGCGGCGCGCGCCGGGTTGGACCGCGTAACGTAACTTCCTTAGTAATGTAGGTTGCTAGGTCTGCTCACCGGCAGCGTACGCAACGTGCAGGTGTGAGTTGGGCGATGGGCCCGGACCCCTACGCGCCTAGGACTTAGACCGGTGATAGGCCTCTAACCCCTCGCTGGTTACCCCAAGTGGAAGGTGTAAGATGCAGTGTTGTGGAAGTTTTTCCCTTAGCAAAGATGCCAAGGATCGAATCCCCAGAGACTCCTAGGTTCAACAAGTAGGTGTCAACTGCTAACGGCGCGGATTAGCAATCAACATGGACCTGCACACATATACAAATAACTTTGCTCCCAACGAGTACAGAGAGGTTGTCAATCCCTCCGGCCTTGTAGTTCACAAAGGATTAAACGCAAATGATAGTAGTGATAGATAATGTTTGCAATAGTAAATAATAGCGAAAAGTAAATAGCGGATGTGATCAATGATGGTAATATGGACCGGAGTCTCATGATGTTCACTAGTGATGTCTCTCTCCCAAAAGACGATAAAACAACTATGTGAGGTAAACGAATTACAGCTGGGCAATTGACAGGACCACGAACGCAAACCAATGCTGACTACATTGCAAGAAAGGTTGAGGTTCAAAGCATGGGCGGTACGCCAAAGTAAGTAGACCGAAATCCATCAATATCTACTACTAATCATCCACCTTGAGATATCTATCCAGAACATCTCGCTGGTATTAAGTTGCGAGCCCCACCCAAAGTGTAAACTCAATACAACAGACAACTGCATTAAAAGAACTTTGCGTAAAGTAAACAATCCTTGCACCCGCGGGCACAAGCACTGTTGTTTTCCCCCTTGTGGCAACAGCACATCCCCTAGACTCATGTTTCTGTCACTCAAACTAGTCATTGAGGGGCATGAACCCACAATCGAGCATAACGTTCCCTCTTGGAGTCACTACCTACTACTTGGCCAAAGCAATAAATAACAACGGAGAACATGCAAGAATTACTTACGAACATAAATATAAAAGAGGTAGATCAAATATATTACTCAAGCACAATCTGAACATAATCTCATAATCCATCGGATCCCAGCAAACTCATCATAGCAACAGCATAAGGATTACATATGTGCCTCGATCATGTAGGGCAGCTCACGAGGACTAATTAGTGAAGCATAAGAACGGGAGGAGAACATCACATAGCTACTGGTCATGGACTCATGGTCCAAGGGAGACTACTCACAACTCATCCGGGAGGCGTCCATGGTGGTGGAGAGGCTCCCGGTGGTGATCCTCCCCTCCGGCAGGGTGCCGGGAAGAGTTCTCCTGGTGCTCCCGATCTTGGAAGCGGCGGCGGCGGCGGAACAGAGATGAGATCGCGAAAAAGAGTTCCTGTTTCGAGGGTTTCTCGAGACGCTTTAAATATATGCCAAAGGGGGGTATCGGGGGAGCCTCGGGGGGCCCAGGCGCCCCCCCGGCGCGGCCCAGGGGGGCGCGCCGCCAGGGCGCCTGGAGCCCTGGTACCCCCCCCCCCCCGGCTGTCCTTCGGGCGCACGGTAGTTTCTGGAACGCTGATTTTTTATATAATTTTTCTGGATTTTTCCTGGCAGTTCTCGTAATGTGAAAACCTGAAATACAAAAACAGCCGAAAACAGAAACTGGCACTGGGGTGCACTGAGTTAATAGGTTAGTCCAAATATGATCAAAAGTGTATGGAAGTGTATAAATATCATAGCAATATCACCCAAAAGAGGCATGGAGCAAGCAGAAATTATAGATACGTTTTGGACGTATCAGCCGCTCCACCCGCGAATTTTCTATATCATAGGCCGGATGATACCTTGTCAAATCTGCTTCATCGGCAAGCTTACTGGCGAGAGGGCGCATATCCTTAGTCAAAGCACGGAGATCTTCAGCAGAGAAGGCTGACCCGTCCTATTTATTGCTGGGATAGCCGTTCATGGCTTCAGCCGGGTCAAAATCAGGGACCCATGCTTTGGCCCGGGTCAGCGCCATAAGAGAGCCAGCTCATGCAGCAGACTTCTTCACCTCAACCAGATGCACAGGTAGGACAGATAGCTTCTCCAGGGTGGCTTGGATGGTAGTCAGTGCCAGTTTATTGTGTTGCTAGGTGGCTTCTCACCCCTCGTTGGTTACCCCAAGTGGAAGGTTTGAGATGCAGTGTAGCAGAAGTTTTCCCTTGGTAATACCAAGGATCGATTTCCCAGAGACTCCCAGTTTCAACAAGAAGGTGTCAACTGCTAACGGCGCCGGATATTAGCAATCAACGTGGACCTGCACACAGATACAAATAACTTTGCTCCCAACGAGTACAGAGAGGTTGTCAATCCCTCCGGCCTTGTAGTTTACAAAGGATCAAACGCAAGTGATAATAGTGATAGGTATAATTGCAATAGTAAGTAAATAACGGAAAAGTAAATAGCGGATGTGATCAATGATGGTAATATGGACCGGAGTCTCATGATGTTCACTAGTGATGTCTCTCTCCCAAAAGACGATAAAACAGCTATGTGAGGTAAACGAATTACAGCTGGGCAATTGACAGGACCATGTGCGCAAACCAATGCTGACTACATTGCAAGAAAGGTTGAGGTTCAAAGCATGGGCGGTACGCCAAAGTAAGTAGACCGAAATCCATCAGTATCTACTACTAATCATCCACCTTGAGATATCTATCCAGAACATCTCGCTGGTATTAAGTTGCGAGCCCCACCCATAGTGTAAACTCAAAGCAACAGACAACTGCATTAAAAGAACTTTGCGTAAAGTAAACAATCCTTGCACCCGCGGGCACAAGCACCGTTGTTTTCCCCCTTGTGGCAACAACACATCCCCTAGACTCATGTTTCTGTCACTCAAGCTAGTCATCGAGGGGCATGAACCCACAATCGAGCATAACGTTCCCTCTTGGAGTCACTACGTATTACTTGGCCAAAGCAATAAATAACAACAGAGAACATGCAAGAATTACTTATGAACATAAATATAAAAGAGGTAGATCAAATATATTACTCAAGAACAATCTGAACATAATCTCATAATCCATCGGATCCCAGCAAACTCATCATAGCAACAGCATAAGGATTACATATGTGCCTCGATCATGTAGGGCAGCTCACGAGGATTAATTAGTGAAGCACAAGAACGGGAGGAGAACATCACATAGCTACTGGTCATGGACTCATGGTCCAAGGGAGACTACTCACAACTCATTCGGGAGGTGTCCATGGTGGTGGAGAGGCTCCCGATGGTGATCCTCCCCTCCGGCAGGGTGCCGGGAAGAGTTCTCCTGGTGCTCCCGATCTTGGAAGCGGCGGCGGCGGCGGAACAAAGATGAGATCGAGAAAAAGAGTTTCTGTCCCGAGGGTTTCGAAGGACGCTCTAAATATATGCCGAAGGGGGGCACCAGACGGGGCTCGGGGGCCCCAGGCGCCCCCCCCGGCGCGGCCCAGGGGGGGGGGGGGCGAGCCGCCAGGGCGCCTGGAGCCCTGGTGGCCCCCCCCGGCTGTCCTTCGGGCGCAAGGTAAGTTCTGGAACGCTGATTTTTTATATAATTTTTCTGGATTTTTCCTGGCAGTTCTCGTAACGTGAAAACCTGAAATACAAAAACAGCCGAAAACAGAAACTGGCACCGGGGTGCACTGGATTAGTAGGTTAGTCCAAATATGATCAAAAGTGTATGGAAGTGTATGAATATCATAGCAATATCACCCAAAAGTGGCATGGAGCAAGCAGAAATTATAGATACGTTTTGGACGTATCAACATCCCCAAGCTTAATTCCTGCTCGTCCTCGAGTAGGTAAATGATAACAAGCATAATTTATGTGGTGACATGCTATTAACCATATAGGACTTTTTACAGTCATATGACTAAAGCTTACTGAGACAATGATTCTATAGTAGTTAAGTTGCCTCATGAGAAAATCACAAATGACTGAAAGTTTTACAACATGAAACTGAAACATCAAGAAGATTTGTAATGAACATGATGTGCAAATATGATAAATTGATATCTAGCTTGCCCCCTTTAGTGAAGCAAAACATAAATGCAGGGGCACCTTCAAGGTTTAAGTGATGACTAGATACAATGATTTCAAAATAAACGATATCATAATCATGCAAAAGACAATGCTACTTTGGGACAATGCACATTACACTTAGAATGACAATCATGCTCTCAGTAGTTGGTGCTTTTAAAAGAAGGTGGAGACTCAACATAAAAGTAAAAGAATGGTTATGTGCTAGAGCTTTTTATTTTGAAAACATAGAAGCAATTTTGTCAACGGTAGTAGTACTTCATATGTGTCATGCATAAGACATCCTATAAGTTGCAAGCCTCATGCATCGAATACCAATAGTGCTCGCACCTTGTCCTAATTAGCTCGGATTTCCATGGGTTATCATTGCATTACATATGTTTCAACCAAGTGTCACAAAGGGGTACCTCTATGCCACCTGTACAAAGGTCCAAGGAGATAAATCGCATTTGATTTCTCGTTTTTGATAGATCTCAACTTGAGGACATCCATACCGGGACAACATAGAAAATAGATGATGGACTCCTCTTTAATGCATAAGCATATTCTCATAAGAGATTGAGGATTATGTCCAAGCTAAAACTTCCACCATGATACATGGCTTTGGTTGGCGGCCCAATGTTCTTCTCTAACAATATGCATACTCATTCAACCCATGGCAAGTCTGAAGGAAATATGCCCTAGAGGCAATAATAAAGTTGTTATTTATATTTCCTTATATCATGATAAATGTTTATTATTCATGCTAGAATTGTATTAACCGGAAACTTAGTACATGTGTGAATACATAGACAAAACAGAGTGTCCCTAGTATGCCTCTACTAGACTAGCTCATTGATCAAAGATGGTTATGTTTCCTAGCCATAGACATGAGTTGTCATTTGATCAACGGGATCACATCATTAGGAGAATGATGTGATGGACAAGACCCATCCGTTAGCATAGCACTATGATCGTTTAGTTTTTCTGCTATTGCTTTCTTCATGACTTATACATGTTCCTATGACTATGAGATTATGCAACTCCCGAATACCGTAGGAACACCTTGTGTGCTATCAAACGTCACAACGTAACTGGGTGATCATAAAGATGCTCTACAGGTGTCTCCGAAAGTATTCGTGGTGTTGGCATAGATCAAGATTAGGATTTGTCACTTCGAGTGTCGGAGAGGTATCTCTGGGCCCTCTCGGTAACACACATCACAATAAGCCTTGCAAGCAAAAGACTAATGAGTTAGTCACGAGATGATGTGTTACGGAACGAGTAAAGAGACTTGCCGGTAACGAGATTGAACTAGGTATGGAGATACCGACGATCGAATCTCGGGCAAGTAACATACCGATGACAAAAGGAACAACGTATGTTGTTATGCGGTTTGACCGATAAAGATCTTCGTAGAATATGTGGGAGCCAATATGAGCATCCAGGTTCCGCTATTGGTTATTGACCGGAGACGTGTCTCGGTCATGTCTACATAGTTCTCGAACCCGTAGGGTCCGCACGCTTAAGGTTTCGATGACAGTTTTATTATGAGTTTATGAGTTTTGATGTACCGAAGGAGTTCGGAGTCCCGGATGAGATCGGGGACATGACGAGGAGTCTCGAAATGGTCGAGACGTAAAAATCGATATATTGGACGACTATATTCGGACATCGGAAAGGTTCCGAGTGATTCGGGTATTTTCGGAGTACCGGGGAGTTACGGGAATAGAGGAGAGAGGCAAAAAGGAAGGAGGCGCGTGGCCCCCTTCTGGTCCGAATTGGACAAGGGGTGCAGCCCCCTTTTCCTTCTCCCTCTCCCCCTCTTTCCTTCTCTCCTACTCCGGAAAGGAAAGGGGAATCCTACTAGGACTTGGGAGTCCTAGTAGGACTCCCCACACTTGGCGCGCCCCTTCTAGGGCCGGCCTCTCCCTCCCTCCTTTATATACGGGGGCAGGGGGCACCTCTAGACACAACAATTGATCTCTTGATCTCTTAGCCGTGTGCGGTGCTCCCCTCCACCATAGTTCTCCTCGATAATATTGTAGCGGTGCTTAGGCGAAGCCCTGCGACAGTAGAACATCAAGATCGTCACCACGCCGTCGTGCTGACGGAACTCTCCCTCGACACTCAGCTGGATCGGAGTTCGAGGGACGTCATCGAGCTGAACGTGTGCTAGAACTCGGAGGTGCCGTAGTTTCGGTGCTTGATCGGTCGGGCCGTGAAGACGTACGACTACATCAACCGCGTTGTTCTAACGCTTCCGCTTTCGGTCTACGAGGGTACGTAGACTCACTCTCCCCTCTCATTGCTATGCATCTGGTAGATAGATCTTGCGTGCTCGTAGGAAAATTTTAAAATACTACGTTCCCCATCAGTGGCATCATGAGCCAGGTCTATGCGTAGATGATATGCACGAGTAGAACACAAGTGAGTTGTGGACGATACAAGTCATACTGCTTACCAGCATGTCATACTTTGCTTCGGCGGTATTGTGAGATGAAGCGGCCCGGACCGACATTACGCGTACGCTTACGCGAGACTGGTTTCACCGTTATGAGCACTCGTTGCTTAAAGGTGACTGGCGGGTGTCTGTCTCTCTCACTTTAGCTGAATCAAGTGTGACTACGCCCGGTCCTTGTGAAGGTTAAAACTGAAGGAAATATGCCCTAGAGGCAATAATAAAGTTGTTATTTTATATTTCCTTATATCATGATAAATGTTTATTATTCATGCTAGAATTGTATTAACTGGAAACTTAGTACATGTGTGAATACATAGACAAAACAGAGTGTCCCTAGTATGCCTCTACTAGACTAGCCCATTGATCAAAGATGGTTATGTTTCCTAGCCATAGACATGAGTTGTCATTTGATCAACGGGATCACATCATTAGGAGAATGATGTGATGGACAAGACCCATCCGTTAGCATAGCACTATGATCGTTTAGTTTTACTGCTATTGCTTTCTTCATGACTTATACATGTTCCTATGACTATGAGATTATGCAACTCCCGAATACCGTAGGAACACCTTGTGTGCTATCAAACATCACAACGTAACTGGGTGATCATAAAGATGCTCTACAGGTGTCTCCGAATGTATTCGTGGTGTTGGCATAGATCAAGATTAGGATTTGTCACTCCGAGTGTCGGAGAGGTATCTCTGGGCCCTCTCGGTAACACACATCACAATAAGCCTTGCAAGCAAAAGACTAATGAGTTAGTCACGAGATGATGTGTTACGGAACGAGTAAAGAGACTTGCCGGTAACGAGATTGAACTAGGTATAGAGATACCGACGATCGAATCTCGGGCAAGTAACATACCGATGACAAAAGGAACAACGTATGTTGTTATGCGGTTCGACCGATAAAGATCTTCGTAGAATATGTAGGAGCCAATATGGGCATCCAGGTTCCGCTATTGGTTATTGACCGGAGAGATGTCTCGGTCATGTCTACATAGTTCTCGAACCCGTAGGGTCCGCACGCTTAACGTTTCGTTGACGATATAGTATTAAATGAGTTATGTATGTTGGTGACCGAATGTTATTCGGAGTCCCGGATGTTATCACGGACATGACGAGGAACTCCGGAATGGTCCGGAGATAAAGATTAATATATGGGATAATAGTGTTTGACCTCTGGAAGGGTTCCGGAATTCACCGGAAGGGGTTCCGGATGTTTTCCGAAATGTTTGGGTACGAGAACACTTTATTTGGGCCAAAGGGGAAAGCCCACGAGGCTTTAGGAAAGTGCAAAAGGAAGTTTTGCGGAGACCAGAGGCTAGACGCCAGGAACCCTGGCGTCTAGGGGGTAGACGTCGGGAACCCTGGCGTCTAGCCCTGGAGTCCGAGTGGGACTCTTTCCTTTCGGGCAAAACCGACTTTGAGGAGGCTTTTGCTCCAAGTTTCGACCCCAGGGCTCAACATATAAATAGAGGGGTAGGGCTAGCACCCAAGACACATCAAGATACACCAAGCCGTGTGCCGGCTACCCCGACCCTCTAGTTTATCCTCCGTCTAGTTTCTGTAGTGCTTGGCGAAGCCATGCAGAGATTATTCTTCATTAACAACCGTCACCACACCGTCGTGCTGCCGGAACTCATCTACTACTTCGCCCGTCTTGCTGGATCAAGAAGGCGAGGACGTCATCGAGCTGAACGTGTGCTGAACGCGGAGGTGCCGTACGTTCGGTACTAGATCGGGACGGATCGTGAAGGTGCACGACTACATCAACCGCGTTGATAAACGCTTCCGCTTTCGGTCTACGAGGGTACGTAGACACACTCTCCCCTCTCGTTGCTATGCATCTAGTAGATAGATCTTGCGTGATCGTAGGAAAATTTTGAAAATACTACGTTCTCCAACAGTGGCATCATGAGCCAGGTCTATGCGTAGATGATATGCACGACTAGAACACAATGAGTTGTGGGCGATACTAGTCATACTGCTTACCAGCATGTCATACTTTGATTCGGCGGTATTGTGAGATGAAGCGGCCCGGATCGACATTACGCGTACGCTTACGCGAGACTGGTTTCACCGTTACGAGCACTCGTTGCTTAAAGGTGACTGGCGGGTGTCTGTCTCTCTTACTTTAGCTGAATCAAGTGTGGCTACGCCCGGTCCTTGTGAAGGTTAAAACAACACATACTTGACGAAACATCGTTGTGGTTTTGTATGCGTAGGTAAGAACGGTTCTTGCTAAGCCCGTAGCAGCCACGTAAAACTTGCAACAAACAAAGTAGAGGACGTCTAACTTGTTTTTGCAGGGCATGTTGTGATGTGATATGGTAAAAACATGATGAGTTATACGGTTTTGTATGAGATGATCATGTTTTGTAAAGTTATCGGCAACTGGCAGGAGCCATATGGTTGTCGCTTTATTGTATGAAATGCAATCGCCATGTAATTGCTTTACTTTATCACTAAGCGGTAGCGATAGTCGTAGAAGCAATAGTTGGCGAGACGACAACGATGCTACGATGGAGATCAAGGTGTCGCGCCGGTGACGAAGGTGATCATGACGGTGCTTTGGAGATGGAGATCAAAAGCACAAGATGATGATGGCCATATCATGTCACATATTTTGATTGCATGTGATGTTTATCTTATTATGCTTCTTATTCTGCTTAGAACGATGGTAGCATTATAAGATGATCCCTTACTAAATTTCAAGGTATAAGTGTTCTCCCTGAGTATGCACCGTTGCGAAAGTTCGTCGTGCCGAGACACCACGTGATGATCGGGTGTGATAATCTCTACGTTCAAATACAACGGGTGTAAGCCAGTTTTGCACACGCAGAATACTCGGGTTAAACTTGACGAGCCTAGCATATGCAGATATGGCCTCGGAACACTGGAGACCGAAAGGTCGAGCGTGAATCATATAGTAGATATGATCAACATAAGATGTTCACCATTGAAAACTACTCCATCTCACGTGATGATCGGACATGGTTTAGTTGATTTGGATCATGTGATCATTTAGATGACTGGAGGGATGTCTATCTAAGTGGGAGTTCTTTAAATTAATATGATTAAATTGAACTTTAATTTATCATGAACTTAGTCCTGGTAGTATTAGCATATCTATATTGTAGATCAATAGCTCGCGATGTTGCTCCCAGTTTATTTTTTATATGTTCCTAGAGAAAACTAAGTTGAAAGATGTTAGTAGCAATGATGCGGAATTGTTCCGTGATATGAGGATTATCCTCATTGCTGCACAGAGAAATATGTCCTTGATGCACCGCTAGGTGACAGACCTATTGCAGGAGCAGATGTAGACGTTATGAATGTTTTGACAAAAGCTCGGTATGATGACTACTTGATAGTTTAGTGCACCATGCTTTACGGCTTATAACCGGGACTTCAAAAACGTTTTGAACGCCACGGAGCATATGAGATGTTCCAAGAGTTGAAATTAGTATTTCATACTCATGCCCGTGTCGAGAGGTATGAGACCTCTGACAGTACTTTGCCTACAAGATGGAGGAGAATAGCTCAACCAGTGAGCATGTGCTCAGATTGTCTGGGTACTGCAATTGCTTGAATCAAGTGGGAGTTAATCTTCCAAATAAGATAGTAATTGACAAAGTTCTCTAGTCACTATCACCAAGTTAGTAGAACTTCGTGATGAACTATAATATGCAAGGGATGACGAAAGTAATTCCCGAGCTCTTCGCAATGCTGAAATCGGCGAAGGTAGAAATCAAGAAAGAACATCAAGTGTTGATGGTTAATAAGACCACTTGTTTCAAATAAAGGGCAAAGGAATAGAAGGGGAACTTCAAGAAGAATGACAAGCAAGTTGTCACTCCCATGAAGAAACCCAAAGCTAAACTCAAGCCTGAAACTAAGTGCTTCTACTGCAAAGGAAATGGTCACCGGAAGTGGAACTGCCCTAGATACTTGGCGGATAAGAAGGATGGCAAAGTGAACAAAGGTATATTTGATATACAAATTATTGATGTGTATTTTACTAGTGTTCATAGCAACCCCTCGGTATTTGATACTGGTTCAGTTGCTAAAAAGTAGTAACTCGAAATGGGAGTTGCATAATGAACAGAAACTAGTTAAAGGATGAAGTGACGATGTGTATTGGAAGCAGTTCCAAGATTGATATGATCATCATCGCACACTCCCTATACTTTCGGGATTAGTGTTGAACCTAAATAAGTGTTATTTGGTGTTTGTGTTAAGCATGAATATGATTTGATCATGTTTATTGCAATACGGTTATTCATGTAAGTTAGAGAATAATTGTTGTTCTGTTTACATGAATAAAACCTTCTATGGTCATACACCCAATGAAAATAGTTTGTTGGATCTCGATCGTGTGATACACATATTCATAATATTGAAGCCAAAAGATGCAAGGTTAATAATGATAGTGCAACTTATTTGTGGCACTGTCGTTTAGGTCATATTGGTGTAAAGCGCATGAAGAAACTCCATAGTGATGGACTTTTTGGAATCACTTGATTATGAATCACTTGGTGCTTGCGAACCATGCCTCATGGGCAAGATGACTAAAACTCCATTCTCCGGAACTGTGGAGCGAGCAACAGAGTTGTTGGAAATCATACATACTGATGTATGCAGACCAACGAGTGTTGAAGCTCACGGCGGGAATCGTTATTTTCTGACCTTCACTGATGATTTGAGCAGATATGGGTATATCTACTTAATGAAGCACAAGTCTGAAACATTTGAAAAGTTCAAAGAATTTCAGAGTGAAGTGGAGAATCATCGTAACAAGAAAATAAGAGTTTCTACGATATGATCGTAGAGGTAAAATATTTGAGTTAGCGAGTTTGGCCTTCAGTAAAAACAATGTGAAGTAGTTTCACTACTCACGCCACCTGGAACACCACAGTGTAATGGTGTGTCCGAACGTCATAACCGTACTTTATTAGATATGGTGCGATCGATGATGTCTCTTACCAATCTACCACTATCGCTTTTGGGGTTATGCATTAGAGACAGCTACATTCACGTTAAATAGGGCACCATCTAAATCCGTGGAGATGACACCGAATGAACTATGGTTTGGCAAGAAACCAAAGTTGTCGTTTCTTAAAGTTTGGGGCTGCGATGCTTATGTGAAAAAGCTTCAACCTGATAAGCTCGAACCCAAGTCGGAGAAATGTGTCTTCATAGGATACCCAAAAGAGACTGTTGGGTACACCTTCTATCACATATCCGAAGGCAATATATTCGTTGCTAAGAATGGATCCTTTCTAGAGAAGGAGTTTTCTCTCGAAAGAAGTGAGTGGGAGGAAAGTAGAACTTGATGAGGTAATTGTACCTTCTCCCGAATTGGAAGGTAGTACATCACAGAAACTAGTTCCAGTGATTCCTACACCAATTAGTGAGGAAGCTAATGATGATGATCATGAAACTTCAGATCAAGTTACTGCTGAACTTCGTAGATCAACCAGAGTACGTTCCGCACCAGAGTGGTACGGCAACCCGGTTCTGGAAATCATGTTACTGGACCATGATGAACCTACGAACTATGAGGAAGCGATGATGAGCCCAGATTCCGCAAAATGGCTTGAGGCCATGAAATCTGAGATGGGATCCATGTATGAGAACAAAGTGTGGACTTTGGTTGACTTGCCCGATGATCAGCAAGCCATCGAAAATAAATGGATCTTCAAGAGGAAGACCGACGCAAACGGTAATGTTACTGTTTACAAAGCTCGACTTGTTGCGAAAGGGTTTCGACAAGTTCAAGGAGTTGACTACGATGAGACTTTCTCACCCATAGCGATGCTTAAGTCTGTCCGAATCATGTTAGCAATTGCCGCATTTTATGAAATCTGGCAAATGGATAACAAAACTGCATTATTTAATAAATTTATTAAAGAAGACTTGTATATGATGCAATCAGAAGGTTTTGTCAATCCTAAAGGTGCTAACAAAATGTGCAAGCTCCAGCGATCCATCTATGGACTGGTGCAAGCATCTCGGAGTTGGAATATACGCTTTGATAAGTTGATCAAAGCATATAGATTTATACAGACTTGCGAAGCCTGTGTTTACAAAAACTGAGTGGGAGCACTACAACCTTTCTGATAAGTATATGTGAATGACATATTGTCGATCGGAAATGATGTAGAATTTTCTGGAAAGCATAAAGGAGTGTTTGAAAGGAGTTTTTCAATGAAAGACCTTGGTGAAGCTGCTTACATATTGGGCATCAAGATCTATAGAGATAGATCAAGACGCTTGATAAGACTTTCGATGAGTACATATCTTGATAAGATTTTGAAGTAGTTCAAAATGGATCAGTCAAAAAAGGAGTTCTTGCCTGACTTATAAGGTGTGAAGTTGAGTAAGACTCAAAGCCAGACCACGGCAGAAAAATATAGAGAGAATGAAAGTCATTCCCTATGCCTCAGCCATAGGTTCTATAAAGTATGCCATGCTATGTACAAAACACGTTGTGTACCTTGCCATAAGTTTGACAGGGAGGTACAATAGTGATCCAGGAGTAGATCACTGTACAGCGGTCAAAATTATCCTTAGTAACTGGATGACTAAGGAAATGTTTCTCGATTATGGAGGTGATAAAGAGTTCGTCGTAAAGGGTTACGCCGATGCAAGCTTTGACACTAAATCCAGATGAATCTAAGTATCAATCTGGATGCATATTGAAAGTGGGAGCAATTAGCTAGAGTAGCTCTATACAGAGCATTGTAGACATAGAAATTTGCGAAATACGTACGGATCTGAATGTGACAGACCCGTTGACTAAACTTCTCTCACAAGCAAAACATGATCACACCTTATTACTCTTGGGTATTAATCACATAGCGATGTGAACTAGATTATTGACTCTAGTAAACCCTTTGGGTGTTGGTCACATGGTGATGTGAACTAAGGGTGATATTCACATAACGATGTGAACTATCGGTATTAAATCACATGGTGATGTGAGCTAGATTATTGACTCTAGTGCAAGTGGGAGACTGAAGGAAATATGCCCTAGAGGCAATAATAAAGTTGTTATTTATATTTCCTTATATCATGATAAATGTTTATTATTCATGCTAGAATTGTATTAACCGGAAACTTAGTACATGTGTGAATACATAGACAAAACAGAGTGTCCCTAGTATGCCTCTACTAAACTAGCTCATTGATCAAAGATGGTTATGTTTCCTAGCCATAGACATGAGTTGTCATTTGATCAACGGGATCACATCATTAGGAGAATGATGTGATGGACAAGACCCATCCGTTAGCATAGCACTATGATCGTTTAGTTTTTCTGCTATTGCTTTCTTCATGACTTATACATGTTCCTATGACTATGAGATTATGCAACTCCCGAATACCGTAGGAACACCTTGTGTGCTATCAAACGTCACAACGTAACTGGGTGATCATAAAGATGCTCTACAGGTGTCTCCGAAAGTATTCGTGGTGTTGGCATAGATCAAGATTAGGATTTGTCACTCCGAGTGTCGGAGAGGTATCTCTGGGCCCTCTCGGTAACACACATCACAATAAGCCTTGCAAGCAAAAGACTAATGAGTTAGTCACGAGATGATGTGTTACGGAACGAGTAAAGAGACTTGCCGGTAACGAGATTGAACTAGGTATAGAGATACCGACGATCGAATCTCGGGCAAGTAACATACCGATGACAAAAGGAACAACGTATGTTGTTATGCGGTTCGACTGATAAAGATCTTCGTAGAATATGTAGGAGCCAATATGGGCATCCAGGTTCCGCTATTGGTTATTGACCGGAGAGATGTCTCGGTCATGTCTACATAGTTCTCGAACCCGTAGGGTCCGCACGCTTAACGTTTCGTTGACGATATAGTATTAAATGAGTTATGTATGTTGGTGACCGAATGTTATTCGGAGTCCCGGATGTGATCACGGACATGACGAGGAACTCCGGAATGGTCCGGAGATAAAGATTAATATATGGGATAATAGTGTTTGACCTCTGGAAGGGTTTCGGAATTCACCGGAAGGGGTTCCGGATGTTTCCCGAAATGTTTGGGTACGAGAACACTTTATTTGGGCCAAAGGGGAAAGCCCACGAGGCTTTAGGAAAGTGCAAAAGGAAGTTTTGCGGAGACCAGAGGCTAGACGCCAGGAACCCTGGCGTCTAGGGGGTAGACGCCGGGAACCCTGGCGTCTAGCCCTGGAGTCTGAGTGGGACTCTTTCCTTTCGGGCAAAACCGACTTTGAGGAGGCTTTTGCTCCAAGTTTCGACCCCAGGGCTCAACATATAAATAGAGGGGTAGGGCTAGCACCCAAGACACATCAAGATACACCAAGCCGTGTGCCGGCTACCCCGACCCTCTAGTTTATCCTCCGTCTAGTTTCTGTAGTGCTTGGCGAAGCCCTGCAGAGATTATTCTTCATCAACAACCGTCACCACACCGTCGTGCTGCCGGAACTCATCTACTACTTCGCCCGTCTTGCTGGATCAAGAAGGCGAGGACGTCATCGAGCTGAACGTGTGCTGAACGCGGAGGTGCCGTACGTTCGGTACTAGATCGGGATGGATCGTGAAGGTGCACGACTACATCAACCGCGTTGATAAACGCTTCCGCTTTCGGTCTACGAGGGTACGTAGACACACTCTCCCCTCTCGTTGCTATGCATCTAGTAGATAGATCTTGCGTGATCGTAGGAAAATTTTGAAAATACTACGTTCTCCAACAAAGTCACCCTTACTTCAGACAAGACGAACATGCATAGCAACTCACATGATATTCAACAAAAGTGTGACAGTTGATGGCGTCCCCAGAAACATGGTTGCCGCTCAGCAAGCAACTTATAAGAAATAAGATACATAGGCAACATATTCTTTACCACAATAGTTTTTAAGTTACTTTCCCATGAGCTATGTATTGCAAGGTTAGTCTGCTTAGTACAGGTGAAGGTTAGCAAAAGACTGGGAGCGACCAACTAAGAGAGCAATGACGGTCATAATCATGCAGAGCGACAAAGCAATATTGAATCAGGCATGGAAGTTATATCGCTACTCAGAAATAAGAGATCGTCAAGGCTTGACAGACTTTCTTTACAGTCTTAAATATGCGTGAGCATACGCCAAGTTAATCAAAATAAATTCTCGAAGGAAGATATTACTAAACCATACCACATCATAGGCAAACAAACCAAGTTGGTACTCCAATAACACATTGGGAACCCCCCAGCTATCTGAGATTAACCATAAGAAAACCTGAACTTCTAAGCACCATCATGAAAGTAGCATCTTTATCATAGACACATTAACCCATGCAACGGAAGCAAACTCTCTTAATAAGGTGAGCATGGTAATTAAAGAGAGTTCAAGCAACCAACTAGATAAAAGCTCTTGAAAAGATAAGCATGAATACTAAGAGCAAAGCACGATAGTAGCTATTAAAAGACAAAGAACACACACAACATAGATAGACATGAAAATTCTATGTAATGTTCTAGGTAGAGGTGGAGCGTGTTTCTCTCCCACATAAAGGAATGCTGGGTTCCGACTCGTTATGAAAAACTAAAAAGAAAACTAAAAGCAAGACGCTCCAAGCATAGCACTTAACACATGAAGTGATAAAAATATAGCGAAACGAAAGACGAACTGATAATGTTGATGGAGAAGGGGATGCACGGGGGCATCCCCAAGCTTAGACGCTTGAGTCTCCTTGAATATTTCTTGGGGGTGCATGGGGGCATCCCCAAGCTTGAGCGCTTGACACTCCTGAATCTTTTTATCATCTTCCCTCGCACACTTGAAAACTCCCTTCATACATAACTCATCATAATCTGATTAGCGAGGTTAGTACCCTTAATAAAATAATTATACCTTGCTGGAAATAAAGATATTCTTGAAGTTCTACTGTTTCTCAAGATTGCCAAAAGGTTTTTGCAAAGAAAAAGCAAGCTCTTGGTTTGCAAAATGAAGGAAAGGCAAAACAGGACAGAATCTGTGAAAAACAGAACAGCAGGTAGTAATTGATTTGTTCGGGGGACTTCTGCAACTCAAATAAAAAACTCAGAACAGACGCACGAAAGACAATTATATAGAGAACGTTGTCGAAAAAATTCAGTCCAAAAAGATGATCTGGTGATTTTATACGAATTTTTCTATCCAAGGACAGAATCTGTTTCCTGGACAGCACCTCACAACTTTTGAATTTTTTAGCAATCAGAGGCTATACTTGGCACAAATATGAAAAGCAAAGATACAATGATGATGCTACAGCAGTAAACAACATCAATACACAACAAAAGCAAAATATAAAAATTTATTCATGTGGGCTGCCTCCCAAAAGCGCTTTCTTTTATGCCTTTAAGCTAGGCATAATGCATAGAGATCAAGTTTTATCAAGAGTAAAAGAATAGCTAGCCCGTACAACGGACTCAAAAGGTAACTTGATCTTCTTTCGAGGGAAGTGTTCCATCCCTTTCTTGAGAGGAAACTGAAATTTTATATTACCCTCTTTCATGTCAATGATAGCACCAACGGTGCGTAAAAAGGGACGTCCCAAAATAATTGGACATGAAGGATCACATTCAATATCCATGATAGTAAAATCAACGGGAACGTAGTTGTCATTAACAACGATAAGAATATCGTCGATCCTCCCCAAAGGTTTCTTTATGGAAGAATCAACGAGACGAACACCAAAAGAACAAGAATCATAAGATTTCAATTTAAGCATATCATATAGTCTTTTGGGCATAATAGAAGTACTGGCTACAATATCACATAAAGCATAGCATGAGAAGTTGTTTATCTTAATTTTAATCATAGGATCCCAACCATCTTCTAGCTTTCTAGGTATGGAGGCTTCTACTCTAAGTTTCTCCTCCCTAGCTTTGATAAGAGCATTAGTGACGTGCTCTGTGAAGGCAAGATTAAGCGTGCTAGTGTGGGGATCTTTGGCCATTCCTTGTAGAAAGGTGAGAACTTCTGAAATACTACAATTATCAAAATCAATTTTATCATTAGTGGGCAGAATTGTAGTGTCATCCTCTTTGTTTGAATCGCTCTCTATTATAAGAGTTTGAACATCTTCCCAAGTTTGGGGAAGCTTAGGAGCAATTTTAAACTGAGGCTCATACTCTTTTCCTGGAAGACCATGCCATGGGCATAACCCTCCGTCAAGACTAATATAATCACAAGGTTTATTACTTTTGTAGATCCCGACAGTGGTAATTGGGGTAATGGAAGAAGGGGTGTACTCCTCCCATTTAGTGTTTTTGGTAGAACCCATAATAGCAAGCAAGCAAGATAACTATTTTGTGATTTTCGATAAAAATGTACTAAAGCAAAAACTGAAAGGTAAACTAACAAGACTAAAAAGCAAAGGTAAAAGATAGCATGCAACTCCCCTATCCTGAAGAGTGGAGTCCCCGGCAACGGCGCCAGAAAATACTCCTTGATAGGCCTCTAACCCCTCGTTGGTTACCCCAAGTGGAAGGTGTAAGATGCAGTGTTGTGGAAGTTTTTCCCTTAGCAAAGATGCCAAGGATCGAATCCCCAGAGACTCCTAGGTTCAACAAGTAGGTGTCAACTGCTAACGGCGCGGATTAGCAATCAACATGGACCTGCACACAGATACAAATAACTTTGCTCCCAACGAGTACAGAGAGGTTGTCAATCCCTCCGGCCTTGTAGTTCACAAAGGATTAAACGCAAATGATAGTAGTGATAGATAATGTTTGCAATAGTAAATAATAGCGAAAAGTAAATAGCGGATGTGATCAATGATGGTAATATGGACCGGAGTCTCATGATGTTCACTAGTGATGTCTCTCTCCCAAAAGATGATAAAACAACTATGTGAGGTAAACGAATTACAGCTGGGCAATTGACAGGACCACGAACGCAAACCAATGCTGACTACATTGCAAGAAAGGTTGAGGTTCAAAGCATGGGCGGTACGCCAAAGTAAGTAGACCGAAATCCATCAATATCTACTACTAATCATCCACCTTGAGATATCTATCCAGAACATCTCGCTGGTATTAAGTTGCGAGTCCCACCCATAGTGTAAACTCAAAGCAACAGACAACTGCATTAAAAGAACTTTGCGTAAAGTAAACAATCCTTGCACCCGCGGGCACAAGCACCGCTGTTTTCCCCCTTGTGGCAACAGCACATCCCCTAGACTCATGTTTCTGTCACTCAAGCTAGTCATCGAGGGGCATGAACCCACAATCGAGCATAACGTTCCCTCTTGGAGTCACTACGTATTACTTGGCCAAAGCAATAAATAACAACGGAGAACATGCAAGAATTACTTATGAACATAAATATAAAAGAGGTAGATCAAATATATTACTCAAGAACAATCTGAACATAATCTCATAATCCATCGGATCCCAGCAAACTCATCATAGCAACAGCATAAGGATTACATATGTGCCTCGATCATGTAGGGCAGCTCACGAGGACTAATTAGTGAAGCACAAGAACGGGAGGAGAACATCACATAGCTACTGGTCATGGACTCATGGTCCAAGGGAGACTACTCACAACTCATCCGGGAGGCGTCCATGGTGGTGGAGAGGCTCCCGATGGTGATCCTCCCCTCCGACAGGGTGCCGGGAAGAGTTCTCCTGGTGCTCCCGATCTTGGAAGCGGCGGCGGCGGCGAAACAGAGATGAGATCGCGAAAAAAAGTTCCCGTCCCGAGGGTTTCGAAGTACGCTCTAAATATATGCCGAAGTGGGGCACCAGACGGGGCTCGGGGGGCCCAGGCGCCCCCCCGGCGCGGCCCGGGGGGGGGGGGCGCCGCCAGGGCGCCTGGAGCCCTGGTGCCCCCCCCCCGGCTGTCCTTCGGGCGCAAGGTAGGTTCTGGAACGCTGATTTTTTATATAATTTTTCTGGATTTTTCCTGGCAGTTCTCGTAACGTGAAAACCTGAAATACAAAAACAGCCGAAAACAGAAACTGGCACCGGGGTGCACTGGATTAGTAGGTTAGTCCAAATATGATCAAAAGTGTATGGAAGTGTATGAATATCATAGCAATATCACCCAAAAGTGGCATGGAGCAAGCAGAAATTATAGATACGTTTTGGACGTATCAACCGGCGTGCTGACCTCTCTGTTGTGCTTAGGTAGGGCTGCGACGTGTTGATCTTCCGAGGCCGGGCATGACCCTGGAAAGTGTGTCTGGCCAAATGGGATCGAGCGTGCTGGGTTATGTGGTGCACCCCTGCAGGGAAGTTAATCTATTCGAATAGCTGTGTCCCTCGGTAAAAGGACGACCCGGAGTTGTACTCTGACCTCATGACAACTGGAACTGGATACTTAATAAAACACACCCAGACAAGTTCCAGATACAACCCGGTGGTTGCTCTCTCACAGGGTGATGTGCGGGAGGATCGCCGAGTTGGATTATGCTATACGATGTTACTTGGTGAACTCTTCAGCTACTTAAGACGGAGGATGCCAGAAGATTTGATACTTGTTACTATCCCCCCTCTTATTCCGACATTCTACAATTTAGCCCACAGATATTACCCCTTTACATAGATATTGCATATGTAGTGTAGATCCTTGCTTGCGAGTACTTTGGATGAGTACTCACGGTTGCTTTGCTCTCCCTTTTCCCCCTTCTTTCTTCTTTCTGGTTGTTGCAACTAGATCGATGGAGTCCAGGAGCCAGAGGATCCCGAGGATGTTTCTACGTGGAGTTCGGCTTCGAGGAGTAGTTAGGAGGTCCCAGGCAAGAGGCCTTGCCTTTTCGATCATTGTTATATTTGTGCTAGCCTTCTTAAGGCAAACTTGTTTAACTTATGTCTGTACTCAGATATTATTGCTTCCGCTGACTCTTGTGTTTTCGAGCTTTTGTATTCGAGCCCTCGAGGCCCTTGGCTTGTAATATAAAGCTTGTATTATTTTAATTTGTGTCTAGAGTTGTGTTGTGATATCTTCCAGTGAGTCCCTGATCTTGGTCGTACACATTTGCGTGCATGATTAGTGTACGGTCAAATCGGGGGCGTCACACGTGATGATCGGACATGGTTTAGTTGATTTGGATCACGTGAACATTTAGATGACTAGAGGGATGTCAATCTAAGTGGGAGTTCTTCAAGTAATATGATTAAATTGAACTTTAATTTATCATGAACTTAGTCCTGATAGTATTTGTAAATTATGTTGTAGATCAATAGCTCGCGTTATAGCTCCCCTACGTTTTTTGATATGTTCCTAGAGAAAACTAAGTTGAAAGATGTTAGTAGCAATGATGCGGATTTGTTCCGTGATCTGAGGATTTTCCTCATTGCTACACAGAAGTATTATGCCCTTGATGCACCGCTAGGTGACATATCTATTGCAGGAGCAGATATGGACGTTATGAACGTTTGACAAGCTCGATATGATGATTACTTGATAGTTTAGTGCGCCATGCTTTACGGCTTATAACCGGGACTTCAAAAATGTTCTGAACGCCACGGAGCATATGAGATGTTCCAAGAGTTGAAATTAGTATTTCGTACTCATGCCCGTGTCGAGAGGTATAAGACCTCTGATAGTACATTGCCTACAAGATGGAGGAGAATAGCTCAACCATTGAGCATGTGCTCAGATTGTTTGGGTACTACAATTGCTTGAATCAAGTGGGAGTTAATCTTCCAGATAAGATAGTAATTGACAAAGTTCTCTAGTCACTATCACCAAGTTAGTAGTACTTCGTGATGAACTATAATATGCAAGGGATGACAAAAGTAATTCCCGAGCTCTTCGTGATGCTGAAATCGGCGAAGGTAGAAATCAAGAAAGAGCATCAAGTGTTGATGGTTAACGAGAAGACTTGTTTCAAGTAAAGGGCAAAGGGATAGAAAGGGAACTTCAAGAAGAATGACAAGCAAGTTGTCACTCCCGTGAAGAAACCCAAAGCTAAACTCAAGCCTGAAACCAAGTGCTTCTACTGCAAAGGAAATGGTCACTGGAAGTGGAACTGTCCTAGATACTTGGTGGATAAGAAGGATGGCAAAGTGAACAAATGTATATTTGATATACAGATTATTGATGTGTATTTTACTAGTTGATGGGCCTCGAACCCCTCGTTAGTTACCCCAAGTGGAAGGTGTAAGATGCAGTAAGTAGAAGTGTTTTCCCTTAGCAAAGATGCCAAGGATCGAATCCCCAGAGACTCCTAGGTTCAACAGGTAGGTGTCAACTGCTAACGGCGCAATTAGCAATCAACGTGGACCTGCACACAGATACAAATAACTTTGCTCCCAACGAGTACAGAGAGGTTGTCAATCTCTCCGGCCTTGTAGTTCACAAAGGGTTAAAAGCAATATGATAGTAGTGATAGATAGTGTTTTGCAATAGTAAATAAAATAGCGAAAAGTAAATAGTGGATGTGATCAATGATGGTAATATGGACCGGAGTCTCATGATGTTCACTAGTGATGTCTCTCTCCCAAAAGACGATAAAACAACTATGTGAGGTAAACAAATTACAGCTGGGCAATTGACAGGACCACGAACGCAAACCAATGCTGACTACATTGCAAGAAAGGTTGAGGTTCAAAGCATGGGCGATACGCCAAAGTAAGTAGACCGAAATCCATCAATATCTACTACTAATCATCCACCTTGAGATATCTATCCAGAACATCTCGCTGGTATTAAGTTGCGAGTCCCACCCATAGTGTAAACTCAATGCAACAGACAACTGCATTAAAAGAACTTTGCGTAAAGTAAACAATCCTTGCACCCGCGGGCACAAGCACCGTTGTTTTCCCCCTTGTGGCAACAGCACATCCCCTAGACTCATGTTTCTGTCACTCAAGCTAGTCATCGAGGGGCATGAACCCACAATCAAGCATAACGTTCCCTCTTGGTGTCACTACCTATTACTTGGCCAAAGCAATAAATAACAACGGAGAACATGCAAGAATTACTTACGAACATAAATATAAAAGAGGTAGATCAAATATATTACTCAAGCACAATCTGAACATAATCTCATAATCCATCGGATCCCAGCAAACTCATCATAGCAACAGCATAAGGATTACATATGTGCCTCGATCATGTAGGGCAGCTCACGAGGACTAATTAGTGAAGCATAAGAACGGGAGGAGAACATCACATAGCTACTGGTCATGGACTCATGGTCCAAGGGAGACTACTCACAACTCATCCGGGAGGCGTCCATGGTGGTGGAGAGGCTCCCGGTGGTGATCCTCCCCTCCGGCAGGGTGCCGGGAAGAGTTCTCCTGGTGCTCCCGATCTTGGAAGCGGCGGCGGCGGCGGAACAGAGATGAGATCGCGAAAAAGAGTTCCTGTTTCGAGGGTTTCTCGAGACGCTTTAAATATATGCCAAAGGGGGGTATCGGGGGAGCCTCGGGGGGCCCAGGCGCCCCCCCGGCGCGGCCCAGGGGGGCGCGCCGCCAGGGCGCCTGGAGCCCTGGTACCCCCCCCCCCCCGGCTGTCCTTCGGGCGCACGGTAGTTTCTGGAACGCTGATTTTTTATATAATTTTTCTGGATTTTTCCTGGCAGTTCTCGTAATGTGAAAACCTGAAATACAAAAACAGCCGAAAACAGAAACTGGCACTGGGGTGCACTGAGTTAATAGGTTAGTCCAAATATGATCAAAAGTGTATGGAAGTGTATAAATATCATAGCAATATCACCCAAAAGAGGCATGGAGCAAGCAGAAATTATAGATACGTTTTGGACGTATCAGCCGCTCCACCCGCGAATTTTCTATATCATAGGCCGGATGATACCTTGTCAAATCTGCTTCATCGGCAAGCTTACTGGCGAGAGGGCGCATATCCTTAGTCAAAGCACGGAGATCTTCAGCAGAGAAGGCTGACCCGTCCTATTTATTGCTGGGATAGCCGTTCATGGCTTCAGCCGGGTCAAAATCAGGGACCCATGCTTTGGCCCGGGTCAGCGCCATAAGAGAGCCAGCTCATGCAGCAGACTTCTTCACCTCAACCAGATGCACAGGTAGGACAGATAGCTTCTCCAGGGTGGCTTGGATGGTAGTCAGTGCCAGTTTATTGTGTTGCTAGGTGGCTTCTCACCCCTCGTTGGTTACCCCAAGTGGAAGGTTTGAGATGCAGTGTAGCAGAAGTTTTCCCTTGGTAATACCAAGGATCGATTTCCCAGAGACTCCCAGTTTCAACAAGAAGGTGTCAACTGCTAACGGCGCCGGATATTAGCAATCAACGTGGACCTGCACACAGATACAAATAACTTTGCTCCCAACGAGTACAGAGAGGTTGTCAATCCCTCCGGCCTTGTAGTTTACAAAGGATCAAACGCAAGTGATAATAGTGATAGGTATAATTGCAATAGTAAGTAAATAACGGAAAAGTAAATAGCGGATGTGATCAATGATGGTAATATGGACCGGAGTCTCATGATGTTCACTAGTGATGTCTCTCTCCCAAAAGACGATAAAACAGCTATGTGAGGTAAACGAATTACAGCTGGGCAATTGACAGGACCATGTGCGCAAACCAATGCTGACTACATTGCAAGAAAGGTTGAGGTTCAAAGCATGGGAGGTACGCCAAAGTAAGTAGACCGAAATCCATCAATATCTACTACTAATCATCCACCTTGAGATATCTATCCAGAACATCTCGCTGGTATTAAGTTGCGAGTCCCACCCATAGTGTAAACTCAATGCAACAGACAACTGCATTAAAAGAACTTTGCGTAAAGTAAACAATCCTTGCACCCGCAGGCACAAGCACCGTTGTTTTCCCCCTTGTGGCAACAGCACATCCCCTAGACTCATGTTTCTGTCACTCAAGCTAGTCATCGAGGGGCATGAACCCACAATCGAGCATAATGTTCCCTCTTGGAGTCACTACCTATTACTCGGCCAAAGCAATAAATAACAACGGAGAACATGCAAGAATTACTTATGAACTAAAATATAAAATAGGTGAATCAAATATATTACTCAAGATCAATCTGAACATAATCTCATAATCCATCGGATCCCAGCAAACTCAACATAGCAACATCATAAGGATTACATAGGTGCCTCGATCATGTAGGGCAGCTCACGAGGACTAATTAGTGAAGCACAAGAACGGGAGGAGAACATCACATAGCTACTGGCCATGGACTCATGGTCCAAGGGAGACTACTCACGAGTCATCCGGGAGGCGTCCATGGTGGTGGATAAGCTCCCGGTGGTGATCCTCCCCTCCGGCAGGGTGCCGGGAAGAGTTCTCCTGGTGCTCCCGATCTTGGAAGCGGCGGCGGCGGCGGAACAGAGATGGGATCGCGAAAAGAGTTCCTGTTCTGAGGGTTACGGGGAACCCTTTAAATATATGCCAAAGTAGGGCACCAGGGGAGCCTCGGGGGGCCCAGGCGCCCCCCCGGCGCGACCCAGGGGGGGGGCGCGCCCACAGGGCGCCTGGAGCCCCTGTGCCCCCCCCAGGCTGCCCTTCGGACGCAGTGTTGTTTCCGGTTCGCTGATTTTTTATATATTTTTTCTGGATTTTTCTGGGCAGTTCTCGAAACGTGAAAACCTGAAATACAAAAACAGCCGAAAACAGAAACTGGCACTGGGGTGCACTGGATTAGTAAGTTAGTCCAAATATGATCAAAAGTGTATGGAAGTGTATAAATATCATAGCAATATCAGCCAAAAGTGGCATGGAGCAAGCAGAAATTATAGATACGTTTTGGACGTATCAACATCCCCAAGCTTAATTCCTGCTCGTCCTCGAGTAGGTAAATGATAACAAGAATAATTTCTGTGGTGACATGCTATTAACCATATAGGACTTTCTCATAGTCATATGACAAAAGCTTACTGAGACAATGATTCTAAAGCAATTAAGTTGTCTCAAGAGAAAATCCAAAATGACTGAAAGTTTTACAACATGAAACTGAAACATCAAAGAGATTTGCAATGAACATGATGTGCAAATATGATCAAGTGATATCTAGCTTGCCCCCTTTAGTGATGCAAAACATAAGTCCAGGGGCACCTTCAAGGTTTAAGTGATGACTAGATACAATCATTTCAGAATAAACGATATCACAATCATGCAAAAGACAATGCTACTTTGGAACAATGCACATTACACTTAGAATGACAATCATGCTCTCAGTAGTTGGTGCTTGAAGTGCTAGAGCTTTTTATTTTGAAACATGGAAGCAATTGTGTCAACGGTAGTAGTACTTCATATGTGTCATGCATAAAACATCCTATAAGTTGCAAGCCTCATGCATCAAATACTAATAGTGCTCGCTCCTTGTCCTAATTAGCTCGGATCCCCATGGGTTATCATTGCATTGCATATGTTTTAACCAAGTGTCACAAAGGGGTACCTCTATGCCACCTGTACAAAGGTCCAAGGAGATAGATCGCATTTGATTTCTCATTTTTGATAGATCTCAACTTGAGGACATCCATACCGGGACAACATAGAAAATAGATGATGGACTCCTCTTTAATGCATAAGCATATTCTCATGAGAGATTGAGGATTAAGGTCCAAGCTAAAACTTCCACCATGATGCATGGCTTTGGTTGGCGGCCCAATGTTCTTCTCTAACAATATGCATATTAATTCAACCCACGGTAAATCACCCTTACTTCAGACAAGACGAACATGCATAGCAACTCACATGATATTCAACAAGAGTGTGACAGTTGATGGCGTCCCCAGAAACATGGTTACCGCTCAGCAAGCAACTCATAAGAAATAAGATACATAGGCAACATATTCTTTACCACAATAGTTTTTAGGCTACTTTCCCATGAGCTATGTATTGCATGGTTAATTTGCTTAGTGCAGGTGTAGGTTAGCAAAAGACTGGGAGCGACCAACTAAGAGAGCCATGACGGTCATAATCATGCAGAGCGACAAAGCAATATTGAATCAGGCATGGTAGTTATATCGCTACTCAGAAACAAAAGATCATCAAGGCTTGACAGACTTTCTTTACAGTCTTAAATATGCGTGAGCATACGCCAAGTCAATCAAAATAAATTCTCGAAGGAAGATATTACTAAATCATACCACATCATAGGCAAACAAACCAAGTTGGTACTCCAATAACACATTGGGAACCCCCCCAGCTATCTGAGATTAACCATAAGAAAACCTGAACTACTAAGCACCATCATGAAAGTAGCATCTTTATCATAGACACATTAACCCATGCAACGGAAGCAAACTCTCTTAATAAGGTGAGCATGGTAATTAAAGAGAGTTCAAGCAACCAACTAGATAAAAGCTCTTGAAAAGATAAGCATGAATACTAAGGGCAAAGCACGATAGTAGCTATTAAAAGACAAAGAACACACACAACATAGATAGACATGAAAATTCTATGTAATGTTCTAGGTAGAGGTGGAGCGTGTTTCTCTCCCACGTAAAGGAATGCTGGGTTCCGACTCGTTATGAAAAACTAAAAAAGAAAACTAAAAGCAAGACGCTCCAAGCATAGCACATAACACATGAAGTGATAAAAATATAGCGGAACGAAAGACGAACTGATAATGTTGATGGAGAAGGGGATGCACGGGGGCATCCCCAAGCTTAGACGCTTGAGTCTCCTTGAATATTTCTTGGGGGTGCACGGGGGCATCCCCAAGCTTGAGCGCTTGACACTCCTGAATCTTTTTATCATCTTCCCTCGCACACTTGAAAACTCCCTTCATACATAACTCATCATAATCTGATTAGCGAGGTTAGTACCCTTAATAAAATAATTATACCTTGCTGGAAATAATGATATTCTTGAAGTTCTACTGTTTCTCAAGATTGCCAAAAGGTTTTTGCAAAGAAAAAGCAAGTTCTCAATTTGCAAAGTGAAGGTAAGGCAAAACAGGACAGAATCTGTGAAAAACAGAACAGCAGGCAGTAATTGACCTGTTCGGGCTACTTCTGCAACTCAAATCAAAAAACTCAGAACTGACGCAGGAAGACAATTATATAGAGAACGCAGTCGAAAAAATTCAGACCAAAAAGATGATCTGGTGATTTTATACGAATTTTTCTATCCAAGGACATAATCTGTTTCCTGGACAGCACCTCACAACTTTTGAACTTTCTAGCAATCAGAGGCTATACTTGGCACAAATATGAAAAGCAAAGATACAATGATGATGCTACAGCAGTAAACAACATCAAGACACAACAAAAGCAAAAAATTTATTCATGTGGGCTGCCTCCCAAAAGCGCTTTCTTTTATGCCTTTAAGCTAGGCATAATGCATAGATCAAGTTTTATCAAGAGTAAAAGAATAACTAGCCCGTACAACGGACTCAAAAGGTAACTTGACCTTCTTACGAGGGAAGTGTTCCATCCCTTTCTTGAGAGGAAACTGAAATTTTATATTACCCTCTTTCATGTCAATGACAGCACCAACGGTGCGCAAAAAGGGACGTCCCAAAATAATTGGACATGAAGGATCACATTCAATATCCATAATAGTGAAATCAACGGGCACATAATTATCATTGACAACAATAAGAACATCATCGATCCTCCCCAAAGGTTTCTTTATGGAAGAATCAACGAGACGAACACCAAAAGAACAAGGATCATAAGGTTTCAATTTAAGCATATCATATATCCTTTTGGGCATAACAGAGGTACTAGCACCAACATCACATAATGCATAACAAGAGAAGTCATTCAAATTAATTTTTATCATAGGATCCCAACCATCTTCTAGCTTTCTAGGTATGGAGGCTTCTACTCTAAGTTTCTCCTCCCTAGCTTTGATGAGAGCATTAGTGATATGCTCTGTGAAGGCAAGGTTAAGCGTGCTAGTACGGGGATCTCTAGACATCTTGTGAAGGAAATCAATAACTTCTGTAAGAGTGCAATTATCAAAATCAAGGTCACGAGCATCAAGTAAAGTAGTAGTGGTGTCCTTAAGGTTCACCTGTTTGGTAGTTTCTATAGCATCACCATTAATAGGTCCATTGGGACCAGGAGTACATTGGGTGCTAAGAGTGTGAACATCCTCAATAACTTGGATAGTAGCAACAGTGTGGTGGGTAGGAAGGCTCTTAATTCTTTCCTCTTCCTCCCTTTCTCTAGCCCATCTTTCTTTAAGCTTAGCCATCATCCTAATGTTTTCATTAATTTGTACTTGAGTAGCATTAATAGGGATGACTTCCCTCTCCTTAAGAGGAGAAGTTTCAATTTTTAGCAATTTTAACTCATTGGCTAAGTGGTCTACCTTAAAAGAAAGATCATCTAGTTTATGTAGTTTCTCTTCTACATTCTTATTAAAGGCTTTTTGGGTAGTGATGAAATCTCTAAGCATAGTCTCTAGTTCAGTATTGGAGTTCTTGGTACTAGGATAAGCATTGTTGTTCCCATAAGAGTTAGAGGGGAACGGTCTAGAATTGTTACCAAAGTTACTCCTATAAGCATTGTTGTTGAAATTATTTCTAGAGATAAAGTTAACATCTACTTGTTCTTGAGCAATCAAAGAATTTAAAGGAACATCACGAGGATCAACAGTAGATTGCTTCGAAAGTAGAGACATGATCAAGTCAACTTTTTCATTGAGGGAGGAAATCTCCTCGACAAAGTTTACCTTCCTACCTGTTGGAGCGCGTTCGGTGTGCCATTGGGAATAGTTGGTCATCATCTCATCGAGAAGCTTCGTGGCAGCACCAAGTGTAGTTGACATAAAAGTTCCTCCCGCGGCCGAATCTAACAAGTTCCGCGAGGTAAAGTTCAAGCCTGCATAAAAAGTTTGGATAACCATCCAAGTAGTCAAACCGTGAGTAGGGCAGTTTTTGATAAGAGACTTCATACGTTCCCAAGCTTGGGCAACGTGTTCATTATCCAATTGTTTAAAATTCATAATGTTACTTCTAAGTTGGATAATCTTAGCAGGTGGATAGTATTTTCCGATAAAAGCATCTTTGCACTTGTCCCAAGAATCTATGCTATTTCTAGGCAAAGACTGAAACCAAATTTTAGCTCCTCCTCTCAAGGAGAAAGGAAAAAGCTTAAGCTTAACAATATTACCATCTATTTCTTGGTACTTTTGCATATCACAAAGTTCAACAAAGTTGTTCAAGTGTAAAGCAGCATCATCTCCAGCACCGGAGAATTGTTCTCTCATGACTAAGTTAAGTAAAGCAGGTTTAATTTCATATGAAGGTGCTGAAGTGGCAGGTGTAGTGATAGGTGTGCTGATAAAGTCATCGTTGTTGTGACTAGTGAAGTCACACAACTTGGTGTTCTCGGTGGAACCCATAGTAGCAAGCAAGCAAGATAACTATTTTTGT